>CAJQUW010003570.1:0-429397 GCA_907163375.1 Prostheceraeus crozeri
CTAGCGTAAATTTTACAACAAGTACTTGTGTTATGACGATCATAGAGTAGCACTCCAAACGGAATGCCCCCTTCCACGTGATGTCAAGATAATCGCAATCAGTATGGGACTACATACTGATCCCCGTGAGTCCGTTACATTCGCCGCCAACTTGATATTATTGAGGAGTACGTGACATTAAATATGGACATTCCTACTCCTCTTGCTCAAGAGTGGAAGGCGAGAGATGACAAGGATACTCCCTATAGAAAGATTTGGGATGGTAATCACATTTGCCTACCGGCATCACATTGGTGTACTTACTATAAGAAGGATGGAGATCATTCAATACCCATCAGATGTGATGAGCTCGGAGAAGGTACTTGGGATATCCTTTTCAAAGTGAATGGGCTATATTATGGTCGACACAATGATAATAAAATAGCCTCTCTCTCCATGCATATGGAATCCATCCTATATATTCCAAAACCACCCAACGTGGACGACATAATTGATCAAATCCTTAACAGCAGTGGTACGAAGCGCATGTCGGAGAAGAATGCTGCATCAAAACGCAAATCAAAGAAGGAGAATTACTAGTCCTTTCCTAACTCTACCCTATGACAATTCGCTTATGTGCTTTGAGTGTCGTAGACGTGGTCTTATTAGATACATTTTACTTCTTCGTTGCCATCATATCATTTGTGTATTTTGTCGTGAAAAGCATCGATGTAATTCTTCATTTTGTAATATGTTATAGAACGTTTCCTTAGATGTGTAAATTTCCGTTTTAGGCTTCTATCATCATTTTTATGGATTGTGAGGGTGAACCTGTACAGGAGCTCAGTGCTATTGCTATGAACAATTGGACATATCAGATTGTTAGTGTCTATCATCAACATGCCAACTGCAATCCCAATGTTGATCAATGGGCGAGAAAACACATTCATGGACTTAATCTGAAATATTTGCAAGACTATGGCTTTCTTGTGAGAGTGCTCTTCTTATTGACTTTAAACGATGGTTAGCTGCTTTCAATGTTATACGCATCTTTTGTAATAATCCTGGTAAGGAGAGGAAAGTATTTCCCAATTTAATCATTGATGATATTTTGCTCCCGCCTTGGGATAGTAGAGTGAATCAACACTATCATGAAGTCAAGAAACGTTTTAAGGATTTGTCTGTTCCTATTTTGTCTGTTTGTTGTAGTAGCTACGTTCATAACCAATGCTTCTTTCCTCCTTACCTCAACACTGCCAAAGTCCTGTATGGTTATCATTGCTCGCTGTATGATAGTTACCAGCTGTATCTAATTTTATCTGTTTCAAACCATTGATTTATAATGCATGCTTGTTACCGTTATTCAATAAATGTTACTATGAGAAGAGTTGTTGTTTTCATGCAATGGATGGGTTAGTTAAAGGGCGATCATGTCTTTCTCAAATGACTGCGGAACATTACATTTTCATAGGCAAAGTTTAAAAGGAGCTGTTCAAGATTATGTGATAAATTTTCATAAAGATGAGACCGACATCGAAGCAGTGGTCGATGATGCGAGCACTCTATTTCTAGAGTTAATGAATACATTCTCTGATAGCATTGTCATGGCGCGATTAGTTGCGAAAATTAAGTTTAGTCATTTTGGAAAGGAAGAGGTGGAAAGTCGCTCTTTCCATTTTGCTTCTTATTCAATGGAAGTGGTAGATCACCCCAAAGAATTTTTTTAAAGACATATGATAAAAATTGCTGAACGTCTTAACGCATTTAACCATCATGGCAGCAGTCTAGTGATTGAAGCGATTTCAGATATTCACATTCAACTTTCGATAAAGAAAAATTGAAAATGCAGTGGTACTTGATTGTAGCACAACTGGTTTTCGAGCTATGCCTGCTCACTCTCGAAGTATATTCCTTCTGTACATGTGTCTATTATTTAGAAAAGGCTAGCAAATTCATATCTTCAAAAAGACTTGCTATAGACATCAGTAACGGTGAAACTATGTGTTGTGATGTATGTAAGCGAAAGGATGGAAATGAAAAGCGCATCTTCAAGAGATGTAAGCATGCTTTTTGTCAACGCTGTTTCATACGTAATTGCATTCAACTTTGCAAATGTAGCCACTGTGATATTGCTCATTTCGAGTGTCACTTATGTCGCAATAGTTAGTACCTATGCAAATGTGGTAAAGATAGGTTTTAGCAAAGACTAACACGGAAAATGGCGAAACGTAAAATGACGAAACGTAAAAGTCAAAAGTCTTCAAAGTTTTTCTTCAGCCATTCAAGCTCTCCGACGAATGAAAGCAAATCAGCGATACAATGCTATACGACATGCTAACGATAAATTCATTCGTGAAATTATTTCTCATGTGAGAAAGTTGAGGACGAAGAAATTAGCACCAAAACAACGAAAGTTACTTAAGCGATATGCTACGAAATTGCGTTTCATCTCCAATCCTAAAGTCACCCTTCAAAGAAAGAGGGAAACTCTAACACAAAAGGGCGGTTTCCTTCCAGCGTTACTACCGATGTTAGCTCCTGTCGTGGGTAACCTATTGGGTAATATCTTTGGCTCTAGACGTTAATTATGCAAATGTTGAATCTCAAAGTATTATAATGGATTTCAGACTTCAATGTGATAAAGTTCTGACTGTATCAGGTCCATCTCATGCAGGTAAAACTGTTTTCACGCTGAATTTATTGGATAAAAGAAGGGAGTTGTTTAAGGAACCTATCAATCGAGTGATTTGGTGTTATGGTATTTATCAACCGTCGCTGTTTCAGGAATTGCAAAGTCGCAACTTTATTCGACATGAAGGAATTATTCCAGTGGATAAACTTCAGTCTAATGATGTTGTTGTATTGGATGATCTATTAAAAGAAAGTAAGAATTCAAAAGATGTTACAGATATGTTCACTCGCGCAGCACATCATAAAAGGTGCTTTATCATCTATATCACACAAAATTTGTTTCCTGATGGAAAAGAAGCTCGTACACGAAACCTGAATACACACTATTATGCTATTTTCAAGAATCCGCGAGATAAAAGTCAATTTGAAATTTTAGCGCGACAAGTTGCACCCAGAGGATCAAAAGCCTTAATTGAAATTTTTCAAGCAGCTACTGAAAAACCACACGGTTACTTATTCATTGACTTTACGCAAGAGTGTCCGGAAGAATTTAGATTTCGAAGTGATATTTTGAAAACTCCCATGGTTATCTACAAACTATGAGTTCTTATTCTCGCATGATTGTTATTCCTCAGGATGAATATGTACAATTGACTGCCATGCAGCAAGTAAAGCAACCTCTTGCAAATCAAATGTATAGGAAAGAAATAGATTATCAGCAAAATGTTCACATCAAAGATCCACATCGTGCTGTATTATTACAATCGGAAACTGTTGAGCAATTGAAAAACTTGAAGAATAAGATGCGTGACTCTGTATCGACTGCTACACCTTTAAAGCATCTCGCGCACATGCCCATATCTCTTTTCAACAGTATTGAACCCCACCTCAATGTAAATGATAGAGGAGAAATCATTACAGATGAAAATAAAGTGATTGATGCTTCACGTTATGAAGACTTGATTCAGTATGCGACACGTAGAAAGCGCCGTCAGGGCTATGTTCCACCTGGTTGGTCATACTTTCTTAAACTATTGAAAAAGCATAATGTGCCAAAATTTGCTTTGAATAATGAGACATTGAAAGAACTTGATTCAACAGTGGCTACTGCTCCAATGCTTCAGACGATGAAAATGCCAACAAATTGGTTTAAGACGTCACCTGCTACATCCCCTCCCACACTCACTAAGCAAACAAGAGGAAGAACTCGACGTAGATCTACGCCACCACTAAAACTAGTAAAAGGAAAACGTAAAACAGCTCCTCCCAAGAAATACATGTTCTCAGACTATTAATATGAAGCAGATGTGTTGCTTGCCATGTAATGAGCCGCCAGAGGTGAATGTCGTTGTCACTTGCACTTGCTGCGCCAGCTCTCACAATGAAACTCCTAAGCAATGTGAACACGATCGCAAAACCGCTAAAGCTAAATGCTGCAGTTGTTGTAAATGTAGAAAGGCAAGAAAGCAAAAAGATGAGAAGGAGGAAAAAGAGTCAGTCGTCATCAACTGAACGTTTGAAGTCAATCTATTATGATGTAAAACATCCGGCAGGATTTGCATCGATCAAGAAATTGTCAAAAGCGAGTGGTCTTCCACAATCACAAGTGAAACGATGGTTAAAGGGTCAGGCTACCTATACACTCCACAAACAAGCGAAAAAGAAGTACCGTACCCGCCATTATATTGTTCATGACATTGATGAACAGTGGCAAGCAGATTTGTGTGATGTCGCCTCCATTTCAAAACATAACTCGGGAAATAATTTTATTTTAACCGTCATTGAAATTTTCTCGCGTTATGCGTGGGCTCAACCTTTAAAAACTAAAGAAGGGAAAGGAGTAGCAAAAGCATTCCAAACAATTTTTCGAGAAGGTCGCATTCCAAAAAGAATTCAGAGTGATCAAGGAAAAGAATTTGAAAATCAGCATGTGAGAAGATTATTTGAGAGGCATGACATTGAGTTGTTTAGTGTAAAGAGTGCTTATAAAGCTGCACTCGTTGAACGTTTTAATCGCACATTAAAAAATCGCTTGTGGCGACATTTTACTGCCAACTTGACACAAAATTGGACAAAAGTTCTACAAGATACACTCCATGCCTACAATCACTCTATCCATCGTTCTATTGGATTCAGATCAGCAGATGTAAATGCTGACAATATAGATGAAGTGCGTGAATCATTCCCACGTAAACGCACTCATGTGAAAAGTGATGTGGAAATTGGTGATAAAGTTCGTATCTCAAAAGTGAAAAGTGTTTTTGCTAAAGGGTACCTTCCGAATTGGACAGAGGAGGTATTTACAGTATCAAGGATTAATCAAAAGGACTCTCCCACCACCTACAAGTTGAAAGACTACGATAATGAAGAAATTGAGGGTAGCTTTTACCGCGATGAGATTGAGGTAGTCACTGAAAGTGAAACATATTTGGTAGAGAAAATCATTCGATGTAAAAAAACGGCAAGGTGAAGAATGGTGTCTTGTTAAATGGACTGGTTATCCTTCAAGTATGAACTCTTGGATGCGTCGTGCCGACATCTTTCATCTAAGTGATCGACAGTGATTCATGCAAAGTTGTGACTAACAATGTTTAGGGTTTGAGCTATGAATCCAACTGCCTCATTTTATTCACGACCCTCCTATGTAAGTGGTGGAGGACAAATTTACATCGGCGCTCGCCGCCAACGTGGAGGTAGCATACTTGGTGCACTGAAATCTGTTGTAGCACCTCTCATATCCAATGTCGGAAGATCTTTAAAACGAAATGTTTTAAGTAATGCCGTTGGCTTTGCTGGTGATGTTGCTAGTGATCTTTCCAGAGGTAGAAGTTTTAAGAGCAGTTTGTTGAATCGTGGGAAGGAACGTGGTTTAAAAACATTGAAGCAGACCTTTGCTGGTGTTACTCAAGGAAAGAAATCGCCTAAACGAATGAATAAAGGAAGGAGGAAACATCGCGGAGCTAGTAGGATGCGATCTTCAGTCAAAAGGCATTCACGCAAACGTCGCAGAGGCTCTAATCATTCATCAGGCGCTAAACGACGACGCTGCTATAACTTCTAATCATGGAGTGTAAAACTTCCGGATTTTGTTTGTTTGATCAACAAGCCATACAGACAGATATTCTTAGTTCAAGTATTGTAGATTATCATCCTCGAACAGCTGAGAATGCTGGCCCCATTGAATTTGTTATTCCTGGTGGTAGTGATGACTACATAGATTTGAGTTATGTGATGGTTGATTTGAGGTTTAGAATTCAGCAAGCAGATGGAACTGCTATTGACGATACACATAAAGTTGGACTGAACAATTTACCATTGACTACATTACTTCGCGATGTTTCTCTAACGATTGGAGAGCAGCAGGTGGAAGGTGGTCAAAGCGATTATCCCTATAAATCATATTTCAATCATGTATCACAGTTTCATCCAGCAGCACAAAAAAGTCATATGGAAGCCATGGATGGTACAGAGATGAAGCAGGAAAATTTGATGTTGAAACAAACAGTGGCTTTGTAAAGCGATCTGCTATGATTAAAGATAGTAAAGTATGTCAGCTATATGGTCCGCTGAATTTAGACTTCTTTAGACAGTCAAAGTTTTTACTCTGTAATACCAGCATGCGACTCAAGCTGACATTGAATAAGCCTGAATTTGCGCTGAATGCATTTGGTAAAGTTGACAATTTTAGAATTCATGTGGAAGATATTGCACTTTACATTCGTCGAGTAGTACCGAATCCAAGTGTCATTAGAGGACATGCTGAAGGTCTTAACCGCCAAAATGCCATTTACCCCGTTCAGCATACAAAGCTTCTCACCTTTACAATTCCGAAAGATCAAAAGAGTTTCATGAAAGATGGCCTCTTTCCATCGGAAGCACCGAAGCTCCTCATGGTGGCAATGGTTTGAAAATGATGCATTTAATGGTAATATAAAGAAGAATCCTTTCAATTTTAAACACAATCAGTTAAGTGAAATTGCTTTACGTGTAAATGGTGTGAGTCATCCTGGTCCACCCTACAAACCAGATTTTGCAGCGGATCAATTTATGCGCAGTTATGTTGATTTTATGGATGTCTTTGGCTTTTACAATACGGATGACACCAACGGACTCACTATGAAAGAGTTTAAGAGTGGATATACTATTTATGCATTTGATTTGACTGCTGACAGCGATATTAGTGCACCCTATCGTCAAGCGAACGTGCCTCATAATATTCGTTTGGATTTGACGTTCAAAAGAACACTACCTGAGACGATCAATGTATTAATTTATGCAGTCTTCGATTCAAACATTGAAATTACAAAGTATCGTGACGTGATTCTTCAGTATAATCGTTAATGAGTTGGTTGACTGCTGACGATATTAAGACTAAAGTGCAGCGTAATGCAGACGAAGCGACGTTGAAAGCTTTCGATAATGTCTATTCACTCGATACCTTACCACCTGCAGTAAATCACTATCCCATCTTTATTGTGCTAAAACACTCATTCGCAGAATTTAGGCGGTGAGCATTGGAAAGCGATCTTTATTGGAGAAGACCGACGTGGTGAACTATTTGACTCTCTTGCTCAACCTCCAAATATACCAACACAGCAGTGGTTGAGAAAACATACGCGTCAATATCAGCGAAATGAACGCATACTACAACATCCACTTTCATCAACGTGTGGTGCTTTTGTACTGTACTTCATCTTAAAACGTTTACATGTATCTCGATTTGTATCTGTTATTCAAAACTTTTCATGTAATCCATCCTCTAATGAAAAAATGATTTGTAAGTTCTATCATGATTTGAAATAAAAACATCATGTTGGAAAAATTGTTTTTTATTTTACAATCCGCTGGGTACGTACATACTCGATGAGATAGTCTAGGATCACATTTGCTTGTACATGAGATTTTAGTCCAGTAATGATCACTTTACTATTATGAAAGATTGCCACATGCACAGGTAACCAACAACTAATGAGAGCTGCAGGAAAAAGTTCGGGTTCATAACACAAATTGTAACTGCTGGTACGAATCTTCAAAAATGATACACTTTCACTCAATTGAGTAGAGATCACCATATTGTCCACAGTCAGATTCGACATCACACACCTCTCCCTCTTCCATATCCGACGTAATAGTCTCTGTAGCTCTAAGCGCATTGACTGCGCCGATGAATGAGAAAGGGCGCCGAGAATCTGTACAGTTCCATTTGGGAAGAGTTGAAGATTCCGTGAATTGCTCATCTTCACCACTAACATTTGAGGTCGGCCCGGGTAATACTTGCTGTTTGGAAGGTGTTGGTGTAATGTTGCGAGATCGATTTTGGTGTAGAGTCTGAAGCGACGGAGAATGTTGACGATGGTGTAGCGATGGCGCTTCATGATGAAAAAATGAGTAAATTGAGCGATGTACCTTCCTTTTATACTTTTCCCAACTACCTTGATGAAATGTGAAGTTAGTATGGAGTTGGGAATGATAGAGTTGAATTCGCCGTTTGTTGACGCGCAACCAGATGCGATTTCCAATACGTGAATGTCTTTTCATATAGAAGTATTTCAAATCCTTCATGATATGATGTAGAGATTGAAAATGACGATAAGATAAAGCAAACTCTCTTCTCACATTTCCAGTTGAATCTTTGAAATAGACGTTTCGATCATGATCCGTTTCAATACGTTGTAGAGAATCTAATTTCCAACTCATGGTGCGTGGTAGTCATGTCTGATTAAGATTTGCATAGTAGGGCGATGAACTCACGACGAATAAATGTCATGATGGAGCGATGTATGTATCTTCTATACTTCTCCCAATTGTATTTGCGAAATGAGAAACAGTTTGCGGAATGAGAATGGCAGATTTGAATTTCATTGTTGCGACGTTGAAGCCAAACTTGATCACCCAAGGAGATGAATCTTAATGTTTCAAAATATTCCAAATCCCTCATGATATCATTGAGGTTGACAAATTGTCGCCATGTTAATGTAATACCTCTTGATGTATGACCATGAGAATTTTTGAAATGTACGTTTCCATCACGATCAACTCTGATATATTGTAGAGAGTCCAAAATCCAAGTCTTCATGATGTTATGCAAAGCCGCAGATCAGCAATATCAAAATGTCGTTTTATCATATTTTTCTTAGCAATGCGGCTGCAAATAGATTTGCTAGTAATCGAGCCGCACTCTTTTCTACTCCCATTGATCATACACAACAGCTAAATGGAAAGTGGGAAGTGGGTGTCACTCAACTTGTTCATAGCAACTGTGTCTATACTTTTGATCATGAGGTGATGACTATTAATATGAGACGTACAGCTGCTTACCAATGTGAAAAGGGCTGCCGAGTATACATTCCACAGTGGCCAAAGAAAGATCTCTTATCATGTAAAAAGTTTATATATGATTTCCTGAATAAAGCGTGTAAACATATTGTCCAATTTACTCCGCACAATGATGATCATAATTATGTACATCATGTAGTTGAGAAAGATTGGATTGTTGGTTTAAGTCCAAGTTTAAGAAATGATTTAGGTTACCTCGCTAGCGCCTTAACAAGCTATGATAATTATAACGTTAATTACCACCCAAGTGGTCATAAACAGTTAATATATCGAGAGGAAGCTTATTATGTAGATCTTATTCCAAAAATGAGAAGACGTTGGTGAAGAAGATTGTGATTAAGCCAAGAAAGACAAACATGACTCCTGAAACATTATTGAAGAAATTTAATTATCTCCTTCGAGTTGATGGTAAACAAGTGGCAACATTGACTTATATCAAATCATCTAATCATATTGCAATAAGTAAATTAAATGATGATGATCTAGTATTAGTTTGTTCAAAAGATTTTCATCAGTTCCTACGACATCGTTCTGCAGCTGTTCATGGAAAATTTGATATGCAACATTTGCCATGTGAAAGGTCAAATCAATTTGATACAGAATGGAGCGTATCTTTATACAGAAAGTGTGTAGAGCCTTTAGGTGGTATCTTACATGAAACAAGAGTGTTGATGCCTCGCATTATTACTTCAGTTAAATTGGTTGTAGATTATTTAAATGAAGTGATTAATGAGCAACATATTTCATTTTCTGAAAAAGAAGGTGTTTTGTCTCTCACTATAAGTGGAAAAGGTATTGAACTAATTATGGATAAAACTCTAATGGACATTTTGGGTTTTGATCAAAATATCTTTAAAAGTGGTACTGTAACCAAAGCTAGCGCAGACATGTCGCTATTGCGTCGTATTAACTATTTTCAGATATATTCCAATATTGGTGAAGATGTACGTGTGGGAGATGTTGAAGCTCCATTGCTAGCAATGATACCATACCAGCCAAAAAGCTGCAGTATTTTATCTGAGCATACTTTCAAGAAAGTGCATTATACAAAGCTGAAATCAAACTACATCCCACAAATTGATATTGCAATTTATGACGATGCTGGTGCGTTGATTCCTTTTCATAAAGATGCTGTGACAAGTATCATACTCCATTTCCGAATGATGAGTTAATGCAAAAGTATGCTAATATATTTTCCAATGTGAATAATATGGAAAGTGGAAATAAAGACTCGTTTCTAATTTACTTATCCAGTAATGCTTCTATGAATAAATTTCCCAAAAATAAACCATCAGACTATCGAGTAGAATTAAATCGCCCACTACATTTAGAAGGTGAATGGGAGGTTGGCGTTTCTAGTATTTGCTATGATAGCAATATTCAGAATGTGAATGATTTGGAAGAAATGATATTGACTCCTCGCACCCATGATGGAATAACGATGAATAATGCATTCCAGTTCCCATACAATTTAACATCAGATGGAAAGTGGAACTATGAATGGATTCAGATAAAATCAGATTATTATGAACCATTTGGGAATGAGAAAATTATTAAGGCATTCAATAGTGGGAATACTTCCATCATGAAGAATAAGGATCAGAAAGTTTATGAGTTTACTATCTATCATTGGAGTGGGAGACAGTTCCTTCGCTTTCATTCTTTTACTAAAGGTCTTACACTGAGGTTGGATAATGAATTCTATCCACATCTCGGTTTTGGCCATGGACTACATCTAACGTCAATTGCTACTGCAAATGTTAAAAAAGTTTATTCAAAACGAATCAACAAATTTCATTATAAATTTAAAATATTTGATGAAGATGTTGTAGAATGTGAAGAACGCATCATTTTGAAAAAGCGTGGTGTTCAACCTTTATCACTTATTGAGTTAGTAAAACGATGGAATGAGACTGTGGGTAAGAAGTATGGAGAGAAAATTATGGCGGACAAAAATAAGTTGGTCATTCAGAAATATAATGACAAACTTACAGTTTATTTCTCTCCAACCTTGCGTCATTTTGTAAGACATTATACACCTATTATTGGAAGCGGTGTGGTATATGCTTCTCATGAATATCACACTAAAGCTGATTCAGTTAATGATGAATGGTGGGTGGACATCTATGGTGATCGCATCAAGAAAATTTACCAGTCTTATCAAGAATCTAAAGTTGCTATCAATATAATGCCGCGTCTATATCATACAGTTGAAAGCTTCATTCATGTAGTAAATCCTTATATACAACAGAAGTTGAAGCATGTGATGAAAAGTAAATATGATGTAAAGACACACCACATTTCGTTTTCAATTGAAAATCAACGCGTTGTTCTGAAACTGGGTGATGACATTCAATGTCAATTGAGTAAAAATTTGAAAAAACTCTTTGGTTTTTCAATGCTACAAACTGTGTTTACTGCTGCGCATACGATTGGTATAGAAACACCAATGACACTTGATAAACATGAACAGCACCTTTACATTCAAAGTGATTTGATTCTACCTATTTCTGTTGGTGAGAAAAAAGAATGCATTTTACGTGATTTCATTCATGATAAAGACGCTTCATATGGAATAGTCGAGAAGATGTTTGAATCTATTTTCTATCATCCCGTCGTCAAACAAACTATACCCTCTATTGCTATCAAAATTACCAATGGTTTACAAGAGTGCATCCATGTGAAAGATACTAAATCCCTCGTAACTTTAGTGTTTCGGAAAACAAAGTGAAGTCATTGTGATATGTTTATTGAAATAAAATATGTATATGAAAAAAGTCTTTTCACAGATAAAGGGGGAATGGGATGACTATAGGCATATATTCACAAGGAAGAAACGATCTAATGCGATACATAAAACAGCAATGTTTATCTACAGAAATCAACATGAAAATACTAAGTTAAGGATGATTATGCTAAGACGTCTCCTGAATGTGGTAGTGTGAGTTTAATTCTTTTGGGTGGTGGTATGTTTGTGTCAGGATGTCCATGTGGAAGAGATATGTTATGTTCTAACCAGCACCTCTTATCCTCCCATGCTGAAAGCGCCCGTTTCCTAAAAGTATGAGTTTTGATCTCATGCGACTTAGATTTTAAGATTGTCATATTGACAAACGTTATATTTTTATTTCTATAGGCTTTCCTGAAATTTTTATGTTTCATGTTAGAGACCAATGATCTTGATATGCCTTTAGCACGCTTAATACTATCGTCGCTATCCTTTAATTTCATACTGTACATTTTTGGGCGGAGGAGAATCATTTCATCTATTTCCTTCCCTGCTGTCTCATACTTAAAGCAGCCAAGTTTTGCCTTATTTTTGATGGAGTAGAGTGGGTGATCAGTAGGATAATTTGATGTATCAAAATATCTTTCTAAAGATTTTCCTACTTCATTGAAATTTAAATCTTTTTGAGTGGTAATACCTAAGAAGAAACTATCTGTATCACCACCCAACAAACGAACCTCTTTTACGAGAGGACATGGTTTTAGTATTTTATAAAAGAGTTGGTACATTTCAAGCTTAGAGTAATCTAGTACAGCTTGGCCAATATAGATGGGTTTGCACAACTCAACTTCAGATTTTATCATTTTAACACCTACAAGGTTCTCATCGATAATGTCTCTATCGATGAATAGAGGTGATGAGACCTATTTCTTAAATTTTGTAACATCATTGACTAGTTTATAGTTTACACGTTTTCTGACATCCTCCATCGTCTTACCAAATAGACTATTATCCTTATACTTATAAAAATCTTTTTCAAAATTATTTTGGGCTAGTGCACGTTTCTGGCTGTTGCTATCAATATATGGTTTGAGGAAGGCCTTCTGTCTAAATTTAATAATGCGGTGAACTCTTTTTAAAATCATGCCCATTTCTAAATAAAATTTTCAGATGGAAAAGTGGATAAGATAGTTTTCCTTATCATATTGGGTGAGTAAAAGTTTGCGGCAAGGCTTATAGTCGGGTTGATCGCATGATTCTAAATCTTTATGAAATTGTTTCATAAAGTCGGAAAACATATCTTTGGTCAGTTCACCTGATTCGGGTGCGAGTGGAAAATCTACGGTTTTATGTTTAATATTATTTGGATAGATTAGATCTATCTCAAAATAATATCCCCAATCACCTTCATCTGGAATTGCTAGTATGTTAGAAGGGTTGGAGAGATGCTGAATCTCACTATCATCTAACCAGCTAAACTCAGAGTGAGGGAGTGGTTTGGATAGTGAACTACCATATAAATTATTTTGGTCATAATACTTAAGATGAGTCTGATCATCGCCTACTAATTTTGATTTTAACCTATGGTTATTTACAAATGTGAGACCACCACGAATTCCTCGCTCAAATAAATTATACATCTCTGGATCTTGTAAGAGATGAATGGTCTCACCAGTCATTTTAAAAGCAGACTTAAATGACATGGCTGGCAGACTGACAAAGTGGACGGGATCTAACTTATCTTCTTCTAATGCCACTCGTCGAAACTCCTGAAATACATCAGCCAGCAAAAATACATCTAACTTAAGATAGGCCATCATATATTCGCCAAATGTATGGCAGTCAAATTTTATCCATGCATCTTGTGCATGATCATAATCTTCGGTCTTACATTCTGCGCCGGTCAAATCATTTTTAAATTTATCTATGGGCGGAAGAGAAGTCTCGCCGAGTTTACTAATCGCATCAAAATATGCATATGGAAAGACTCCTTTCCGTGTGATGACTTCATCGGTTAGATTTGGATATTGTTTCTTAAGATTTTGTGTTAGTGGAAGAGACTTTAGAATTTGTACGAGAGAGGCCAGTGATGCAGTCATAAATTGGTAGGAATCTAAAAATTTTATATCAAAATAGACCGTCTTATTTTCTTTAGTTTTATCGACAGGCACTTTTGCTGTCATGGCCATAAACTTCTCTCTCGTTTGTGCTATTACATCAAGCTTCCACTCTTTCATTTGACCTAAACCTCCTTTTATTATCATATGGCTGTCGTAGCCCTTGAAATTATGGAAAATGACGGGTAATATACGCCGTTTCATCCTAAGTGAAAAATTGCATTTTGAACATAGTGCGTTTCTAAATTTACCAGTGATGTGATCATGGTCGCGCACTTTCTTAATCTTATCATCAAATGTTTTCCTACATTTGAGGCAAACGTTGCAACTATCAAATTTTGCTTGATCATCTGCTGTCATATGCAGTGATCTGCGATAGAGTTCACAATCATACTTTTGTTGAAATTTTACAGCCTGTTCGAGGAATTGTAGGAATTGGTAAATACAATCCTCACCTTGCCAGACGCGCATTTTATTTTTTCTATTTTGGAAATGGTCATGCCATACTTCATAGCAGGAAATGGCTGCTGCTCGATGGGTGTTATCATCGATATAGCATTCGATGTTAGCATAGATGACACGAAGAGGACTTAGTTCATCGCCATTCTCTCAATATGAAAACTCCTTATCTTTGGGCATGCGCTCCATTTGTAGTTTACCTCGCTTACACCATTCGTAATGAGTTTCAAATTTATTTTTACTCCTAAAGTTGCGAACGCATCTGTCACAGTAATAAATCTCTGATGAGCTAGAATTTCTGAAGTGGCGGTATAAGCGAGAAATTTTGGGAATACCGCAGTAGTGCCATTCCTCACTATCATCCTGTCTTACTAATAAAAGGTTGACAACGTGGTCATAACAACTCGAACGCGAGTTGTAGCGGACACCCTTCAATCCCTTTTCCCAAACATGGAGAACTATTTTGATGTTGTTCAATTTTTCAAATTTTTCTATATCTTTAATTTTCATATCTTCACTATTGCAGTCATCAAACTTTAATTCATTCTCCCACTGTAGATACTTACTCTTACGGTATCGGCTATTCTGTACATCATTATAGTGGAGAATGGAGAGGACGGCATACTTAAAACATTGTGATTCGCAATCTACAGAAATGACTGCTGCTTTATTTCTTAAATTTTTCGGAAGTTTAAAGGAGCCCCGTCCAGAGTAGTTCTCTAATAAAGTGATTTTAATCATGGCGGTCTCAATACCATCAAAAACGAGTCCACTATCACGCTTGTTAAATTTATCTATGTTTAATTTTAACCCTTTGATATGAAAATTTATCCAAGACTCGCAGTCTACAACTTCGGTTGCAGGAGAGGAGGGTATGAGAAACTCCAACCTCTCTACTATTTGACCAGTATGGTGGTCGATTTTTACATATTTTATTTTGAGATAGATGAGCGCCTTCATTCTAAAATTGACTAAATTGTTGAAGAGCGCACCAATAAAAGATGAATTTTGATGAAACCATTCTTCAAAGTCAGTAATGGTTTCTGAGGATTCCATCTGGTAGTTCCTCACTAAATTATTTATCGACACTTCAGAGAGTCGGATAGAGGAGGTCCTGTTAATATAACTATCGTCACTGTGTGTATGTTGAAATCTATGTGAAGATAGTTCAAAATGTGACTCAAAAGACTGAATGCATAAATCGCAAGAAAAGGAGACATCGTTAACAGAATCATCCCCACCTCCGGAGATTGATGCTGACTTAGGTCTACAAACACCTCGCTTGATGTGTCGGACGAGATCACGCTTCCTCGTGAAGATGTGCCCACAGTCAGCACATTCCCGATCGTTGCATCCCCGCGACAATGTTGACATGGAGTCGCTGTTCTTATCCGACTCGCTCGAGATGGGACTGGTATCACCTGAAAGAGAAATCATTCTATCATCTCTGTTCAAGTCTCAGTGTATTGTTACAACCTACCTTGACTCAACAACTCTAAACTTTTCTCGAGAAGGGAGGGCGTTGGTGATGAAGTTGATGCCTGAAATTGAGGAAGATGCTATTAGCCACACGTTTGAGGGAGATGAGTGAAGAAATTTTCAACTTACCATTTCAACGAAATCAAGTTTAAGGTTGATACTTCAACAAGATAGAGACTTCACTCAAATTTGGAATTCACGAGAGAGCAGTTCACTTGTACGCCTCAAATATAGAATTCGCCAGAGAACACTTCACTTATATGTCACAAAGACAGAGTGAAATGACACGAATGTCACTTTACATATATACTTTCATATTCATCATTCATTGGCTGTTCATTCTGATTGGTTGCTTGTTGATACTTAAGAATTAGGAAACATTTCAAAGTTATTATTCACAGTCAACATGACAAGCCCTCCAAAAACACCGAACACAAAATTTTCTTCTCCATGCTCAACACCAAAGGCGCTCGTTGCACCAAACGCTCCAACGAAGGGGAAGGTAGAGAAGGTGTACCGACTGGATAATATCAGAAAGTTGTCATTGCCAGCGGACGACGAAGAGAGTGTATGTGAGAAGGAGTGTCCCGACTTAACAGGCGTGAGGTGGAAGTATCTCCAGTACGATACTGACGATGTGATGGAGATCACCAGCACCAAATTCCTCCACCAATTATGGGAGTGGTACACCCCTAACTCCCAGCCACGAACTATGGCGGAGTGGGAGTATATCGACAAAGTGAGGCTCGCAGTGGAAGAACGATTAAAGCAAGTGAACTGTTTTTGTTATCTATGTGAAGCCAGACTCTGGGACGATATTGACGATGAAGACCTTTTGAAATACATGCCATAATAAATTTTTATTTCGTATTATATTTGCTTTCATACTGACTTACTTGAATGGGGCTTCAGTGGATGATTTAACCATGTAAACTTTTTCATTTGGAAATAGTAGCACACTTAGTTTAACTTGCAATTCTTATAACATTTCATATGGATGTTAATGGTAGATGAAATAGTGTTAAATAAAATTAAGATAGCTTACATGATTCTCGGATAGCAATCGACTGCGATCCATGTGTAAAGAGCTTGTTAGACTACGGAAGAGAGAAGTGTGTTATGTCGCGTGTGGCGCGTGAGTGTCCTCCCATTTCATTCCATTCATCAATTCATCTCATTGATAGAGACAGGTAGAACTCATGGTTCTCATAACGTATGCAATGGATAGTTTATAAGGCAACCTTCGACAGTTGGCTAAATGTCGCCCTGGCGCGAATGCATACTACGTTGAGACAGAGGCAATCACTTGCAAACATGACGCAGAGAGGTTTAACAAGATTGACCATTGCCGAATGTCCCTTGCGGTATACATAGCTACGGGTTTCACCGCCGCCCTTTACAGGAACGCCCGTCGAAAGGAAGTATTACACCGAACTTCATTTGCAACGTTCAAGTTGACTGATAGCAGATTCAACTTAATGATAGTATTCGCCAGTCCGAAGACTGCCCAGGGCAAACCGCGTGGAGGTTCCATCGTGTCTTGCCCCATGGTGGCCCTTAACCCATTAAGGACGGCTTCATGTTCTATTTATCAGATTATTGCGAAACTTACGTGTTTTATGCAGAATTAGGTCAATATTGATGTGTTATAACTCCAGTAATATATTCTATGTCTATTTCAAGGATATGGACATGTCCTAAAAATATGACGATAGGACATTTAATGGAATGATGAAGATGTATTTACATTTTCTAAGAAAATCTTTATGTACTATGTTTATTGTGTAATATTTTGATAATGAAAAGTTCACAAAACTAGCAAAACTTCTGTTGTTGACAGGATGAACTGAGAGATTCAATGTAATAGCATTGTCATTTTACGTGATAAGTCGGAAAACAGTGCTTGCAGAGGGTAATATTGCATTTTTGACAATAGGTCAGAGGTTTTCGCGAGCACTGGAAGCCTTGAAAGCGACGCTGACTTGCACGCGTTTGCATAAAATGTTCAATCCCATCGAATCGAAGGGAAGAGATTGGGTCACTGATTCTTCCATCAGAATACCCGGTTCTTGTTCCGTAAGATTTCATATAGTATAAAGCCACCTCACTTCGGAATTCCAGGAGTGTCATAGTATTTCTGTCCTGACCACGTAATTTACGATGCAGCACCCAAGCATTCGATAGACATACATCAATTAGATTTGTTATAAGACACCAATACCATTTCTTGCTCGAAATAGCAATGCGATATCGATTCACAAAACCGTCCATGCTGTCGACGCTCCCATCGTCTTATTGTATAGTAAAACCAATCCAGGGAGATAAACGTCCACTTTTCCAGACTTCTTGACATACCTTTGGCAGTACTTTACGTTCGATCATATCGAAAGTTCGTCGCTAAGGACACACACCTGTTGTCGTTCCTGTAAAAGACAGAAATAGTATCTTTATAGGCCTACTATCAATGAAAACATGACATGGTAACTGTCGGTGTAACTCTTTTGGTTGTGTCCCTTTACTAAGCAGTGAATAAAAATCTGACAACATTCAAGTGTTTCAGTCACCTATTCACTATTATTTATCATTGTTGATGTTATGCATTGTTCTATACATTTTATAACTGTAATTGATATTTGTAGGCTAGAAAATCTGTACTGACTACACACTGCACCGGCATATGCAATTACATGTATATTTAGTTGATTATAATTGTCATCATGCATAATTGCACAGTTATACAATGGTTTAAACAATCACTCTACTCACCATTTTACGCATTCAACTCCACTCTCCACGTCAAATACGGCGTCTTGGCTGCCTCTCCCTTCTTTTTTTAATTCCGAATTTTCTTTGAGAGGTGCCCCATTCGTTCGGTTATGACGAATAGTTCCACATGCCGGTATTCCTTTTTCTCTCAGGAGACACAGAAGCTCATGTGAGCAGAAGAAGTTGTCCATTGTCAGAATATTTGCTCCTGATACTCCAATTTTACGAATCAGATCCATGACTACTTTCGACCCGAGTCATAGTTTTGAATCACCGGTATCTGATGAAGACTCCCTACCACAATAAAGTTTCAAATTGTAACAATAGCCTGTCGAACCATTGATACTCCAGTTTTTCAGACCAAACCTCGTAGGTTTATTACGGATAAATTGTTTAAATGAGTTATGACCGAAATATTTGACCACCTGCTCATCTACACAGACAAGCTCGTCGTGGATTCCGAATTTTAAGAAATTGCTATTCAGTAAATCAAACAACGGAGCCACTTTGAAATCTTTTCGAGGATCATCGCTAACATTATCATTATCAACAACGTGAAGAACCCTTTCAATTTGCAGGAACCTATCTCGTGAGAAACAGCTCTTGACAAATTCTATTCCGAAATCTTCACGTTGGCTCCAATATAGTTTTTGCTGGGGGCAAGGTATGATAACCTGAGAAAATAAAGAAGCCAACAAATGAACGAAAATCATCTGGGCATAAACTTATGTTATGCATGTTCTTCTGTTGGGCATAGCGGTTTGATTCTATGGCAAGTAGTTCATAAGCCTTCGAGTCAAACATTTCTTCAAACAATTTCACAGGTGAATCAGTCATTTCATGAAGATGGCTTTCCAAATTTTCTTGCACCTGTTTAGTTTGGAATTCTAACTTCTCTAAACTTATGTCACTATCCTTAAACTTTCGAGTCCAACTTGTTTTAGGCTTTGGAATCGTTTTGAGCTTTTTCATAGACGGTTCTGGCTCCTGCGAAATATCTACACTTTCATCAAGCTGCTGTTCTTCGTACACAACTTCGTATGTACTGGCGCAATCGCCCTTCACTATTGGAGCGCCTACAAGATCGTCATCAAGAAAATCGTCTTCATCTGTCAAGGAATCTGGTTCAGGTGGTATCAGAACAATATTCCTAATCGTGTCTCCTTTCTCTAATAGTTGATTAGCCAAGTCTTTGACTGTTCGACATAGTTTCACTCTCTCCATTGCTGAAAATAAAGAAACGCCTGTTGAAGGTCCTGTTGTCATATAAATATGATACCTGAACTATATTTAGAGAGTGAATATTCATTATTTATCCTTATTTGGTTATCCTGAATGCTAACGTATGAAAATATGTATTTTCTTACAATGATAAATGTATACGTCTTAAATATTCATGTAATATCTCTAAGAATTGAGCGAAATGTCGCAAAATTAGGAAACAGTAGGCAAACTCCTATTGTCATAAAAACAAGACAGCACTTTCAACGCTGAAATTTATCTTATCTAGCTGATGGTATTTTGATTTTTTCTGTCACACACATTCATGGAGAAATCAGCTTTACTGAATATATGTCATTTATCTATTTTGATGACTGCTAGGATGTAATTACTCACCTTACTTGACAGATGTTCAAATGCGATCAGCTGATTGAAAATGGCTGATTTTGTATCGAGGTAATATATAAACAAAGACATTTAAATGTTTATTTTTGTTGCATATACATTCGTCAATTCAAAACAAACGTGATGGTAAGTGCATTACTTGTTGAACATGTATGGACCTCCGTAGAGGATCAGCTCATTTGCCTGTCATATTTTTAGGACGATAGTACATAATGGGTTAAGAGAGCCGGTGGTTCGTTCTCGGGGTGTGTGATAGGGACTCAGGCTTGCTGTTTCGACTGCGGCTCCGGCAACGGGGCGGGTGGTCGCTTCTCTTGGATGTCTGTAAAGAAAGAAGTAGTGAGTTATCATCTTACATTTTAATTTAGTCATTTTTACTTACAGATCTTCTCGGACGCTTCCTCATAAAGGAAATTCGAGATCGGATCACGATGATCGAAGGTGAAGTGTAGACACTCCACCCCTTTCTTCACCCGAGAGTAGCATTTCTCCCCTCTTCCACGCTCGTACAAGAGAGGAGTTTCTGCTACTCTCCCCTTTCTAATAGGGATGTGCAGACGGCTGGAACGCACCCTTCGATCGCGATCCACCAGCTGCGCCGAACGGTGCAGCTCGTGATTCGTCTCGACCACCTTAGCCATCTGCACACGGAGTCTCTCCACTTCCTCCTTCAACCTTCGTATCTCCTTCTCCCTACTTTCCCTCTCTGCTAGCAAAGCCTCTTCTCTGGCTTTCCCCTCGAGAGTCTTGAGCCTCTCCTGCTCCAACTCGCCATCCCGCTCGCTTAATCTCTCCTTCACCTTCTTCATCTCTCCGGCCACGGTCTTTAGCTCCTCATACTTTGCCTTGTATGAGAAGGCATCTTCCTTCAACTTCTCCACCTCTTTCTTTAGTCTATCCCGTTCGGCGATCACCGGCGGGTGCTTGACAAAATTGCGACATTGTGTTGCAATTCCGCTCGCAGTCACGGCTGTAGGGGTCTCGCGATCGAGGTCGACGTCCTCGATAGGTTGCGACTGTAGCTCTCCCTCCTCCTCCTCCTCACTATCGCTGCTGGACAGCGAGCTCTCGCTACTAAGCGAGGATACAGCGGCAATCGCTTCAATGGCGGATTGTAGCTCAGTGGCCTCAGTGGTGAAGAGTGAACTCCGTTCTTGCTCGTTGGCGGATTGTAGCTCCAAAGAACGGACCTCAGTGGCGAAGAGTGAACTCCGTTCTTCTTCGCCTACTTCGCCTGTTTGACACTCGCTGTGTTGTGAGTGCCAATCCTCCAACCGCTGACTTAAGCGACTGATTTTGTGGGCTCCGCAATAGTAGCGACCGACCCCTATCTGTTTCTTGCTAGTGCAAGCGTGCTTCTTGAAGGCGTCAGCTCGGAATACCTTCCGGCATTGACACAGTTTGAAACTGGTCTTCACATTATTGTATTTCGGCATTTCTGAAGCGAAAAACGGAAAACAATGATTTTTACACTTAGCGAGGAATGATAGATTTGAGTGTAGTGAGTGGCACTCGATCCCGTCGACAGCCCGAAGGCCTTGTACTGATCACTAGGTAAGTGAGAGATCTTCCCCGATACCCGCTATTTACAGCTGAAGACATCATTGTCACTGCCCCGAAGTGGTAACAGCAACGTCGAGTCAAAGGTAGTGATCAGTAGCTGGGATCTAACCCCTCAAAGCTGCCTTAGACTTAGTTAAATTTGAAATCTGATAGCAGATTTGAACTCAGCATACTTGAAAACCTTGAGGAAACATCCCAAGTTATTGCTTTGATCAGCTTGATAGCAAGCCGTAGAGAGCTTGATTCACCAGCGTTTTGCAATGGAGATGTTTAGAGGCCACCCATGACAAGATAGCTAAGACTCAACCGATTGGCGTTCAAAGTGCTACGTTGAGAACTGTGTCAAATGCCCAACATGAGACATGAGTTGTCCCAGCGGTTACGGTCTAAACTATGACACACTCCCTTGCCACACTTATCACTACAGCATCGTCCGCCGTCCCGAAGGAACACCCTGTCAGTGGAATATTACAGCAAAACTCTCCGTGTCTTGCTCGCTTTCAGTGAAAAGCCGCTTATACCATGAGAAGACTGGCTCAGACATCATTAAAAATGCTTTCATTGACTTCAGCAGGGTCGAAAACCCCAGAAAACCTCCAAAACTAGTGAATTTAAATTTTTCAACTTTTTAGCACTACTTATGAAATTTTATAAGTAGTCTGTCACTTAGGGCAGGTCAATAGCGACCGAACCTTTTTTGAATCAAGTCAAACGGACTTGTAGAAGCAAAGTTACAAGCCTTTAAAGTTTTGGAGTCTTTTATGGCCTGGAGACGAAGGCCATCTCCTGGCTAACCTCTAGGTCTGACGCCTTAGCTGATATCACCAATGAAATCTTCTAAGTCGGTTTCTTACAGAAACCCGGAATTTGAAATGTCCGAAGCTATCATCGGAGCTCAGAGAGACGACTTACCGTTGGCAATCTCTCGTATTAATGACAAGTCTCTGTCGGTTCCCAGCTTATATAGTGTGTGGCGATCAGCTGATGACGTAATACGCATCATCCAAATCTTTAAATCCGTCTATCACCGGTTCTAGTGCTCCGATTGAGCTGGAAATACACCATTTCCATGTAGAATTTGATGCTGAATCCGAATCTGGCCTCTGTTTTCCCATCCGATGCTTCATTTTGGCTCTACAGCCCACAGCCATCGCAAAAATTCTAACTCTGTCGTTTTTTCGAAAAATGTTGAAAATTTTTTCTCTCCGATTGACTTGAAACTCTCCGATTGACTTGAAACTCACCATGTTGATAGAGAATTTGACGCTGATTCCAAATCTGAAATCCGTTTTGCTCTCCGATGCTTCGTTTTGAAGCTACAACCCAAAACGTCCAAAATTCTAACTCTGTCGTTTTTCGCCAATGTCCCAAAATCTTAAATGGCGTCTCACATCTAAACGAAGACAGATATGAACAAGCCGTTTCTTTCAGTGAATTTGTCTCACTCTTAGCTTTCAAACGAGCTATTGCACGACAAAATCCGTCCACTGGAAGCCAAGATCAAAGCTAGCTCTCCCGAGGGGGGGGGACGTCAGCGAAAATTTTTTCTCTCCGATTGCTTTCAAATTCACCATACAGATGCAGAATTTCACGCTGAATCCGAATCTGGCCTCCGTTTTCCCATCCGATGCTTCGTTTTGAAGCTACAGCCCAAAACGTCCAAAATTCTAACTCTGTCGTTTTTCGCCAATCTCCCAAAATCTTAAATGACGTCTCACATCTAAACGAAGACAGATATGAACAAGCCGTTTCTTTCACTGAATTTGTCTTACTCTTAGCTTTCAAACGAGCTATGGCACGACAAAATCCGTCCACTAGAAGCAAAGTTGGAAGGTCGGTGCCGAGGGGGGGGACGTCAGCGAAACTTTTTCTCTCCGATTGCTTTCAAATTCACCATACCGATGCAGAATTTCACGCTGAATCCGAATCTGGCCTCCGTTTTCACATCCGAGCACTGCTTCCACTCGAAACAGCCCATTTTCAACCCAACATTCAGCAGATTGCACGAAAATCATCACACACAATAGCCTCAAGACAAAACCTGGCGGTCGCCCAAGTCCACCACGACACTCTGTCGTTCCAGAGGGGGGGGACGTCAGCGAACCTTTCGGACCAACTTGGCCGGCACACCACGACAGACCTCTGTCGTTCCAGAGGGGGGGAGTCACACTCGAAGCACCACGGCGGCCGACCACGACACTCTGTCGTTCCAGAGGGGGGGGCGCGCCGGTCGAGTGTTCGCCGTTTTATTACTACTCGCTTCACTACATGAATAAACAGATTACATGAATCGGCTGACAAAAAGTTGGAGAAATGACTACTCTGCTTTATACGCAAGTATACAAACATAGAACAGAAGCTTTCTGACGGACATTTTAAACCACCTCGGTTTACAATTTCAAAAAACGACGATGCTTTAACAATGTCAAATAATTTCCCGCAGATAATTCACTTTTGCATGATGTACAGTTAACTTTTGATGCAACAGATTTGGTGACATAACCTGCGACATAGTATACAATGTTCATTTCATTTTCATCGATTTCAAATGTCAAATATTTTTCACAAATATTTTCAAAAAGACTGTCCGCCAATTCATTGTCAAAACAAATTTCATTACTATTACTGCAATTATCAAGTTGTAAATCATTCACAGTAAGCCCTGAATGTTTTAGAGAGCTATAGATTTTTATCTTTCTTTCGTTTTCGATCACTTGTTTTAGTCCTATTAAAAAATCTCCGCCTGACATTTGCCGTATGCGACCGAAGCGAGTTTCAATAGTGTAACCTGTATATTCTAGCACTGGATAACAGGCTACTTAGATAATATATGATAGTTATTGATTTTTGATAGTCTATTGCTTTCTACCAACTCCGTATTGCGTATCCAGCAACAATAGCAAATTCTAGCCCTTTCTCGGCGAATTTTCACGAAAGGTCATGACCTGCTCTTTCATCGGAGCACACGCCCACGCATCAGAGCAGGGGTTGCGAAGAGGACAGGAAACGGAGCACACGCCCACGCATCGGCGCACTTGCGGTAAGAGCACGGAGCACCAATCGGAGCACGCGGCGCCGAGCACGTGTGATGAGTCACAGCACGGTATATAAGGAAGGCGCTGCCAGAGAAATTCATTCTCATCATATGTCGACAACAGTAACGAGTAGATTACGCCCTCTGGCTGAGACACGTCATCCCAAGGAGGAGATATCCTATACACCTTATTCATCGAAAGACTTTATTGTGGAACGAGACTGTAATACACTGTATATTATTCCGACAAAGGAGAAGATTGTGTCGTTAGAGAAGATTATTGCAGAGCTTCGTATTCAGTTGTTGAATGTAATACTGTATGGACCACGTTTATTGTTTGATATTCGAACATCTGCAAAGTTCCCCAAAGGTGCACTGGACGTGTCCTATCGCTATTTGAACATTGGTGACGATTGGGACGTGGAAGAACTGATTGATTCATTGCAGAAGAAGTTACGTTCTCAACTGGAGTGTCGTTATTTTGGGGGAATCTTGTGTATGCAGATTGACATTGGGTTTGGTTCATTGTTTACGTAAGATACATTATCTGAACCACGATATAATGGAGCCACCAACAAAGAAGAGGCGAACCACAGTCCGTCCCCGCCCTCAACCCTATTATGAGTGCGAGTTTTGCAATAAACGCTTCCGACTGTTTTCACAATGCATCCGTCAAGGACGCAAGGAGATAGGGAAGGAGTATTGCGATCGTTGTGGGAAATGGTGGACTACCGATCATTGCTGCTCTCTGGATAGAGGTTACTGGGGCGACAAGGAGAGTGAGTTCACCTGCCTGCTTTGCAAACAAGACTATAATATGGAAGCTTACCATAAACATCCATGTGTGGGTCGGTGCAGGTACTGTGATGAGAAGATTCAGGAGGAGGAGAATGAATGGAATGAACATTTATGTCCCTATTTGAGCATGTATATGCCCACCGAACCCTTGGACCCGAATCGCCCAGTGGAGTCGGAGAGTACGAATTCATATCCGTACGACTTGTCAAAAGTGAAGTTGGCACGCTGTCCCTGGTGTCATAACATGTACCAAGCACTCTTCTTATGGGAACATGTTTGCAAACATCATAAGGAGGTGTGTGAAAGCAATCCGTCGTGGAGCAAGACGAATGAGGCATGCGACAACTTTGTCTATATGTGTGTCTGTGGTGAGATGTTGCATCGTGACGTGGAGGAAGAGAAGGTCCGTCAATTTGTCTCGCTGCATAAGGAGCATATGGCCAAGAAAATATGGAGAAATCAGCGCGAAAAGTTGAAACGGATATATGAGAGTCAACCGAATCCGCCCAAGGAAGTGAATAGTGTCCCCCAAGCCTCGCTTCGACCAGAGAATAGAAATCGGGACCCACGCAAATATTTATTTGACTTTAGTAAGAAACGAGGGAGACCTCTGAAACCCATTGTTTTTAAGAACCAATTGAATTGGTTCACGTATAATGTAGATTTGGATGATGAATAAATGTAGTGATCAATCTCCTATTTTTGTGACTATGGGAAGTGTCAGAACTAAGTAAGGACATCTAGCCTATCACGGTAATCATGCAACGTGGAGGTATTTATCGCGGAAGCCGTCGTCAAAAAGGGGGAATTTACCGTGGGAGTCGAAGACAGAAGGGTGGAATCTACCGCGGGAGTCGTAAACAAAGAGGAGGCATCCTCCCATTTTTACTCCCCCTCGTCCCTGCACTTATTGCCGCAGGGAAAGCTGCAGCGTCGGGAGCAGCGGGTGCAGCCGGTGCTGCAGGCGTAAGTGCTTTAGCGAATAAAATATCAGGAGGAGGAAAACGTCGAAGGAGACTTCATCATCGCTAAACCAATCATGTTGTACACCACCCTAGGGACGGGTATATAAGTCGAGACACACAAGGTGAGATTCATTTCACGATGCGTCGGATTCAGCATTTGGGCGAGCTCATGCAAGGTTCTTATACCATTACATTTGATCATCCTAAAGTACAACAATGGTGGGTGGAGCAGAAGAAGCCGGTGCGCAATTTCATCGTATTTGATACGGAAGGAGATCCCATGCAGGAAGTCGCTGCCATTTGGTGTCATTATACGCCCAGAGACGATAAACCGAGTGGATATGTGACCATTACATCGCGCTTCCATGACTTTATCAAACATGAGACATCGGGGTGTGATGTTTTTGCGACTCATTTTATTCATGGTCTCAACCCACGTGTGATTGGGAAATGTGGTGCAGAAGAGAGTGTGATTATTCACCGTTTTAATTGCTGGGTCCATGAAATGACACGCGAGTATGGAGACGCGGAAATGATTGTAGGGAATGGATTATCGGAGATGGAAAGAGCTTGGTTGAAAAGCATAAAACTCTTGGAAAAAGTGACCATGGATAGTATTTCTCTCCCCGAATGGTCTCAACGCATTGACTCTCATTGGAATATATTCGCCTCATGTATGCGGGATAGTGAACTGTATAGACTTGGCTACAAGGAACATATGCGTCGCGGATGTCACTGGATGAATCATTCCCAGTATGAAGGGAAAGAAGCTTACCGTCGAGCCCTGTTACATTTACGCCGAGGGAAAGCACTCACAGAAACGCAAGCTGCCAAGGTACAGTATGGGTACCACTGTGCGCTGTCAGATGTGGTCGAGATTCTCCTTCATTATTGCTTTGAACTACACTATCGACTTTACGCACGTATGTGCATACACTGTATTTAAATTATGATTCCTGTGAAGCTGCATGGGCCTGGACCAAGATTGACCCCATCACTGTGATGCATGAATCAACCACGGTGGACAATGGACAACTCCACAAGTCTTACATTGTTCATTATTGTAACTTCAGTGACTATGCCGAACATCGTACCTTGTGCAAGAATAATGCACGTTGTGAAATAACTCAAGAAAGTGCATCTCTATAATAAAATGTTATTCCAATCACCTGTTATTTTTGATAATCATTGACTTGGGAATATAGCACTTGTCAATTTTATAAACCATTTTCAACATTAAAAATAATGCTAACTTGTAAATTTTATGATCGATTTCCAATCTTAAAATTCAATCTTTAGCATTCATTTTACCTTCTATTCTATCATGATATGTCCTATAACCCATTACTATCCCCAGAATAAAATAGTCATAGCTTACCATGTGTTTATTGCATGGAAGATTGAAATAAAGAAATTAAAGAAGAGCGTACAGACATATGTTACAAATTAAAGAAACTATACACTTACAGAAATTAGAAAGCCCAGTCACCGAGTTCCATTACAAAATCCACACTATCCCAGTTTGCTATGGCTTCGTTGATGTTGTCAACCTCTGTTCGACAGTTCAAATAAGCACTAAGGTTCGTCAATGGTTTGCGAAAGGGACGGCGAGTGAATAGAAGATCGAGTCCAAGATAGTCATCGAAGTTAGGAGGAATATTCTCCTTCTCGTCGTCTAGAAAGTCAAGTTCTCGATATATGTCGATCAGACTTGGTGGTCCGGGATCGGTGACGGAGGGTGACGGTGGGATGGGAAATGGTCCATCGATGGTGGGTGGCGTCGGAGGTAGGGAATACGGTCCATCGGGATCGGGAATGGAGCCCCAGTGGGATGGCAGATCCGTTGGAAAATCGTCATCACTGATCGAAGGTAATGGGCTGGCTGGTGAGGAAGGTAGTGGACTTGGGCTTCCTGGGGTCGGTGGTGGAGTGTCTGGGATCACAATCACCTCTTCTTCTAACGCGTTCCGAACCCTTAATCCGCTGAGATCGACCATCCTCTTGTATGTTCACGAGTGTTATGAAGGCGGAACATTTTCAACTTGGCTTTATAGTTTTGCAAATGCCCCATCCCCTGCTCCGAGCATTAGACGTGCCCCATTCCATGCTCGGAGCACAGAACGGAGCAATGGGTGTGCCCCATTCCATGTTCGGAGCATCTATCGATTGGAGAACTAGGTAAAAATGGAGAAACGTTCAAGACACATACATGATGGAAGACTTTCACGTGTACACCTACCTAAATCAGCTCATTATTTATCCGAAAACGTCATGTCAACCGCACGCGATGTTGGAGAAAGTGATTCCCTATGTGAAAGAGAAGATCAAAGTGAAGCCTGAATGTGAACTCTCCATGGATACATTCACGATTTATGAATACAAAAGAAATGATTCTCCACCATTGATGGGTGCCAGTGAACGTTATTATGAAAGTGACATCCAAGAAATGGATGACTATTTAGCCTCACTGAAGAACGTATGGGACTATGAATTTATGGACAGTGATAACAAAGAGATTCTTGGTGTCTATTGTATAACGTTTAATTTTGAATATATCTCTGTTGGATGGACATCAGAAGAAGAAGAATATGTAAGCGACGCAGAATAAGTATGAATAAAGAATGTCGTTGTATGAATCATGTTGCTTTTCCATATTATAAGCATTCTGCTATTGGGGTTGATAGATTTGGAAAAACATGCTACTTGTACTCCTTTTTCTTCTGAGAGAGATTGTACGCATACTCACCGCGATGAGTGATTATTTAAGTTATGGATCCTCACGCTCTCTCAAATAAGATCATGTTACTCCTGCCCTATTATCGAAAAAGACGACATCGCCCTATTCGGACAAGACATCCTCGAAAAAGACGACCACGTGGAAGATGGACATCACGCCCACAGAAAGTTCGACATCTCCTTCTCACCAAGCGCGGATGAAGATCCTTATTGATTTTTGGTTCGATGAACGCATCCGAGGCAATGATATCCCCACATTAGAAGAGTTTACCGACACGTCCACCGTCTATTTGAATCAATTGGTACTGAATGACCGCTATTCCATCGTGGGACGTGTGTATTTACTCATGGCTATTTTTGAGGATGATGTTTTGTATGAGGAAACACTATGGAGCTTTATGAATGAGAAACATTTGACATATTTACAAGAGCTGTATCATAAACGTGTGATTTCAGCAGCAAGTCTTATTTATATCAAAGAGACATTGAATCGTATCTGTGCTCATTTCAGTGTTTTGTTTCAATGGCCAACAAATGTATTTAAGCATGCACAGGAACACACAACAAAAATCAACCATGAAGGGAGGAGCGCGTGAAAGTGAAGAGACATTGACGTTGCGAAAATTGAGAATAACCCGATGTCCTATCTGTAAATGCTCTTATCAAAAAGATCGTCTGAGAAGGCATATTTTTAATTCACACCATCTAATATATAAAACAAAAGAAGAGATAAAAGCAAGTGAAGAGTTCATCTATGCATGTCTATGCGGGGAAACACTCGATGGAACGGTGGATAGGAAGACAGCTCAACAATTTGCGCGTCAACATACCCATATTTTAAACGAGCGAATGGAGGGAGAAAATGTGAGCAAACTCAACTATATTATTCAACAGCATGTTCCGAGATCCTCTTTGAAGGTGTCATCTACGTTGACAGGACAAGATCGTCAATTATCACCCACCGCACGTCGTGCAACCTCCTTGCGACCCCCTCAACCTATGAATACAGATTTGGATGCAGACGATAGTCTAGAAGCACTCATTCGACCTTCTCCAGCGGATCATCGCGCCTTAGCAACACCTGATCCGTCTCACACTATGCTGCAAGCTGTCGTGAAAAGTATGGTTGACGATCGAGCCAGAGTGGATGCTCCCCCGGATCCCACCCATACGGTCCATCAAATACAAGAAGAATTGAATCGATTGCCGCCCGATGTTTTAGCCATGGCTGCGAATGAGATTGATATGAGTCCTCTATCGTTAGAGAATATTCAACCTACACTAAGTCATGTGACATTTGATAACTACCCAGGTCCTGTCAATGATCACAACAGTTATGTCCAAGCCATGTCGAACACAGTGGGAAATCCAGAGGTTGATCAACAAGAATCAAGAGAACCTCGCCAACAACACTCGGTGGGGGTAGGAACCCCTCAACATCAACACTCGGTGGGGGTAGGAACCTCTCAACAACCCATGGACACACACCCCGTGGAGGAAAGAATGTTTTATCCAGTCAATTCACCTGTCATTGACAACTCCCACGAATACATTGTTCAACTGAACAATTTGAAAAACAGCGCCATTGTTCAACTGTTGAACGATTCTATTCGTCTCCATGAACGTCATTTAAATGCTCGCAAACGCATCTTGCACGTGTTGGAAGAGGCATTTAATCAACACATTCATGAACCCAATCGTACAGATGGCAATGGAGACTATTTGGATGAGACATTGGAAAGCATGCGTGACTTGCTGACTCAAAAGGAAGAGTTTATTGCCCACTTAACCAACCAAAATGCAGACGTCCACGCACGCTACATGAATTTGGTGAACGCCATGTAAACTAAGTTATGTGGGATAGAGGATGATAGACAAGAATGACGTGTCAGTGTGAATCATGTTCAAGTCGACGTCAGGACTTTACCAATGTACTGAAATCCCTAAGTTCAGGGATAGGATGCTCGAAAAAGAAAATTAACCGTCATGTCGATCAATTGCCTGAGGAATATGTCAAGGATATGCAAGCACTCATGAGCAGAATGCGAGAGAATCCAGGGAAATTAACACCTTTACAGCACGAGTTTATTCAATCTTACAAAGGAATTCTCCGCAAATTTGTGAAACCACCCCCTCAAACTCGCAAATACTTGGGCCAAAAACGGAAATTTAACAAGAAACAAATCCCCTTCGCACAAGCCTATGCCATGGCATATCACGATAATCCAGCAGCTTTCAAACAAGCCTTACATGCATCGATCGGCTCCAAACACTAAGTAAACCATACCCACGTGATCAACAATATCATCATGGGCAATGTTCAATCCATAGTGAACACACTTTCAACAGCCAACGGAGGAGATTTAAAATGTTCACTCATTGGTTCATTCAAAGAAACCCTATCACAATTCTTTACACTCGTCATATTCATTTTGGTTACCCTCTTATCTGGTCGAAAAATGATGAAAGATATCAAAAAACGTAAAGATAGTAGAAAACCCTTACTCGATATGGAAGTCGTCAACTATGATATATCCAAAACGCCTATACTCAACCCCACCAAACCGCACAATGAAATTCCCATGAAATCGAACGATTTACCGAAGAGTGTGAATAAGTCACGTTCACACAGTAAAATTCCTATGAAATCAAACGATGTACCGAAGATTTAAAGGTTGATCTTCCCATGACATCGTTAAAAATACTACGGATTTGATGTGTTATTTTCCCATGATATCAATCGATTCACTGTGACTTTGAAGAACACACTCTGTGACAAATCCTCGTAAAATCAGGTGATTTATCGAGAATTCTGAGGTACTTTTCCACACCAAATCGACCGATGTTATCGTAAAATGACTCAGCAAATTCCCATGAAATCAAGCGTTATCTCGTGAATTTGACCTACAAAAAGGGACAAGCCCCGTACACCACCAAAAATGAATGATTCATCGTGAATTTCATGGAGCACCAATCAGAGCACTTGTAGGCGTGGGTGTCAACCAATGAGAAGAAATTTTCCCACGCTCAACTCTATATAAACTGAGCCATTTCAGTCATTTTCATTCAGTCATGGGTAAACGTACGAACACGTTGGAAGCTCCTCTCGCGAAGAAGGTGAAAGTCACGTATTCGTCAGATACACCGACATCGAAGCCAGTCTTTGTTGAAGCGACGGAACCCTATTTCCATACGAATGGGAAAGCCGAGAAGAACTACCTTACCAAGGCACAACCACAGTTGGAGCCTCTGCCCATCACACGTCTGGTATTGGGCAAGAAATGGAATAACACAGGATATTATCCCATTCGCGGAGAGAATGCGACGATGGATGCGATGGATTGGCAATCACGACGAGACATCTCAAAACTCGTGTTTGCCACGGGATTTTATGGATGGCGTGCACAAACGTACAATGACGCTGGGTACGGTTCCGATCAACTCTCCTCCCTCTTCACCATTTCTCAAGTCGTCTCACGCGATTTGGAGACGTTGGAAGATGCGATACAATCCCTCTACAAACAAGTCCAACCCGAATCTGCCTACAACCTCACCTCCTGTCTCGGTTATGTACACAAGAAATCGGCCTACGACAGTGTCTTTATGAAGCTGAAGCAGGACACACCCATCTTCCTGATGAAGGAGAATGGAAAGAACAAGAAGGTTAGTTTGGCCACTCTTGGACATCTTCTTTCCAATCTCAAGGAGAATACCTTCCTTCAAGCAAATACCATCTTTCGCGTCACAGGCATATACTGTAATCCGCAGACAAAGACTCTGAAACTGTGTTTTACTGTGGATCAAATCCAAGTCCGTATCAAACAGGTGGAGGAATGTCAGAGCATAGCGGTGGAGGAAAAGAAGAAGAAGACAAAGCTGACACTCGATATAAAGAAGGCATCCATTCCCTCCAGTGGTTTATTTAATCTGATACACATGGTGCAACCTAAACAGGACATTGATTGTGAGGAACTCAATCACTTTATAGAGGATCTCGATCCGTTATTTCAATCAGAGGATAGCACTGTACTTATGAAAGAAAAGGAGGATGAGATGACAAGCATGCTTTCTCAAAGGTGGAGTGCTCAACCCACGGAGGAGGAGGATTGGAGGAGGATGCGGACGGATTATACCAAGGCGCAAGCACTCAGCGTGTACATTCGCATCCGGGAAGAGTCACACGCGCTGCATATCTTTGACGGTGATCAAATACAAGCCGAGAAATGGATCAATCGATTCCTCGAAATGTTCAAGGATATGGTGGAACACAAACAGGAGAGTCAGTGGTATGTGTCATCCTCATGGTACAAAGCAGGACAGTGTGTCAATGAGAAGTGGTCTGTGTTGAACTATATTGAACATTATTTCATTGTGCGTAGTGCCTACGAAATCCATCGTCGCACCTTTCCCAACATGTTGAAGGAAGCATTTGCACGGTACAATATGAATCCTCTTACCAATGACATGGAAAGGACATTGATGAGTGAAATGGTGACTGCTCTTGAAAACTCACTCTTTAAGACATGTACACGTGGACGTTTTATTCCACCTCTTCTTTATTCTGGAAATGATTCTATGTTCTGGAAACAATTTTAAGTTATGTTTAATACATGATGTATGGAATATATGTCTGACTTTTATGATTCGACAAGATGGATTTCCGTTTAGAGAATGACTCATCCATGATTGTCTCGGGTCCTAGTAAATCGGGAAAGTCTACGTTTGTGGCGAATATGATCAAGAATCGTCATACTTTATTTAAAAAGCCGATTCGTAAAGTCTGGTGGTATTATGGGATAGAAAGTCCACTTCATAAAGAGTTACAAGAGGTGATCTTGAAAATGGGTGTCCCTACCCAAGATGATTTTGATCAATTGCAAGAAAATGATTTAATTATTCTCGATGATTTACAACAGGAATCTCAAAACAATGAAACTGTGACGGGATTATTTTTAAGAGGATCTCATCATAAACGGTTTTTCGCAGTGCAAATCACACAGTATTTGTATGGTGATAAAGAACAACGTATTCGTAATGGCAATGTCCATTATTTGGTCGCGTTCAATAATCCGAGAAATCAACAACAATTAGCTCAATTCATGGGGAAATGCTCCCAAAAGGCAATATGAGCGTCGTGCATGATATGTTAACGACGTTGGTTCAAAAGTATGGGAATTATGCCTACCTCTTTATTGATTTCACTACGAATTGTCCGTTTGAGTACCGATTTCTACCAACTTATTTAATCCACCTATGATTGTGTTTAAGTTAAGCAAAAGACCCAATAAAACGAAAATGGACTTTAGTGAATTAGTGGTGGTTCCCAAATCTGACATGAATGAACACACCGGTGTCGGACAGCAAATGGGTGGTGGTGGTGACAGGACCCAACTGATGTCGACCATGTTACAACGTCAAGCGGAAGATCAGAGGGTGAGAACCATGATGATGGCTCCTCAACAAGCCCATCTTGATCGTATTGCACGAGAGATTGTGCGTCACCGTCCTACCGCCAATAATGTCGCTGCATGGAACGCTCGGATGTATTTGTTTGATAAATTTCGTCGCCAATTTTTCAATTTGAACGATGATCATGGGAAGCGATTGGAAAAACCTCTGCTCACTCACGCCGCAAAACCTCCGCTCATTCACGCCGCAAAACCTCCGCTCACGCACGTTGCAGATCCACCCGTCCTCAAGAGATCGAAAGGGAAAGTCGTCAAACCTTCGGTTGTCACCTCTCCCAAGACGAAGCGATCTCCATTGAAATCGACCATCAATACTCGTTTAAGTAAAAAAGGAGTTCTTGAATTGAGATCCTATGGCACACCATTCAAGTAATGGCAACGGCAGACGCGCCAATTGCCTCCTCATTCTTATCGCGTATCTTTGGACGTTGTTGCGGCCAAGGCAACGCAGACGACAGCGCAGAGACACAGTACACCATCACGGCGAGCTTTAATTGTTGTTCCAACGGGAATACCGCCTATCTTCAACCCCCACGTCAATACCAAGCAGATTGTGTCGATGGAGGACGTGTTGCACAAGATTTATTACAATCCCAAACATCCCGCTGGCTACGGAAGCGTCAATGCACTTGCTGCTGCTTCACATTATTCAAAAACAAAAGTCAAACAATGGTTAATGCGTCAACCGACCTACACCCTTCACAAATCTCGATTGCATCGTATTAAGCCCTTGCACCCGTATCGTGTACGCGGTCCGCAAATTCAATTTCAAGCGGATATTGTCGATTATCAAAAGTATGCACAGCATAATCGTGGCTACAAGTATATTCTCATGGTGATGGACATCTTTACACGCAAAGCCTGGGCATTCCCTCTCAAGACCAAGAGTGCCAAAGAAGTGTCGGGGGTTTTAGAAGCCATTTTCGCAACCATTCCCACCCCGCAACGACTACAAACGGATCAAGGCCGTGAATTTTATAACCGACCGGTGAAAGAAGTCTTGGACAAGCACGCTATTGAATTGTTTTCCATCTACAGTCCCTATAAATGTGCTCATGTCGAACGATTGAACCGTACTGTCAAGAATAAATTGGAACGTATCTTTACAGCCACCAATCACAAGAATTGGGTGGATTATATCGCAGATGTCATGTATGCATACAATCACAGCACCCATTCATCCACAGGTTTCACCCCGATGGATGTGAATGCCTCCAATACCGAGGAAGTGAAACGAAACAATGCGAAACGTCTCCGACAAAACTATAAAAAGTTTGCAGTCCCGGGTAAGACTATCCCTGTGGGAGCACGGGTACGTATTTCACGTGATAAAGGAACGTTTGGACGAGGGTATGAAGCGAATTGGTCGACGGAAGAGTTCATTGTCTCCAACATTCTCAAGAACCCTCATGGTACCAAAATGTACAAGATCAAAGACTTGAGTGGAGAAGAGATCAAAGGATCCTTTTATGCTCAGGAATTACAAGTGATTCATCGGGAGGAAGAAGTCTATCAAGTGGACAAAGTGCTCAAGACCCGACGTCGGAATGGACGACCAGAATATTTTGTGCACTGGCAAGGTTATCCGGCCTCGATGAACTCATGGGTGACAGACTTAGAACCTCTAGGTAATGTACGCCGCTATTGATTTGTAATCATGCAGGAACTGCATGAGGAACAACATGTGTACTTGTTGAGCAATACTCAACCCCATTTGTATGACAATAAAGCCAATCATTTCTTTACACGACTGGAAAATCCACTTTTTATTCCTAAAGGAGAAACATGGGAAGTAGGCTTGAAAGAGTTTGGGTATGTGAATAATGTGGATACGATTCCCGAAGATTGTTATATTACCGTGGGGAAAATGGTGGATACGAAAGATTTGAAGACCTATTTGCCTTATTATACGATGGAAGGGACCAATGTAGTCCGTCGTCACACCATTTTTGAATCCGATGAGGAAGTGAAACGAGTCCCCATGATCACAGCGTTGGAATTATATACACGCCGCACCATTTCCAACATGATGACTGTCACGACACATCCATCCTACTTGTATTATGGATGCAATGGCATAGAGGAAGCAGATGTCTATGTGATTGACATTGTCCCATTTTCCCTGTTTCAAATCAAGGAATTCTCCGCCTTTCATTACGTCCTTGTGTTTTCCCCTCATTTGGCGGCCTCACTCTTATTGGACAAATGTGTCTATCATTTATCGTTGAAGGATGTCGTTCGGATCCATACACGTCTCTCCATTCATCGAAAGGAATGTGACGTAAAGAAATATCCCGCCCATGACTATTGGTTCAGTGTGATTCCCTTACACCGCTGCCATTTTGCCAAACATGGGATTGAAAGGTTGATGGGAAATGAAATCTCAGTGCTCAATTTATTCAAACAATTAGAATGGTTTGGTGTGGGGAAATTAGTGTTTCATTCGTCCAGCAGTTTGTCCTTTCATGTAAAACATGCTTCCAATTATACATTGTCTGCGATGGATTATGGAATCCTCTCCGAATTGCAGAAAATAGCCACTGTTACCATGGCACCCCCAGTGACCTATAAGGATATACAACCCCTGAGTGATGATACGACACGTGCTATGTGGATGTGGACGGATACCTTTGTGAGTTCTCTCAAACGCAATGCAAAGGCACCTCCTATTCCCAGAGGGCATATAGGCCTGTTTCATAATCTTCGCACCCTTCTTCCTAAACTGAGAGAGTTGATGAAAGCTGTGAGAATGTACCAACACACCTTTTTCCGATTGCAACATTTGGCCTCTAAAAAATGGATTGCTTTACCAACACGCACCACGAAAAATCAATTTATTTTCCCAGTGGAGTTCCTCAATCCACTCACCCCAAAAGAACGTGAAAAGAAGTATCCACATCCCAAGAAAAAACATGTGTCATGGTTCAGAAACCGTATTGATCAATTGTATGACAAGATTGATACACAGTTACACAAAATCGATCCTACCCTCCATATAGCCGATGCTCCTGATTTAGTCACCACCCGTTTCTTGCCTACCTATATCAACACACTGAATGCAAAGTACCGCAACATGATGCGAAACCTACGTCAACACAAGATGGAAGGTGTTTTAGTCTCTAAACGATTCGGAGCCAAGAAGCGATTGTTTGATACTGTCTTATTGAAAAATTTTCGAAAATCGATTCAAAAGGAACAAGGTACAAAACGGCCCATCATTCATCATTTAGTTCATTCCCATCCTAAAGATGGGAAAGAAAATGTATTGGCCAGTGGTGCGGATATGCAGCATGAAACGGGACAACATGCACTTCCCTTCACACCTACGGAAAAGTATCATATCTACAACACGTATAATGTATTTGCCTATCATAGTTTGGTGGATTTGATGGAGTTGTATGGGAATATTCTCCATGATTTTGAAGTGAAACAGGAACGGTTGGCAACGTTAAGAAGGAGGGTGAAAGAATTCAAACCCACTGCAGGAACTGACAATCTTGACGAGATCGTTCGTGAACGAGATAGGGTGAATGCAGAAGTGACTGTGTTGACATCGGATCTTTGTCAATTAATCAAGGAGAACAAACTGTTATTTTATGTGTCTAGACCTGAATCGTTTTATTACAAGAATTTAGAGAGTGATAAGACATGGAGATCTATCGTCCCCACAGGTTATTATTCGTTGGAAACCTATTTGAATACCATCTTCCCCACCCCCATGACATGGACCATTACATCCATGTCCTATCATTATGAACTGACCATCGATTGCATGGACGATATGGAAATCAAGATGGACCGACAATCTAAAGCCTATGAGATTTTCAAAGCAGAACAAGTGGCTACCTACGTGTGGGACGAATGGATCTTGGAATTCCCCCTCAGCACGATTCATGTTCCCTCCTTTATCCTTCAGAAACAAACCATGGAATTGGACACTCTCTTTGAAAAGAAGAGTGTCCCCTATGCATTGAGTGGGACCCATGTCTTGCTTCGAAACGGAAAACCGACACAACAGTATAAGACCGAGGATAAGAAGCATCCCAATATTCTCAACATCAAACATGGTGACTATTTTGAGATTTTTCATACCCTATCTCATCTCCCTAGTCCATTACGATTCAATTTACCCACGAAATATTATACCCTCCAATCCTTTGTGCAAGCTTTCAATCAAGCCATCCCCCTGCCTGATATGGTGTGGGTGACGTATACAACAGTGGGCGTCTTTCACGTGCTTCACTTTAAAATCGCGGAAGGGTATTAGTTGAAAATCAATCCCCCACAACTCTGGCAACACATGTTGAATCATAGTCATGAATATGGTATGTTCACCTATCATGAACAAACCTGTATACACTCGGAAACGCCGGAACATTGTTCTGCAAGTTACCGTCGGTATCAACAACGACAAAAAACATGTCACCCATGGGATGACATTACACATCTATGGTTTACCGGAATATACCTTTGATTATGTCAAAGGATGGAACCACACCCTCGACACCCTCTTCCCATGGAAAGGGAAGGAATTGGATCGCTTGTTTCAGAAATCCTATTTCCCTTATGCTTACGAATCGAAAGAGCTGTTGGCCAATACGTGTTTACAATCCTACTTGTTTGGAGATAGACTCTCTGATAAGACATTGTATTCACCCGTTGTCGCGTATCAAGAAGGATCCACCCTGAAAGTCTGCAAAGATAGATTGACTTCCTTTATTGGATGGTTCAGTGATTATATGCAAAAGCTCATGACGACCATGATGGAACGCTGGCAAGAAAACATGTTTTATCTAGTGGATGGTATGGTGTTGGGAGTGGATGTGGGAAAACAAGATATTCAATCGGTGATGGTGAATACACATCCCACACCTCGCCCTTTTCTTCATCTCTATAGCAAGACCATGAAACCGTTGCACATCTATGACCACATGATTCGGCAAGGTTACATCAACCCCACCCTGGACATTTCTACCTCGTTTCATCGTGTCCGCATTCCCAAAGGGAGTTATACCTTGGAAGGACTCTTTTCTAAACTCCAAGTGAATTTACAGGCGTGGACGGATGTATCCCTCTCTCTCTCTCTCTCAAAAGATCATTATTTGACGGTGAAAACCGCGGAACATGCCTTTATTGATTTTGGAGAAGCGTTGAGTTATCGTATAGGTCTACCCCAATCCTATTATGGACCCAATACACAGATGACAACACTCTCTCCCCTCAGCATGACTCCCAATTCCTTCAACATTATCGTCTATTGTAATATTGTGGCGGAAAGTATTGTGGGAGGACAACGTGAAAGAAACTTGAAAATTCACCCCATTGAAGAGAAACAACGTTTGGGGGAAATGGTGTCGTATGAAGTGTCCAATATTGATTATTACCCCATTTTTACATCAGCTATTGATGAGATTGAAATTCAGTTGCGTGGTGATGATGGTGAATTTATTCCGATTCATGAAGGACGATCCTATTTCAAACTCCATCTCGGCCGTAAGGAGACTAGGTAATTATGGACAGAGTGACACTCAACCATGCATGAGGAAACGATTCACTTGCTGAGTAATGCTCAGCCCAATTTGTTTCCTGAAAATAGAGCCAATCATTTCAAAAATCGCTTGGTTCCTTCCATCCCCATGGTCCATGGGGATCAATGGGAAGCCGGTATCTCCGTCGTCAATTTCATCAATACCCTTCAGACAATACCCGTGGATGTCAGCTTTAGTGTGGGGACATTGAAGGATCATCCTGAGACGATTTCGACCGTCTTTACATCTTCTATCCTTCCTGTCAAAACGGATTCACCGCGAGGAGAGCAAGGCAAACAAGGCAAGCAAGGCAAACAGGGTGAACAAGGCAAACAAGACAAACAAGATAAACAAGACAAGCAAGGCAATCAAGGTAAACAGGGAGAGAAAGGCATGTTTACACGCTTCAACATTCCACGCGGTATTTATTCGGAGAAGACGTTGATGCAGTGTTTGAATCAGAATCGACAGCATGGTCACAATTTCCACTTTTCTATCACTACATTGGCGCCTCATGTCCATGTTGTCTCAGTAGTCGTACCCACACACTACAGTATGAAACTCCATCCTTTGCTCAAAGACATTCTTGGGTTTAAAACAGACTTACTCACTTCCTCACAGCAAGCGACTGCCCCTTTGAATTTGAATGCCTTCACCTACAATATTCTACTGTATTGTAATATTGTAGGCTATCATTATGTAGGAGGTATGAAAACAAACTGTATGTGTGTGATTCCCTACACGGGGAAAGATTATGGAGATAGTATTCATCATGAATTCCAGAATGTCACCTATCTCCCTGTGAAAAGTCAACATGTGCAAGATATTGAAATCAAACTCATGTCGGATGATGGTCATCCCATCCCTATGACAGACGGACGGTCCTATGTAAAAATGCATCTTCGACGTCGCGCAATTAAGTAATTGTCTTTTCCCAAGCACATCAAGACACGATGACGAATCGCTTTTTAATCCGTAACCGAACAAATTCCTCTGGACGATTGTTTGGAAGGGGTTCATTTATGCAGCGAGGTGGATGGAATAAAGTGATTGGACAGAAAACACGCATGATTAGACCCCGTGTCACTGGTGTCAAGAAACCATCCATCCGTCTGCCCAAATCACTCAAAAAGAGTGTTCCCAGAAAACCCTCTCGAAAAACACCTCGACAACCCTCTCGAAAACCATCTTGAAAAACATCTCGAAAAGCATCACGAAAACCTTCGCAAAAGGGACTTGTACATACGGTACAGAAAACGTTGGGAAAATCGTTACGTACGACAGAGTTTTTCAATGCTGCGAAACAAGCTGTCACGGATGCTGTCAGCTCTACCGCACAAGAAGGAGTTCACCATCTCAAAAAGGTTGTGAAAGCACTCGCCAAACGCACTTTACAGACTGCTCCCGAACGTGTTGTAGAAGCTATTCAAAATAAAGTGAGTCGGAAACGCGTCTTCACGGATGAAGAAGGAGATAGGGTGGAAGCACCTGCTCCTAAACGTCGCCGTGGTCATGTGGCCATTGCCCATCATACGAAATGGGGGAAAGGAAGTTTGATGGGGCGTTATCGCGGAGGTGCTAAACAACGCATGCTCTTTTAAGAACTAAGCAATCTTAGGACATCCGTCCCATCAAGCATGGCGGAAACCCCTGCATTATTGGATGCGCGTTACGATGTATTCCAGAGTGATAAAGTCGATGTCTCGAGTACTTCTCAGCATACGAGCGTTCTGACGCCAGTCAATGGATTGGAAAATCCTGGTACCATTCAATTCACAGTCCCTCGACTAGCCATTCATTGGATGGATGTTTGCAATGCCTATTTTCGCGCGGAACATGAAACATGATGCGGCTAAAGGAGCAGATGTGCCATGTGAGTCGTCAGACAAGGCGATTAATATCAACAATACGGCCCACTCCCTCTTTTCCGACATTACTATCCGCTTGAATGAACGCACCATTGAAGGAGGCAATGACTTGTATTATTTGAGAGCTTACCTTAGCAATCTTTTACAATACACCAATGATGTGAAGAATACACACATGGTCACACAAGGATTTACTGTTCCTCAAGTGATGTATGACACGGAGTTTGATGCAGCGAGTAAGACGGTGAAGTCTAAGGCGATAGAGTTTACAGATAAAGAGAATGCACTCAATCAAGCCATTCTCAAACAATGGGCAGACCACAAATTTAAACGTACCTTTGACTTTCCCCTGAAATTTAATTTGTTCCAACAAGTGATTGCCCTGCCCCCAGGCATGCAACTGGATCTCATTTTCACCTTGAATAAACCGGAATATGCCATTTATGATATGGCACATGCTGCAGGGACGACCTCTACAAAGTACAGGTTCAAAATCACCTCTTTCCAATTGTATATGCTCATGCTCACACCGAATGCAGAACTGCAATTGAAAACTGCGAATCGACGCAAGACAGAAGCCATTTATTATCGCTACAATGGCATGACCGTCCAACGACAAACGATTGAACGTGGAATACAAAAGAAGACGTTTTCCAATGTGGCTGCTCTATTGAGTCCTAAACTCATCTTTTTCGCTGTTGTTCCCAGTAATTCTTGGTTTGATCCAGGAAGTCGTAAACTCTATTTTGAAAGGCATGGACTCTCTCAAGTCACCATGACCACCAATGGAGCCATCATGACAGGAGGCACCATCAATTGCAAAGATGACGTGATTGCCTACAGTCAATTCAATCGTGCGATTCAAGTCTATAACACGAATGAATCATGTGGTATTGATTTGGAGAGTTTTACCAAATACTGTTACTTTATCGCCTTTGACTGTACCTTGGATAAACAAATCGATAGTGTTCAACCCACCAATACACGTCAATATGGACTGGAATTGCAATTTGAGAATACGACCACGCAAAATATGGATTTATTAATGTTTGTCATTCATGACGAACAATTCTCCGTCACACCGCAGAATGCTGTCATCTCCAGTGCGTATATCCCACCCGCTATTTAAGTGTTGGCGTGCATGGACATCCTCATAAGATATGGTGAAGGAACCTGAGAATCACATTCCTCCTATCGCTTGGACATCTCTTTATCAACATCGTCTCATTAAAGCTCAGCGTTGGTTGAATGGGAGACTGGTTAAGCAACACGGAAATCGAAGGAATCATGCAGGGTATGAATCAATTACAAGAGAAACATTTACTCAATGCCTGCATGTGCGAAGATGATTTTCTCTGTGCTATTCAGTGTAGTTGTCAAACGTTTGCTCATCGCTTCTCCAATCTTCTTACGTTCCCTTCCAAGGTGTGTTTCCTGCTGATCTACTTCCTGCTCATTCCCCGGAATCAAAGACACTTATTGTCAATAGTGATTGCTCTCATCAACCTGGCAGGCATTGGTTGGCCTTTTATCAAAATGCGGATCAACGAGTGTGCGAATTCTTTGACTCTTATGGACTCACTCCATCTCACTATCCACATGTTACCGAGTGGTTATCGACAACACCTTATCCTTTAGACTATCGTCGCCCTCTGCGTATACAAGGTCCTAAAGCCTATTGTGGTGCTTACTGTATTTACTTTTTAAACCATCGCCCTTTTAACACATCTATGGATAAAACACTGACCTTCTTTCGAACATTGGATGCTCACGAGAAAGATCAAGAACTCATTCAAACCTACTTGTCCTTCAATGATAAAATTGTCTATTCCTATTTGTATTCTACATTATCCCATGTTTTGAAGTCAATAAAGAAATGAATCATGTCAATGATTGTATTTTTATTTCAGACAGAGGGTAATACTACAAGGTTTTATACAAGGTTCAGTCACTCGTGATAGCACACTATACACTATTCACAGAGTTTTTCCGTACATCATGCACGATAGACAGTAACTGTTGAAGCTATGTCTTGATCACAAAGGGGACAAGATGATGTTTCAAAGGGATTATAACACGTAGAACACCTAACATTATGAGAACATGGTAAAAAGAGAAGGGACCGTTCCGCTTTAAAACATTTAACACAGTTCTGTTCACATAATAATTTAAATGTCTCTTCTTCTAATTTCTTTCTAAAGTCACTTTTATGGGGAGAGTTATCTGACACATCCGTTGCAAATGTCACTGTTTTCACTCCAGATCGCGCCAATGTCATTGTATTGCAGTGTAGCAGGGAGACATCCTCTATCCACCTACGCTCCAAATGGTGATTCATAGCATGCTCATCGAGATCCATGAGTCGATCCACTAATTCATGATCGTTTCATTGAGATATGTTACAGTTTCTATCGCTTTGAATGAATATCCCAGGTCTCTTGCGACAACCCACGACGTTGGGATACTAGTTGCTGTCCGATTCATTGAGGGAATCTCCTTCGAATATGGATTTGAGAATGTCTTCCACCAACGATTCCGCTTCTGCAATCGATAAAACACCCGTCACAATCACACTTCCGTTGGAAAAGAAGTAACAATGCAAATTGCCTTTGCGTATTAACGTTCCGGGAAACAGCTCGCGCTCGTTGGAAATCACTGATGTCGATGGTAACTGTTGAATGGTTTGCATGCGGTCTTTTGTATAGTTCCATTGACATTGAACGGTGCAGGATTTTGTGATTGGGTCGCTCACGTCCAATCCGTAGGGGGCGAGTAATTGGCGCATCTCTTTACAAATACGATCGTAGGTTTCCAGGGAGTGGTTGCCCAAAATTTGGATACACCCCCGTGGAAAAATCTGTACAGCAACCGAAAAGTTCCATTTCCAATAGACTCGACAAGGGCGTGATGCTCGGTATGTGGCCAGAGGGAGTTGCGGTAACAATGTCTGCAGTGGTATTGCGGAGGATGCTCTGAGCTCCACCATGCGGTTGCAGATCCTTGACATTTTTGAGAGCGGGGTGTAGATACCCTTCTTCATATAGACGATGGTTACCGTATGGAAGACTCCGATTGGGTAAATACCAACACCGCTTGTCCTCCCAGATACTTAAGGCTTTCTTCACTTGCGTCACTGTTCTCATCTCGTGGTGTTGGGATTGGAGGAGGGTTTGTGACACTGTGGTAATTGAATGTTTTTCAAATGCGTCCACATAATTCTGATGTTTCACTTGTCGCTTCTTTGCTTGACACACCCCCTTCATGCGACAGTCGTGGATTTCTTCCTCATTGCCTTTGAGGACAATGTAAGAGTACATCTTGGCACTCAAACATACAAACTCCTTCACCCTATCCCCCACACACTCATCCTTGAAACATCCCAAACGATTCGCATTCTCGGTACGTCTCTCTGGATGACTCACGGGATAATTTGAGGTATCGAGAACACCTTTCGCCTCCGTATCAATAAAATTTGGGATGTTTTCAAACGAACGCAGCACTTCTTCGCGTGTATACCGGCTGCGGACTTTGAGGAAGAAGGAGTCTGTGTCCCCACCAATGAGTTCCACTGAGGTGCACGTCTTGTTGGCTTTCCACTGGTCAAACAGCTTGTACATAATAATCTTGCTGTTGTCCAGGATGCATTGCCCGATATAAATGGGCTTGTTCAAGTCTACCTTGGTCTTGCGCACATTCACCACCACGGCTTTGTCGCTGATGTTGAAGAAGGATTGGCAATAGGGATGACGTGTCCATTTGCTAAATAAATTCGGTGATCGTGCACAATAGTGCTTCCCATATTTCCGCACATTTTCCATCGTCTTGCCGTACAGTGCGTTCACCATCAACTTGTGGAGATTGCGGTGCATTTTCGTGTTTGCCTTGGCGCGTTCTTGCGTATGGTATTGAACATAGGGGCGAATATACGGTTCTTGATTGAAGGAGATCCCGTAATGAACCTTGGTGATATGTAAGCCCTTCTCCACATAATACTTGAGAGCAGCGATATGTACCACATACTCTTTGCGATTTTCGTGCGTCATTATTAACTTGTTGGCTGAGTGAAAGGGTCGGTTCCCGTTCAACTGTTGCCATAGTTCTTGCATATAGGGAGACATGTCCTCCCATTTCGCTGTCCCGCGGTAAGGAGCCAATGGTAAATCTTCTGTGGCATCTTGGACGTGTGGGGGATACTCCAAATCGACGCACAGTACATGACCTGTGGTGCCATTGACATTGTATCGTCTCACCCATTCGTCGTTGATGTCCACCAAGACCTCCGGTCGTACCCAGGCAAAACAATCCTTCGGCAAAGGTCCCATCATGGCCGCACCGTATAAATTGTTCGCATCGACATAAAACAGGTGAGTACCTTCCTCTGCTTGCGCGCGGTGCTGATTCACAAATGTCATCCCTCCACGAATCCCTGCTTCAAACACGCGGTACATATCCACGTCATGCAATTTCTCCAACTAGACCTGTGTCTTTTTAAAGAAAAATGAATAGGCTAAGCCAGGTGTGCCGAAATAGTGGATGGGGTCCAATGCAGACACGTCGCGTATTTCACTTCGAAAGTGTTCGAAGATGTCTGCGAGCAAGGCTATATCCACTGTCAAATAATAGTGGATATAATCTTCAAACGTGCTGCACCCCGCCTCTGTCCACGCCTTTTGTGCCACGGCATACTCATCCTCTTCCAACTCCTTCTCACTCAAATCATTATAAAATGCTTCCTTCGGAGGCAATTGAGTCTCGTGGATACGATCCCAGCAGTCAAAATATGTATAGGGAAAATATCCTTTCCGAATACATGTGTGATCGCAATTCGGATAGACGTTGCTCAATATGTGATTTGAGTGAGGAAAGTCACTGATGGTCGTTGACAAATTGTTTAGAGAGTCTTTCAAAAACTGACATGAATCGATGAATCGGAGTTTATATAGGGTATTGGATGGCATGGGAATAAAAATGGTCACTCCCAACGTCTTGTCTCCTGACACATAAATGGGCTCGATCTTATACTTATGATCCAACTTGGTAAACCCTTGTACACTCACCTGGTGACTCATATCCCTTCCAATTGTGAAACAAGATGTTTAATGTGTTCCGGGATTGACGTCGTCGCAGGTTACATGCATTGCACAGGGTTTGCAGATATTTGCCCGTGATATGATCATGGTCTCGCACCTTTGTCGTAGGTCCATTCTTTTCACCTTGCTTCTGGGGTTTTACATCACATCCGCACATGTTACATTGAGCTGTCTGTTCATAGTCCCGCATATCATCCTCCGTCAGCGTCATGTTACGGCTTGTCGCTTTCATGTGATCAAACATAGACCAGATCACCTGTCTGATGTGTGTAATAAAGGCAGGAATGCACTCATCCCCCTTATGGATCACCACCGATTCTTTCTTGTCCAGCGCCGGATGCCACACCACATAGGATCCCACATACGCTGCCGTATGCTTCTTGGACACGGAATCAATCATGCTCTCAATGTCCGCATACATCACAGCGAGGGGTTGAGTGGTTTTCGCGTGGTCGATAAATTCGTGCGGTTTCGTATCTTCCGGGTTGTTTCCATCTGAAAAAATCCTCCATCACATTTGGCTTGATGTTCCAGACGTTCTTTGTGCGCCATGTCCTTTGTCTTTCCATACTTCATCGCCTTCTCGTAGAAATTGAATCGTAAGCTACATAACTCGCATGTTTCAAATCGTTTCACTTGCGTTTGGCTCATATTCCGATACCACATGCGAGCACATTTCTGAAAATCCGTCACGGGAAGAAAATGTCCAGACTGATCCTCCATATCGTACCGCGTCACCATCACCAGATGAACGATGCGTGTGTTCTCCTTCACAGCTTGACGGACCGGGTATAATTGGCCCACAAATCCTTTACTGTCATGTACGTGGATACGAAGAATGACATTGTTCTTCTTTTCGAACTCCTGAATATCCCGTGTATTCATCAACCCCTCTGACGTCATCATGGAAAAGTCTAGATGATAATATTGGTTCAATTTCAACTTGCGCACTGCAGGAAGATCAATCTGATAAGTGTTACAGGATGTCTTGGCGCGGGAATCAACACGTCGGGGAATGCGATTGTCTTGGTAGGCAAGTGCATAGAGGACACTGTCTTGAAAACAATGCGATGTATACGTGTTGCGTCGAAACACACATATACCTTTGCAGAGCTTTATATCTCGGTGAATAGGAATCGGTGCGCCCATGCGAGAATTAGGGAAAGAACTTGTTTGAACCAGTAACTCCAACACTTCCTTCACCGCAAATCCTGATCCGTCTTCTCGATAGTCTTCAATAAATTCTTCAAACTTTGACACAATGTCACGGAACCATGTATCAAAGTTACGTGCTTGGACACCTTCGTGAATGTATGAGGGTGTGGTGATGTCTCTCACTTCCTCTTCGCCCGTCGACATATCCATCTTGGCAAACCTGAGTCTCATACTCACAAACACTTTCACATCCTCGTGGGGGTGTTGTTGCACAATGACACGATATAAGTCCGCATACATTGAATTCAAATATACCTTCCATTCATTCGTGGCTTGATGAGGGGTAAATTGATAATTATGCCCGCGACCGTCCATGATACGTTCTTCTTCCACAGCTGCACCGCCCTCTTGCATAAACTCAAACAGGTAGGGACACAAATGTTCATCCCATCCTTCCGCTTCAGCATTCACCACTGTATCGCAGTAGCGACACCGTCCCACACACGCATGCTTATGGTACGCCTCCACGTCGAAACTTCCGTCGCAATCCAAACACAGCAAGTCATTGTCATCACCATAAATAAACGCGCGGCAATCGTGTTCGTCTCCATACCATTTACAGCATGTCCAACAATAGTTGCGACCCGTCTCCGCTGCTCCATGGGCAATACAGTCTTGAAAGCGAGAGAAGGACTGACAGCAGAATTCACACGTGTACTGCATGGTTAGAATGAGAATGATTTTCTCTGGCAGCGCCTTCCTTATATACCGTGCTGTGACTCATCACACGTGCTCGGCGCCGCGTGCTCCGATTGGTGCTCCGTGCTCTTACCCCAAGTGCGCCGATGCGTGGGCGTGTGCTCCGTTTCCTGTCCTCTTCGCAACCCGTGCTCTGATGCGTGGGCGTGTGCTCCGATGAAAGAGCAGGTCATGACCTTTCGTGAAAATTCGCCGGGAAAGGGCTAGAATTTGCTACTAGCAACCCTGAGCTCTCGCCTACCTTTCCCTGTAGTTATCTCCTTGCTAAGCTTTTATGAAGATAAAACCAATGGTCCAGATATACTCGGTTTATTCTACCTATGAGGGAGATAAGAAGAAGTATGAACAGCGTACAGATAGCGACAATAGAAGACTCAGTTCGGTGAGGAGGAATACTTATCATCTCGGTTTATATAGGTACTGTAATTCTCAATTCCCATTATTCTTGATGTGTGTCCCGGCTGTCTCCTTCTCTACCCGTCGCAGCTTGACTTTTATGATGAAGATATTTTTGATGTATTTCAGCCTTGTTACAATAGCATCACTTTGTATATGACCGGTACACACAAAAGAGAAACTGAAATTGTCAAGAAGAGATTTAGAAACTGCTGCAATCGACTTACACATCAACTCACAAGCCATACCTGTTTCTTTGGTCAAACCTGCATTTTTAGAAGCTCGCCAATTTGAGAAGAAGTTTTCGTATCTATTCAAAAGTGACAAACGGCTATCGCTTGAAGAAAATATTGGTTTTTGCAAGTCATCCCGTTTCCTAAAACCAATACGGTACTCGCTGTTTTGACATTAATGATCTTCCACATGTCAGCGATCAAACGAACAAATTTTGCTGTACCAAGCCAACTGGAGTTTTCATTGGAGTAGTATTCCAAGGCATGAGCGGTCGATTCGCAGAATATGCTCAATGCATATTTTGTGGACATTCTTTGAACATTACTGGGGTTGAAAACGGTTGCAGTGAGTTTATGTGCTAATCTCAACGACATCAAGGCCTCTTTTTCATACAATTGTTTTATATGATTAAAATTTGCCACATTCCATTGAGTATTGTCATCTAAATCAGGAAAATGGAAAATCTTTCTTTTTTGAAAAACATTATAGACATTCTTTACAGTATGCGTAGGGTCAATCAAAATGAACATGTCCTTACCATCATCAAGCTTATTTTTCACAACATGCGAAAGTTTTCCGTCTGATAATCGTTGCATGAAGAAAGCTCTGTTAACTGGGTGGTTATCAGAAATGGTAATTATGACCTGGAAACCTGCGTCTAGAACCAACGTATTTTGGTAATGAATTTCAAGTTTATCAACACTTAATCCTGACAAAGGTACCAATTTCACAACGTCACAATATTGTGATGCAACTGAGCTTATCATAAAGCATAAGACTGATGAAGCCGGAGATTTGCCATCCTCACTTAAACCGATGAATTTGCCATTGGCATAATCGATGAGTTGATTGATGTAAATTTCATCAAATATGAGTGAAACAACTGCATCCATATCCAACAAAGCAGCCCTACGCTTTTTCAAATAACGCATCATTTCATCATCAGAGTCAGTTTTGAAATGTTGAGTCAATCTTTGGAGAGTTCTTACAGAAGGTATACCTATAAAGACAGAATATCTATATTCAATAAGAAATTGTAAGAAGCAGAACTGATCGAATGATGAAGAAGACAGTTCACTAGAAGGTCCACGGAATATCTCTTGAGCTTACTATTCTTATCAATCAATGAAAGCTGTTCGCGAATAAATTTCAGTTTAGTAATTTGTTCTTCTGAAAAATCATTATCATCGCTTAAGAGAAATGCGTCAATTTTTTCGCACGCATTTTGAACTAGAACATATTTAGCATCGTTCATTCGATCGACCGAATTCAAATAAGCTAACAAATTCAAAAAATCTGAATAAAATGATATCTGCTTAGAATTTCGCATCACTGATGAATACTCACTTTCTTTTAACTGACGATCACAACGAAAAACAGTGAATATCAAGTCAGAATTGACTTGAACCGCTGACACAATTGTTGGGTTAAACGAATCACTCAAACACGTGAAGAGAAGATGATCATCAGAATTCGATGGATACAAGACGAAATCTGAAGGTACATTCGATGATTTTCTAAATTTCTCGACGATGTCAGATAGTTGTGATACTTCTTCTTCAGCGGCTGCAGCAGATAACAATTGCTCGTTCCTTTCATACTCATACCGAGCACGTTTGGATTGTGTTGTTGGTTCTTTTCTTCTTGTTATATCAGCAGTTAAGTGAGATGGTAGACCAGGGAAAATATGCGGAAAGGAATCCTCTTTCAAAGTTTTCCTCTTCAGCTCACTTTCATTTCTTCGTTTTCGGCGACGTTGGTTGTTATCTGTCGACTGTTGTTTGTAATCATCATCACAAAAATGTTTCGAACATACACGCGTGTAAGACGTAGGTATAAAATCACTTCGATGAATTTTCTTAATCCAAATAGACCTCAGCGGTTCTTTCAGTGGAAATCGATGGAATGATGACGTAGCATTGATTGCTTCTCCTGTATATCCGCTTTTGGTACACAACATACCGGTATTTCTTCGCGCGTCCGAACTTATGATCAAGAATAAAACGTTTTGATGAGGCATACTAGCTACTTGCTACAGCAGTCACTCAACGATCAAGCAGTGGTGATTATCGCCTCTAATTGGCCTAGGACGAATCCCCTTGCGGTAGAAAACGATAACGCACGCGCATTTCTATTATACTCCTCCTACAGACTGTTGTAGCGTACGACTTGCTTTAAAAAACCGTGTGTTGGCGTGTGACACCTCCAACCACCAGCTGTACACAGAAGTAAAAAATAGTCCTTCGTGTCGCGTCCTTATACATCCGAGGTCCATGATCAACAGATTATCTGGCGAGGTAGCGATTTTGTTGATAATTTTTTTAAAGGTTCATTTTCGTGTAAAAACTATCTCCGCATGTGAAAATGGTCATCATCTATCCAAAAACATGTGTAAAATTAAAAAACGACAGGTGGCGAAAAAGTTGCTATAATTAGTTGATAGATATTTGTTTACTAATGCGAGCTGATTTTTCGCCAACCGGCGAAATCGTGGATATTGTAGCAACTAATTAGTGGTAAGTAGTTGTTCGTATATTACCTTCACATGAAAATATATTGTATACTCAGTCTGATCTGATAAAAATGGATCTTTTTTAATTCACGAAGGCTTAAACTAAAAAAGTATTTATCTTTCATAAATGTCGCAGTAAATACTATGATATTATTCAAATATTTGTCATTGTTGTAAATTATTCAATGTCAAGAGATGTTATGAAAATTGATATATATGCGGATTCTCTATATTCTTATCATTATCAAAGAACCCTGTGGGAACGCATCTTGCTAATATCAACAGATTATCTGGCGAGGCAGCGATTTTGTGGATAATTTTTTTAAAGGTTCATTTTCGTGTAAAAACTATCTCCGCATGTGAAAATGGTCATCATCTATCCAAATACATTTTCAAAATTAAAAAACGACAGGTGGCGAAAAAGTTGCTATAATTAGTTGGTAGATATTTGTTTACTAATGCGAGCTGATTTTTAGCCAACCGGCGAAATCGTAGATATTGTAGCAACTAATTAGTGGTAAGTAGTAATGTTTGTATATTACCTTCACATATTGTAAGTGAAGCATATTCACATACAAAATATATTGTATACTCAGTCTTATCTGATAAAAATGGATCTTTTTTAATTCACGAAGACTTAAACTAAAAAAAGTATTTATCTTCCATAAATGTCGCAGTAAATACTATGATATTATTCAAATATTTGTCATTTTTGTAAATTATTGAATGTCAAGAGATGTTATGAAAATTGATATATGCGGATTCTCTATATATTCTCTATATATTTATCATTATCAAAGAATGATAGTCTGCACTTATTTCTTAGATAGATTAGCCACATGTGGGGGATAGTGAGGAGGTGAGGGAGAAAATAGAGCCTCGACTGTACAGGCGGATTACTAAAGAAAATAAGAGAGAAAGTAAAAAGTGACTTATAGAGCGCGAATTGTCGCCGGCGAACTTCGCCAGCGAATATCCCGCAAATATGACTGAACTTTAGCATGATATTCTGCAGCTGACATTCGCCAGTTTTTCGCAAGATTCGTTCCCACATGGAATGATAGTCTGCACCTATTTCTTAGATAGATTGGCCATATGTGGGGAATAGTGTGGAGGTGAGGGAGAAAATAGAGCCTCGGCTGTAGAGGCGGATTACTAAAGAAAATAAGAAAGTCAAAAGTAAAAGGTGACATAGCGCGAATTGTCGCCGGCGAATTTCGCCAGCGAATATCCTGCAAATATGACTGAACTGTAGCATGATATTCTGCAGCTGACATTCGCCAGTTTTTCGCAAGATTCGTTCCCACAGGGTACTGTATCTTACAGCATCCTACGTATTGCAAACTTCCTTACTTATACTCTTACTCCACGTTTGACGTCCGTTGAATCCCATCTCCTGGGGCTCCGTTGGCAGCGATTTTTTCCGGGTTTTCCTATTTTCTTCAGATCTTCTGAGACACATTGACGCCATGTTCTTCTTGGTCTTCCATGCTTTCCACTCTGCCCAAGCAGTTTCCCTCAGCTCTCTTTACATGACCGAAACATCTCTTAAGCGCCCTCTTCTAACCCGATCTTCAAGTAAAGGACTGAGTGCAGAACCTTGATGCACTCCTACCTCTATCATAAACTCCTTCGATGTGCCTGCTATGGAGCTGACCTTTGACGTCGATCTCTCGTACAGTGACATCTCAGATGTTACGAGGCCTTCTGGAATCCCTTGACGTCTTAAGGCCCAAGCTATTACTTTTCGTGGACTACTATCGAAGGCTTTTTGAAGGTCAACAAAAACATGAAACAACCTTTTCTGTTTCGCACAGTACTTCTCTTGCAGCTGCCGCAGAATGAAAATCGCATCGGTCGTTGACTTTCCAGTGCGGAATCCAAATTGCCGCTCGTCCATCACTTCCACTACTGCAGAATTAGTTCAAACTTCCATTACTTAGAAATAAACGTCTGATAATACTGCAACGATTAATCTATGATTTCCAAATAAAACATTACTATGATGAAAACATTGATTTCACAGTAGTAACAATTTTAATAAAAATAATACTTCGATCCCTCTGCTTCCAACGCACTATGAACAACAGCAAGTGACACAGGACAGAACAACGACTCCAGGACGCTATAGGAGTTGCACTTAACATAAAACAACTCTCAGTTCATCACTGACAGCTATGTTCCGATTTTCAATTGTTTACTTATCAACTTTTCAACAGTAGCAAGACAAGGATGAATGGAATAATAGGAAAGTGAAAGAAAGAATGTTGTAATCCGTTAAACTGGCGGCACTATTTCTGAATCATGGGACTGCTGTTCGGCTTGTTCTCGCTTCTCCAATTCCTCTTTCAATGCTTCCTCAAAGTTCTGTTCCGATCGACTACTCGTCAACCGATCCTTTACTGAAGAGTATGCATTTCCGACTCGTTCTTCGAACGATTTGAAGGTCGTGGAATTGCTGAAAGGAAAGATAGGTCGATATATTCACTTATAATCTTACAAAGGAAACCATAAATGTCAACAGTGGACAAGGCGTGACAGGCCGGGACACACTGGGTGGCCGGTCACCGCTTATCATATCATAACCCTCGAATTTCGTCCCCCCTGCTGATCTCCCAAACTATTGCACAAAGGTCAAAACCCGCCAATTTTTAGCAAATATCCATTAATCACTATTTGAAAAGGAAAATGACAACAAAAACTAATAAACCATTACACCAATCGAAAGATATGGTCAAGGTGGTTAATAAAATGATGATTATTAATCGTTATGAGATTACATCATTGCATTAGATGAGGTCGAAGGCAAATAATTCAAACTTTTAGTTCAACTCAAATATCCCTATAATCGCACATTTTAGTGTTTAGCTTCTGCAGGTGAAGAAACAACCCAATTCGTGGGGCTTTTATCGACACACTGAGGCTAAAAGCAATGTGATTCTGAAAATGTTCAATAATTGCTGATTAGATGCAGAATTAAAAAGCACAAAAATAATAAAAGGTCATATTTGAAAATAGAATTTCAAATTCCAAACATATACCGAAATCAGTCAAAATATTCCAAACATTCAAATTTTAAAATATACTGCCTGGTGTCCGTGGCACAGTGGTTACGTACTTGGCCTAGCGATCTCATGGTCCAGAGGTCGAACCCGGTGAGTGTCATTGGAAGTCGGCAGGAAGGGCATCCGGACTACAAAGCACCACAACGCTCCAAGCAAAGTCTGACTTAAATCAGCACCGTCCAAGGCCCCAGTAGGGGTAAAAAGTGACGTAAAATCCGTAAAAAAACTGCCTGACATAAAATATGCTCCACTCAAATATATGAGCTTTATTCCACTCACACTCATGAATTATAAGATAGCATTTTATTTAAAACATTATATTTGAATAAATGGGAGACATTAGTACCGAGTATGTCCTCCCCTCACTGAAATGCAGCTTTGAAGTCTCATCGGCATCGAGTCGCAAAGATGATCAAGCCGTTCCTGATCCAGCAATGACCATTGATCGATGAGTCTCTCTGAAAGAGCTGTCAGTGTTGATGGCGGATGATCATATGCATCTCTCACTTTCCGACCAAGTTCATCCCAAGCATGTTCGATTGGAGACAGGTCGGGGGAGCGTGAAGGCCAATGGAGGATGCGAATTCCAGATCTCACTATCGCTGTTGTTACCCAATGAGCTCCGTGTGGTCGAGCGTTGTCATCCTGGAATATGAGGTTGAGTTCATTTACCGTTGGGATGACGATTGGAGATATGATATTCGATAAATATCGCTCTCCGTTCAAGTTCCCATTCACAATGACTGCGACAGTTCGACCCTCGTACCAGATACCGGCCCAGATCATCACGCTACCACCACCATAGTTGTCATGCTGCAGCTTTCCAGCTGATGGCCAGTCGAAGAAAGCGATTGCGCTTTGCTGAGATAACCAACTTCCTATCGGTAGCATTGTTTGTCAATCTCGGTCTCCCTGATCCTTTCCTTTTTTTAACATTTCCATCATTGTTCCATCGACTCCACCACCTGCTCACAGTGGAGTGTGACACACCCAACTTCCGTCCAACAAACCTACAACTCTTTCCACATTGTAGTATTCCAACAGCCATTCCTTTTACAAACTCTGATTGCGACATTTTTGCTTCAAAATTTAGTCAGAAAGAATTGCTTGATAGTGATAAAAGGTCGAATTTGAAATGTATCAACTATGCCAAAGATATCGACAATGGACAGCTGCTTGATATTAGCATGACAAATTTGATGCATAGACATCCTGGTCAGTGCAGTATGAAATAATAGTCGTCCACTTCCATTGAGATTTTCTATATCAAGTGGATCGTTTTCAATGTCATAGAGTATAGCTCTCACGTCAAAAGTGTAGGAACAAACAGTGGCGGCTCGTGCAGTTCAGCTCAAGTGGGGCGCAGTCCAAACTTCATTATTTAAGCTCATAAGCTAATGTGGTCTCAGTTGCAGCTAACTATACATCCTACAATTACTATTAGTTATACATGTAAGCCTAGACTTATATGAAACTGTTTAATTATGACATGGCAAAATTGAATTGTTCCATTTGCTAACTAATTATTTGCCTTAATAATAAAGAATTATTTTTATAACTGTAATTATTTTTTAGTAACTGTAACACCCATTTATAAATCAGGGGATAAATGTGACTTACACAACTACCGTCCTATTGGTGTGTCAAGCTGTGTTCTCAGACTAATGGAAAGAATGATCGCTGATGAGATGCATACGTTCATCGATCTTAATATGATTCTTAACAATACTCAACATGGCTTTATCCGTGGAGGATCAATTGAAACGGCTAACATTGTTTTTTACGACTTTGTCACTAAGAATCTGGATGCTGGTAAATGTGTTGATGTCATTTATCTTGACTTTAGTCGAGCGTTTGATTCCGTGCCTCATGAATTATTGATATCTAAACTATTTATGTTTGGAATTCGTGGCAAACTTTTGAAATGGATATCGGCTTATCTTACACATCGCACTCAGTCGGTTATTATAAATGGAAAGTTATCACAACAAAGAAAAATCCTTAGTGGTGTTATCCAAGGTTCAGTACTTGGTCCCCTGTTATTTTCCTTGTTTATTAATGACATTGATCAGTGCATTGACGATGACATCATGATGATAAAATACGCGGATGATGTTAAAATGGCCGTCTCCTTCCGTTCGAATATTGAAGATAGTGGCTTGTCTGCGACTAAACTACAAAAAGCTATCAACTCCATAGAATGTTGGTCTGTAAAAAATGGTCTTTATCTCAACGTCACCAAGAGCAAATCTATTCAGTTTGGCATTAACAATCCTTTATTACAATATACTTGTTACGGAGTCGATATCGAAAGAGTTCATTGTTTCAAAGATTTGGGTATCATAGTAAACGAACCATTCTCCTTCGACATGCATGTTTCAAATATTGTATTAAAAGCTAACAGAATCCTTGGGATATTATCGAAAACTATCAAGACGAAGACACCAGCTATCCTCCTTCCACTATATAAATCTTATGTTCGATCTATCTTAGAATATGGCAGTATACTTTGGTCACCTCACAAAATGAAATCTGTACATCTTATCGAGCGAGTTCAAAGACGTTTTACGAAAATGTTTCCTAATCTTCGGCATCTGGAATACCAACAACGCTTAAGAAAACTGTCTTTACTTTCATTGTCAGCTCGTCGTACTCGATATAAACTAATCTTTCTTTTCAAGGTTCTTAACCAAGCTACGACCATCCATCCTAGTGATCATTTTGTATTCTCCAATAGAGCTCAGCGAGGTAACCCTAGAAAGCTACTCATGCCTAACGTTCATCATAATTTTCGTTCTAATTTTTTTGTTGTTGATTGCATACATCACTGGAATAGCCTGACATTTGAAGAATCATCCGCAGGAACATTGCAACAGTTTAAAAAGAGTATAGAATCATATTTTGTACGTATAAACATTTGGTGATATCTTCTTCACGACAATCTTCTTCCAACTTCCACCTCACTCCGATTGTATTCCTTCGTTCATTTCCACAATAGCATTTTCTGATTCACTTTTCATGTATTTGTCAACCTAAAGTAATTGAGTTTTGACTTGTAATTGATTTTTGCATGAATCGACAAATATATATATTATTATTATTATTATTTATAATAAGGACTCTCAATGAAGCAAAAATAGACAATATGTTTGAATTCGCAACAGGTAATTGAAATAAAAAAATCATTATAAAGTTCTTTAATTCAATTTAATTTCAAATTATTCACAATTTTTTAAAGCTAATTTTTTAAAGCAAAAATATGTCCAAACTATTGAGCAACTTTTTCATTTGAAATTCGGAAGGTTACAGACAAGGTTTTGTGAAACGTTAACGTGATTCCTGATTATTCGTAACCTTGGCGAGTCAATACTTCTTAACAAGATTTTTTCTTTATATGAAACACGAGAGACACCAATGAATAGTGACCTAATGCGTTTCGACTGCAGTCTGCAATACTTGCACATGTTTAATAAAATTGACGTTAGCTTGACTTCCCAACACACACTGCAGCGTTACAACTCATAAGAATGCGCGAAACCTGTATGAAGCGAGGCGCATTTGCTGTGCGCCCCATCCACGAGAGATAGGGACGGTGACGTCTGAGTCACTTGAAACGTGCTTTGATTGATGTTTGGGCATTCTTGGTTATTGGACAGGTTGAGCCATTGACCATTCAGTTAGCGTTCATTTAACTTGATGATGATTTATGTTAATTTCGGTGTATTATCTAATGGAGGGCTGCGCCCCAGGCGCCCATATGGACGGGCCGCCGCTGGGAACAAATATATTATAGAAGGATAATATTATCCTTCTGTCAAAAGTTGCATAATACATGTATGTAGAAAGTAGGCTATTAGAAATCTGGTGGCCATAGGTTGCCTAATTTTATTCAAAAAATTCGCCAGGGGGTGCGAAGAGACGCCCTTTTTCAATCAACTAATTGAGATTGGCATTCGTGAGCAATCAATTTATTGAATTTGATTTGCTGAGCAATCAAATAATTGGAATTCAATTAATTTTTGATCATTACTGGCCAGTAGTGGACAACGCGTGACAAGACGGCATTATTCGAACCGATGATGTCAAAAAAGGTTCATTCCAATTTTGAGCTTTTTTAAAATTTTTGAAAAATTATCAGCTAATAACTAAATGAACAACATGACCCAGAAAATTCATATTCGAATCTATAATCATGTTCCTTTCATAATGAATATCTATTCTACATGATCACAAGTAACAAAGCCATTAACTGCGCGAAATTATGCTAATTCATATGGTGTTAGATGTTGATAATACTTCGTTATCGTTATATAATAAACCACGCTACAATAGACCAGCAAAGCTGAAAGTAGACTACGCATAAAGGAACCTAGCCGCATGAAGATATGAGATTTTAACATGGAACGTCTTCGTTCAAGTATTCTTGCTTATCGTGCGAATATCGCTAGTGGAGCCTATGCGCGATTTTTGAAAGCCGCTAATGTTTGGGTGACGATTGCACACGCGCATGCACTTTATTGCAAAACCTTCAATAGATTGCCACTCTGACGAAGTGTTTGGAAAATAAACCGCCACCCCGTAATAGAAGGTCTCCTGCAACAGACCACTTCCTATTTCCGCAGTATAAGTGGTGAGTACGAAGATATTTAATTGTGTAAGGCATGTTCGATATTTGATGTGATATTTGTAGCTCTTCATGTGCCTTTGTTTTTGAGTTCTTCATTAGTATTAGCAATTTCTTAAACTTAATCATTAATCGCTTGCAATGTCAATCACGATTGTGCTAATGGTTATCATGTTTTGTTTGTCGGTAGTAATCTTACGTGCAAAATAAACATGTTTAACTTCAATTAGGCTAACTTTCATTCAAGTTTCAAATTAAGTTTCAAAAAGTCATGCTAATAACCTTCATAATATATCGGGTATTTAGAATGCCTTCAGTTATTCAGTTTTATACATATAGGGAACGTACACGTAAATACAAGTTTTTTTGAAGAGAATAATTCCAATTATTTAAGACGCGGTTATGTTGACAAATAGACCGCCATCCATAATAAAACTCCGCCTGCATGTAATGTAGTAATGTAACTGTTAATGCTGACTATGTAGGCCTCAGCTCTCAGACTCATGACGGGTTATAATGCTGTTAGCTACATAACTGCTGATCAACCATCGGTCCGTTTGACGCTATAGCATGTGGGCTTTGATGTCATTGAAGACGTTGGTAATCGCATAATATCGTCAGATTAAGATTGAATAGGCCTGTTGATTTATTGGCGGTACAGAAATGTATCATTTCATAATTTAGCAATATTCATATTGTCAATTTCGGAGAAACATATCTTGCGCATCACTTTTTAATCAATTTTTCACCAAAATCTAAAAAAAAACTTTGGTACAGGACAAATTCGTCGTGGTCTAAAAAAAGCGCAGAAACCTTTGTTAAATGCAAAAAGTAGTGCAATTATAACAGGAAACTGAAAACTGCTCAATGCGCTAAAACAGCGCAGCGAGGGACAGTACCTCCACCACACCCATCTTACCCATGGCCGGGATACCAGCGCTGGTCCGCACTATCTTTTTAGCTTCTATGTGACTCTAGTTTGCAGTGATTATCAAAATGTTCCTAAATTTATCTGAAAATTCCTTCTCATTTCCTGAGGAAGATTAGAAATCCATGATTAGTGACCTGCGGGTACGGGTAACGATTTTTCGCAGTTCACCAGTACGAGCAAGTGCAGATAGACTATTCACGGGCACGCACTACTGAATAGACTACTGGTGGGACCCAGAGTAGGAACAATTTTGCCCAATCCATCCAGCACCTAACTGACAGCAGCCCTGCACCACCATTGGAGGCCCTGATATATGGATATATGCCGATAACCGATACCGATAATTTATCAGGAAAAAATCAAATATCGGCCGATATATCGCCACTGCCGATGTTCATGTAACATATTCCATGTACAATAACGTGTACAACGTCCCTTAACATAACCTATCCAATATCCGCCCTTTTGACTATATACGTCACAATATATGACCATACGTGAAAATATTTTATGTTAAGATAATATTTTTCACGTTTTGATTGCAAAATGAAGCTCCAATATTAATACTCTTAACTAAAGAAGTACCGCAATCGTTGCTTTATTGTAAACTTGTAGTTTACCTGACAATAGCATACAGTATTGCTTGACGTTTCTGTCGAAATTTATGTCTTGAAAAGAAAATAGTTTTGGATAAGGATGTGAAAATTTAGCTTAGGATACTCGATCATCTAAAGAAGACAAAGCAAACAATTAGACAAAAGTTTCATATTAATAATCAAATTCAATTCTATTCAAATTATTGTGTAAAAAAGTAATTACTACATTTAATTTCACTGTCCAACTAATAGGAATAGCGTAGCATATTAAGCCAGCATTCAGTCAAAATGATAGTCTAATAAATTTTGGATTGCATCGCGTACCTGAATATATGTACGGTAGGCCTATACTAATCATTGAATTAATTTTATTTTAAACTTTCATTTAATATTTTTAGATAATCGCTGCATGTAATTATGTAAATACTGGATAAATTGAAATTGAAAAAATCGTAAAAAATGTTATTTTCAGAAAGAATAATATCGGCAAAATATCGGCAATTTTTTTAGATATCGGCCGATAACCGACATGCTACAAAAGCTGCCAAAAATCGGGGACATCTAACAAGGACATTCCATTAAGCCGACAAGGGACATAGCTGCTCTTATGGGGAGGTCCCCATCAAGTCTCTTAACCGCGATTCGCTTGCACCTGTGCCACAAATCTGTCAACAATCCTCCACATTATCAGGGAGGTCTCAGGATGCATAGTCAGTTAGAGGAGTGTCTCCCCCAGTCACAAGCTCAAGCTCGTATACCAGACACCCAGCAAGAGCCAGCCCTAACAGTAATCAGAGCAAATTATCGCTACCCCGGCCATCAAGCAACCGCTCTCGGACTTGCGTACTCCCAGAAGGAATCCCGTTGTGCTGTCTTTGCCAGCTGTCAATGGAGCTATTCTCCGCGGTCACCAGATATATTCCCTGGAATCACCAGATCTTCCCCTGGAGCCAGAGTTGCCTCTACGGGAAAGGGCAGGTATCCAAAAATGCTCAATAGGTGATCTCTTAATAATGATTCAAAATGTGATTCCTAAGCACTGTGCACACTGCAGGAAATCGCTGCATTTGAATGAAGCATTTTCCAAAATAGGTCATAAAATTGAACTTCCATGGGCTGAGGAATCAGGTATAATGTCCACCAGGCTTGGGGTCAAGTACTTCGATTGTGCTTGAGTACAAGTACAAGTACATTGAAAACATGATGAATACAAGTCCAAGTACATGTACTTGATCCATTTGTTATTCAAGTACAATTACAAGTACAGAAAAATCAAGTACAAGTACTGAATAATTATTACCGAGTTAAATCGCAAAGCATTCTCAAATAGTATTGTTATTCCTGTTTGTGCGTTCGTGCTAGTCAAGTTCAGAACAAAATTTGTGAGTAATACATGTGTATGCTATAGTGACAAAAACTAAGTAGTACATGACAGACAACTGAAAACAACACTTGATTGAAGAATGAATATACATGTATTCCTATTTCATGGAGCAAGTAAGACTATTGTTGTTGACAACGTGATACAAGTATGAAGCTTATAACATTTTAGGAGAAATCATTTGATTTGACAAACATTAGTCCTTCGAAATTTTTGTCTTTAATTCGACAGCAATCTGGTCTAAAAACTTTTCCGGCGATGCTGAATATTCTTTCCACAGGAGCAGACGAGGCGGGTGAGGTAAGATACTTTAATGCTAAACTAGCCAGAGTGGGATATTTGCAATTCTGAGAATCCCAGAAGGACAGGGAGTCAGTGCTCTCAGGCAAATGAATTGGTACTCGAAAACTCTTAAAATGCCAAAAACTACTTGAGTACTTACATGTACTTACAAGTACATGTAAAGGAAATTGAATCAAGTACAAGTACAAAGTGCCATGGAAATATACTTAAGTACAAGTACAAGTACTTGTACTTGAGCCTAAGCCTGTTGTCCACACTTCCACAGCAGAAATGGAACGCAGAGTCGAATCTCTTCCGTCCAACCCCCGCCCGTATAAAAAGGGTCAAGATCATATTTGTGTAAAACTTACCGAAGAGAGCTTAGTCTTTCAGTCATTTTATTGCCTGCGGAAGATATACCAGTCGTCGTCTTCTCCTTTGCCGTAGCCACAACTTCTGTCGTTTTCTGATACCTGCCGGGGTTAATCTCAGCATTAGATTACATAAACAAGTTTCTCTTTACTCATCATTTTACTGATGTAGAAAGATATCAGTAGCATCAACGAACCTCTATTCTACATTCAAAGACTACATCAGAGATAGGACGGCATCCGGTACACCGAAAATCTTCGAAAATGTCTTTCATACTTGCTGAATTACTTGCTTTAGCATAAAAATCCGACTTCCCTAGAATGGACAACAGATGTTAGACGATGGTCCTTTCAGCTGTTCGGCTAGGCTACGATGTATAGGCCTATCATCAGGGTATTGGATATTGGGTCTACCGGTCCCATAATGTTGGCCAAGATCTTAAGAAGAATTTGTGAAATAAGCAATGGATGCAGATTCTTGTCATAAGATGGCGCATTGGAAGTTATTTTATCAAACTGCTTTTGTAATTGATGTATGGAAATAATAAAAAACCGCATCATGGGACCGGTACTTAACCATTGTCAACCACTGGAGGCCGCTGAACTACCCCAATGCAATAAAGCATACAAGAAACATTACAGTAGCAATATTATATATAGTAATATCCTAGTATAGTGACTCTTCGATTATGATGTTTTGTCTTAAAAGTTTGCACAACAGTTGCCATTGCTATCCGCATCCGGAACTCTGCAACGATTTGCCTCAGCAGATATCCACTTGTCAAATAATCGTGATGACGTCAGCGGTGACACGCACTCCTGTCTGCAGGCGCAGCGTGCAGTGAATTAACACTCGTGATGACGTCAGCGATGACACGCACTCCTGTCTGCAGGCGCAGCGTGCAGTGAATTAACACTCGTGATGACGTCAGCGATGACACGCACTCCTGTCTGCAGGCGCAGCGTGCAGTAAATGAACACTCGTGATGACGTCAGCGATGACACGCACTCCTGTCTGCAGGCGCAGCGTGCAGTAAATGAACACTCGTGATGACGTCAGCGATGACACGCACTCCTGTCTGCAGGCGCAGCGTGCAGTAAATGAACACTCGTGATGACGTCAGCGATGACACGCACTCCTGTCTGCAGGCGCAGCGTGCAGTGAATTAACACTCGTGATGACGTCAGCGATGACACGCACTCCTGTCTGCAGGCGCAGCGTGCAGTGAATTAACACTCGGGATGACGTCAGCGATGACACGCACTCCTGTTTGCAGGCGCAGCGTGCAGTGAATTAACACTCGTGATGACGTCAGCGATGACACGCACTCCTGTTTGCAGGCGCAGCGTGCAGTGAATTAACACTCGTGATGACGTCAGCGATGACACGCACTCCTGTTTGCAGGCGCAGCGTGCAGTGAATTAACACTCGTGATGACGTCAGCGACGACACGCACTCCTGTCTGCAGTCGCAGCGTGCAGTGAATTAACACTCGTGATGACTTCAGCGATGACACGCACTCCTGTTTGCAGGCGCAGCGTGCAGTGAATTAACACTCGTGATGACGTCAGCGGTGACACGCACTCCTGTCTGCAGGCGCAGCGTGCACTGAATTAACACTCGTGATGACGTCAGCGATGACACGCACTCCTGTCTGCAGTCGCAGCGTGCAGTGAATTAACACTCGTGATGACTTCAGCGATGACACGCACTCCTGTCTGCAGGCGCAGCGTGCAGTGAATGAACACTCGTGATGACGTCAGCGGTGACACGCAATCCTGTCTGCAGGCGCAGCGTGCAGTGAATTAACACTCGGGATGACGTCAGCGATGACACGCACTCCTGTTTGCAGTCGCAGCGTGCACTGAATGAACACTCGTGATGACGTCAGCGACGACACGCACTCCTGTCTGCAGGCGCAGCGTGCACTGAATGAACACTCGTGATGACGTCAGCGACGACACGCACTCCTGTCTGCAGGCGCAGCGTGCAGTGAATTAACACTCGGGATGACGTCAGCGATGACACGCACTCCTGTCTGCAGGCGCAGCGTGCAGTGAATGAACACTCGTGATGACGTCAGCGGTGACACGCACTCCTGTCTGCAGGCGCAGCGTGCACTGAATTAACACTCGTGATGACGTCAGCGACGACACGCACTCCTGTCTGCAGGCGCAGCGTGCAGTGAATTAACACTCGTGATGACTTCAGCGGTGACACGCACTCCTGTCTGCAGGCGCAGCGTGCAGTGAATTAACACTCGTGATGACGTCAGCGGTGACACGCACTCCTGTTTGCAGGCGCAGCGTGCAGTGAATTAACACTCGTGATGACGTCAGCGATGACACGCACTCCTGTCTGCAGGCGCAGCGTACAGTGAATTAACACTCGTGATGACGTCAGCGGTGATACGCACTCCTGTCTGCAGGCGCAGCGTGCAGTGAATTAACACTCGTGATGACTTCAGCGATGACACGCACTCCTGTCTGCAGGCGCAGCGTGCAGTGAATTAACACTCGTGATGACGTCAGCGGTGACACGCACTCCTGTTTGCAGGCGCAGCGTGCAGTGAATTAACACTCGTGATGACTTCAGCGATGACACGCACTCCTGTCTGCAGGCGCAGCGTGCAGTGAATTAACACTCGTGATGACGTCAGCGATGACACGCACTCCTGTTTGCAGGCGCAGCGTGCACTGAATTAACACTCGTGATGACGTCAGCGGTGACACGCACTCCTGTCTGCAGGCGCAGCGTGCAGTGAATTAACACTCGTGATGACTTCAGCGATGACACGCACTCCTGTCTGCAGGCGCAGCGTGCAGTGAATTAACACTCGGGATGACGTCAGCGATGACACGCACTCCTGTCTGCAGGCGCTGCGTGCAGTGAATGAACAAGGCGATTTCGCGAGGAAGTGCAGTGAAAGCTAATTGGAAGCAGTCATTTATAAATAAAAATATGAGCAACACGAAAGAAGGTGAATCATTGTTTGCAAGCCTTCCTTTGCGTATTTGCTGACCTCTAGACGGTATAAATTCGTGATGCACATCAGTGTGTATTTTAGTTTTTTCGGGAAGCTGAATTTTGATCAGAGGCTCGAAAGCGATCCCCAATCAATTATGTTAACATAATCTACATTTGTGAACCCTTTTATGTAGCTCTTAGATAAATTTATTAATAACAAGCTATACGTGCATATTCATGGTATGTAGTCATGAATACTCGCAGATTAATAGAAAATCAATTATTTACGCATAAAAACGTGTCACATGAAATGAAAATAAACTGTAATGAACAGAAATTATAACATGAGGTCTCTTTGAAGGAAAGGAAAAAATGACACATTCTCAGGTCTAGGCTTTTTAGTATAATTACAGCCCTGCACCATCGTTGTTCTCGAATGATATGAGAAGATGGAATCTCGTACTTGGCCTTTCTTTCATCGGATGCACCTTAGTGTTGCAGCCGGCGGTATGTTTGGCTGCCTTCCCTTTTTGTCACCGCGGACGTCATCACCCAGAATTGCTCGACGCGTAGCGAGAGAATTACGCCTCGAGTTGCAAATCGACGGTGCTAAATCAACCTATATGATGCTCTAGTATCGATACGGTCTAACTTCGAAAATTGACCGAAGCACACCTTCAACTTGTCTAAACTTAATCAATTAGTTTTAACCTAACTACATTTTTCCAGCAATGATGTACGGCTCAGAGACATGGGACAACAACCAGGGCTTTCGGCTAACCGGTTAAAATCGGTGACGACGTTTGATTGGATTTATATTGTATAATAAAATATTATAGATAATAGTAAATGAATAATTGTGATAATGAACGAAAGTTGTCGATAAACCTTGACACTAAATAGATATCGTGAATCCTACTTTAACTGGGTACAAAAAATGAACCGGTCAAGGCCCTGACAACATCAGCAACAGCCATGTCCACTAGAAGACACTTAGGGAGGGGTTCCTCCAGCAATGGAGCCATTAAAACCCCGTCAAGGGGATAATCAAGGTAACTTAACAAATCTTGATTAGTACATCTGTATAAACTTAACTATGTCAAGTATCTTCATTTCATTTAGCTAGTTCAAATAATATTTTAGCTATAGACCTGATAATTGACAGGCTGCTCCTTTTCCAGCAAATGATGATGGTAAATTTCAATTGAGACTGGCCGATTAAAAGGGGCAAATACTGCTCCGACTTGACGGCCCACATGTTCTTTCTACTGATACTTTGGAGAATTTGGCACGATTCGCAAGGCAACCAAGAAGCTGAGGTCTCAAATGGTTGACAACGCTTGGGCAAAATATATCCCAGACGGCAAGCCTCCTCGCCATGCGAACCGAACTGTCGACCTTCGAGCATGTGACTTCGAATTTGTGGACAGCATAGGATAAACAAGATTCAGTAGACTTGCGGTTGAATCCAAGGTTCAAGCGAAATTACATCAAAAAATTGAATCATAATTATTATATTCATAAATTGAAGAACATAATGCAGGGATGGTCCGCTCCGAAAGCCAATATCTCAAAGTTAGTAAAATTTCTCAAGTTTTCTCTTTCCCCGGCATCAATCAATATCGTTGTTGTCGCCGTAAAAACTGACATGTGATTTTCAAGACCAAATACAAAATCAAACTTGTGACGATTGGCATTTCTTGTGAAATGGCTAGTACTAAGACCACAGAATTAGATTCATCTGCGAGCGCTTCGGTTTCCTAGAAAGGAAGAATCATACCTAACCTTAATATCGAAATGGCACATCACAGAATTAGACAACTTGCTCCTTTCGAATGGATAATTCGTCTATCGCTTGCTATTGGAAATGGCAAACAATAAGCTGTCAGCAGAGGACACCAGAGCCATTGAGAGATGCGTGCGTGCTGCGATATCACTTCGCACACACCAAAACACACATCGATGCCTGTATGCAATGTATGCACTATGCAGTGAGGAATACTGAGAAGACGATGGTAAAAACATCAAGGGAACTAATTTTCGTACGCCTGCTGATTTTTTTATTAATGATCGGAAGGACCAACATTATGGAGAAAACTTGTCTGCAATGATCTGAATTCTTCGAATCTGAAGGAATTGTGGCAATCGAAGCACTTTGCTTGAACTCACATTAATCCGCAAGCGACGCATGACTTTTTTCTATCTCTGTAAGGTATAAGAATTCCTTTTTGCCCACTTACCTCGATGTGCCGTCGATTTCGAATTAATCACACTTCTAGCAAACCGAAGAAGATAAACAAAATATTTAATTCTGTGACCAGGACACATCTACATTGTGGAAGTGCTACACCAATATCGCGCACGTTTATCGAGTTTCAATGAGAATGTTATGCTCTGCACACAATCATTTGGAACAAAGAATCAGTTTTTATCGTCTCCTCTAACATTTCAAAAAGCACTTTTGTCAGATTTCAACCACTTGACGAAAATCGACATGCCAGGGATACCTTGAAATCCACATGTCAGATTAGAACTTGAAAAGATATTGTCAGGTATTGTATTGCATTTGACCTTGACAACTACATTTTAGGTATTGTATTTGACCTTCGAAGTCATCAGATATTATATTTGACCTTGAGAGCCACGTGTGAGGCATTGGTTTTTAACCTGAAAACCACATATCAGATATCATATTTGACTTTGAAATCCACATATCAGGTATTATATTTGGCTTAGAAATCCACATAACAGATATTATACATGTGTTTGACCTTGAGAGCCACATGTCCGGCATTGTATGTGACATTGAAAACCACAAGTGAGGGATTATTGCGACATCGACGACATCTTCATTCAATATAATTGGAGAACTGCGTGTGTGCTGAGGATTAGAAAGAATATTCATAAGCATTAGAAAGAATTTCAATAAGAAATCGTGGCTAATACGATGAATGGTTACATCATCAGACATTTGTTTCCTCTGGCTAATGAGGGTGAGATGTGTCGTGAGTTTGAAGTCCACTCATTTTGAGTATGGCCATGAGATATCAAAGAGAAACACATTCATTATTTCGACGATAGATTCACGATGTAACAATTTGCCTATCGTTTCAGAAGTCGAATCGACACAATTAGACTATTGACTAAATTTCAAATTATCGCAAGTATGACGCAATTCCATTTCCAGATTGTGGAGGAATATTTGATTTTCAAAGAGGTCATTATGTAAGAAGAAGCTTACAGAGGATAATGAAAGTAGAAAATATTTATTTTCTTTTATTTGGTATCCTCTTGAAGCATCAGTCTGAAATCCTATTGACTCAGCTGAATTCCGCACTGACATTTCACCAGGATTCCACGCTGATCCTTCAGTAGGATTCCACACGATACTGTGGACCTCAATAGCATTGAGGCATCAGTGTGGTCTCCTATTGAGGTATCATTCGCGTGGCATCCTCTTCGGTCACCAGTGTGGTCTTCTATTGAGGCATCAGTGGGGTCTCCAACTGAGGCATCGGTGTTGTCTCCTACTGGGGCATCAGTGTGGTCTCCTACTGGGGCATCAGTGTGATCTCCTATTGAGGCATCAGTGTGGACTCCAACTGAGGCATCAGTGTGGTCTCCTATTGAGGTATCATTCGCGTGGCATCCTCTTCGGTCACCAGTGTGGTCTCCTATTGAGGCATCAGTGGGGTCTCCAACTGAGGCATCGGTGTTGTCTCCTACTGGGGCATCAGTGTGGTCTCCTATTGAGGCATCAGTGGGGTCTCCAACTGAGGCATCGGTGTTGTCTCCTATTGAGGTATCATTCGCGTGGCATCCTCTTCGGTCACCAGTGTGGTCTCCTATTGAGGCATCAGTGTGGTCTCCAACTGAGGCATCGGTGTTGTCTCCTACTGGGGCATCAGTGTGATCTCCTATTGAGGCATCAGTGTGGACTCCAACTGAGGCATCAGTGTGGTCTCCTATTGAGGTATCATTCGCGTGGCATCCTCTTCGGTCACCAGTGTGGTCTCCTATTGAGGCATCAGTGGGGTCTCCAACTGAGGCATCGGTGTTGTCTCCTACTGGGGCATCAGTGTGATCTCCTATTGAGGCATCAGTGTGGACTCCAACTGAGGCATCAGCGTGGTCTCCTATTGAGGTATCAGTGTGGTCTCCAACTGAGGCATCAGTGTTGTCTCCTATTGAGGCATCATCAGCGTGGCATCAGCATGGCATCCTCTTGAGGTATCAGTGTGGTCTCCAACTGAGGCATCAGTGTGATCTCCTATTGAGGTATCAGTGTGGTCTCCAACTGAGGCATCAGTGTGGACTCCTAATGGGGCATCAGTGTGATCTCCTACTGGGGCATCAGTGTGGTCTCCTATTGAGGCATCAGTGTATTCTCCTCTTGAGGTATCAGTGTGGACTCCTAATGGGGCATCAGTGTGGTCTCCTACTGGGGCATCAGTGTGGACTCCTATTGAGGCATCATCAGCGTGGCATCAGCATGGCATCCTCTTGAGGCATCAGTGTGGATTCCTACTGAGTCATCAGTGTTGTCTCCTATTGAGGCATCATCAACGTGGCATCAGCATGGCATCCTCTTGAGGCATCAGCGTGGAATACTCTTGAGGCATCAGCGTGGAATACTCTTGAAGCATCAGCGTGGAATACTATCGAAGCATCAGCGTAGAATACTCTTGAAGCATCAGCGTCGAATCCTACAATGAAAATTGTAATTTACCAAATCTCTGTCAAAGTCATTTTATTTGTTTGTTCTTTCTACCACTAACGTAGAATCCACCTCTCTAGAAATTCATGCATAGACAAAAAAATGGTTCCTGTCTGAGTTGAATGCGGGTCCGTCCGGGTCCTCCCATTCCAGCGCTCCAGGATCATGGACCCAGACTTGAATTTTCTATTGTCATTTTCTTGTAGCTCTAATATTACATGACCGCTAGCACTTGTAAAATTATTTATGACGCATGCCTATATAGGCTACGCGTAAACTAGGCGAAAGGCCTATAGCTTAGTTACCGTGCACAGGCATATAGGCTACGTCGTGCGACTACACCTGCATGTAGCTATGTAGCCTTTCCAAGGCCCTACATGGTTGCCAAATGGCAAAAACTAAATGATGATATACAGTAATAATTTACATCATAATTTCTATCTCTGACTCTACGCCTAGTCAATAATTGATAACCTCCATGCTGCTGAGGCATAGCCAAAACACATAGTTACGCGGCCCTACGGAATGCATAGCTACGTTTTCTACGTCTACGGTCTGTAGTCCAACTGCTAGAGGTGGAACGATTAGCTAATATTCAAAAATGTTGATTATGATTGAGATTATGATTAAGGCGACCATTAGCTTGATTATGATTTTGACTGATTAAGGTGTTCAAAATTGCGAGTATGATTAATGTCGTCAGACCCCTTATCATGAACGCTGGATAGGTTGAATATGATGTTTATTACAACTTTCAGACACTTTGTTGAGTCAATGTTAATTTTAGTGCGTTTGAGCAATAATTTGAATCGTGATAAAAATGCTTAATACTGTGCTGTGATAGCAGTCTTTATTTAAACTCATCTCCTTATTCAGTTAATATGCTTGCTGAATTAGTATTGCTGTCATTATTCGATTTTGTCATCGACATCATAGCGTACAAATTGACGAAAATATTGAATCCAGTGGTCAATTGATGTTTTGATTATCTAAGGTAGACGTAAAAAGAAAACATCAGAGGGAAGATATTCCATGACGAGGCGTGAACGAATCATCAACAATGGGCCGTGCATCAACAATGGGCACTCTCGACGACATTGTGTACTTTCCGTCCTAACGCATACGTAAGTACCATAGTCAAGCTGTCACTCTGCTATTGGCGGCCGAGTTCTGATCTCAACTGCTTTAATCAAATTTGCTGATTAATTAACGTGATTTTGATTGTGATTAATGATTGATTAAATTTTCAAAACCTTGATTATGATTGAGATTAATGATTGAACTAAATTTCCATGACGTGATTATGATTATCCTCAAAAGGTTAACTGATTACGATTTTGATTGATTAATCCAACTCTACTAACTACCGATGCTTCGAGTTTATCGCTTATGGACTTGCATTAAAATTACTAACCTCATGTCTAGGCAATCACAATCGGTCGGCTCTATGACTTGTACGCCTGTTAAGGATGGTGAATTTTGGTTATCAAGCAAACCTAAATATAGGCCTAGATGTAAAGCGATGTTTGTGCAACATGGATTCGCCCATTGTATAGGCATAGGCATACTGTTTTTTTAGTTATGGAAATGTGTGGGGAAATATCAAGGACCCGGATTCGATCCTGGTTCCTGTACCTAATCTGCTCCAGTTGGGAATAGAAGCGTCAGGATACTTCAGGCCTATTAACTACTCCAAGCTAAGTTGCAAGAAAAGATTGATGCTTTTTGCGTATAAAGCAATGCCATTCGATATAAGATTAACTGATACGGAAGTTTAACAACTATTGGCTTTCACAACATATACCTAACGTCTATATATTGTGTTCAGATGGATTTGGTTCCACAGTCACAAATCGCAGGTAGATTTATGCAATAATGATCAATTTATAACACGCATTTGTCTTTAGCGTAAGGTACGATTGACAGAGGTTGTATTTTGTAATGGTTTCTAGCATCAATGCATCAACTGAATTGCAGTGCAGTCGAAAGGAAAAATTATGGCTTCAATGCTGAGTCTTCTTACGAGCAATATTAAACTTTTTTAAGAGGTTTGATCCCTTTGATGTGCTAAAAATATAAATAATGGCCGCTTTCATTTTTGTATATTATTTATTAGCACGACATGTTTCGCCAGCTCCTCTCGGCGATGTTGCAAGAACTTGCTTTGAAGTTGTAAATCGCTCTAATTAAGATTTCATTTTACGCATTATGGAGGATCTTGGCACAAAGCATTCAACTCCAGATTTACATGTTCAAAAGGAGCATGCCATCGCTCTCGTTTTACCCTGGTGATATTTCCCTTCTTTGTATATTTCTCTATATCTCTGACTGCTTATTTCAATTGTACAGTACCAACATAGCATGACTTTCCTTTATCTTACGTTACCTGTCAATTTACTATGCGAACTACGTCACCTTGTTAGCAACATTATGAGTACTGGTCAATTCAACGTCCACCGCTGTTGCAAATTCATTCCAGCGCAGCACTTGAGAAGAGCAGACGAAATATGTGATGATAAATAAAGCAAAAAAATAAAGCGGCCATTTTCTATTTTTAATTTGAACTATTTTGAAAACCAGGTTTTCAAATGTGGGCTTGAACCGTGCTTTGTACGTGCATGGCTTTCAATGAAGGCTTTAAAATCATGCTTTTGATCATGAGTTTTATAAACATAGCTGTAGAAACTTGGCTTTAAACGTAATTATTAAAGTGTGCATTCAGCATGCGTCATTTTGAATACGTCATATTTAGTAAGTATAATAGATATCCATGGAGTTGATGAGTATGATGTAGACTTGTTGATAGACACGGAATGCGAAAGTCTCGAATTATTTCAAAACATTGAGCAGTTGCTAGCAAATAAACAAAGTATATGCTGTAAACTAATACAAAATAATCGACTTTGCAAGGGCTATATTTCCCACAAAAAGGCCTTCGAAGCTGTAGAAGGTTGTTCAATTCAAAAGAAAAAATACAAAGTGCTTGAATATAAAAATAAAAGTAAGCAAAAAATGTGCTGTGCTTTAGTTTTGAAACACTTAAAAACATGGCTTTAACCCTAGTACTAACAATCTCATCAAAGACTGGATCACACTGGAATCACTGCTCGACCCCATAGTACCGATTTGAAATACAACCGGACTGGACCAGACCCGTGTCAGGGTGTTCAAGTTGAAAAACAACCGGACTGGACCAGACCCGTGTCAGGGTGTTCAAGTTGAAAAACAACCGGACTGGACCAGACCCGTGTCACGGTGTTCAAGTTGAAAAACAACCGGACTGGAACGGCCCCGTGTCAGGGTGTTCAAGTTGAAAGTCAATAAGTGTCAACATCGTGTGTATGGTTTGCATGCTAAAGTCCAAACTGCATCCAGTACCTCCATCAGTGTAAGATTCAATTACCTTATTAATGCCTGTGGCTGCTCAGTACCCGGCATGACTGCGAAACCTTTCCAGAAAATATGTGAAAAATCAGGCGAGGCCATTGAGGATGCGAAAAATGAGACAAAAACATTGCCTTGCAAATTTTTTGCCTTTTTGATAATTTTGTTGTAAGAAGTTTCGCCTGTAAAGATTCATAATGAAACTCATTTACTGCTAATATTTGTATGCTGCGATCGTTTAAGGTGCGCTTACACGTGCAACTTGGTTGCTGACACTTTTCGATCCATGATGAGTCAGAAAGGACTGGACAAGCCATGGAAGCAAAGACATGCATTCAATAATGGTGCTTCGTGCGTCACCAGTCGTTGTATAGATAATAGCAACTTAATGATTGATGATTAAGAGAAATGCATTGATCTCATCAGCCTATTATCCTCTGAGAGTCAGTAAACAGTTTCAGCTAAAGTGGCGCCCTGTTCAACTTTAGCAGCCACTTATCATCATGGGTATAAAAGTGAACCTACTAAGTGGGCAAGAAGGAATTCCTAATACCTTACAGAGATAGGAAAAAAGTCGTACGTTGCTTGCGAATTACTTGGAATTCCAGCTAAGTCAGATCATTCAGATTCAGAAAGTCAAGAATTCAGATCATTGCACACAAGTTTTCTTCATAATGTTGGTCGATCCGATCATTAAAATAAGATAAGATATAACATGAAGAAGATAGCAGGCGTACAAAAATTAGTTCACTTGATGATTTCACCATTCTCTTCTCAGCATTGCTCACTGCATAGTGCATACATTGAATCGAATGCTAGCCACATAGCGATGTGTGTTTTGGTGTGTGCGAAGTGATGCCACAGCACGTACGCATCTCTGACTGGCTCTGGTGTCCTCTGCTGACAGCTTATTGTTTGCCATTTCCAATAGTAGGCGATAGACGAATTATCCATTCGAAAGGAGCTAGTTGTCTAATTCTGTCATGTGCCATTTCGATATTAAGGACAAATGCGAAACTTCCATTCTATAAACCGAAGATGCGCGCGCAGATAAATCTAATTCTATGGTGGTGACAGCCGTGCTCGGATTCGTTAACTGGTGGATCCCTCTACACATAATATATCAATCTGTGACAGCTCATGGCGTAAACACTTCCAAGACTCATAGAATGCTTTTCAACGATAGATCGATGCATCACTAGCTTGATAAAAGTTATTTACATCGTTAATCGACTGTAAAATGTCATCGAATGCAAAATACGAGCCGAGTTATCAACGACTACGATTCTACGCAATTTATTCATCGTTTTTCAATTCTATCCTACCTCAATCTCCCTGTGCTTCAGGGAAGCTATGTTAATTGATGCTACAATGATTAGATCAACTACAGAGATGAGAGTCTAAATCAGCTTTTTTAGACTGATTTTCACTTTCTATTCACCGAAACGAATAGACAGCAATCATTGTAAACCACAAGAAACTTCAGATGTTTGATTTCATCCCAGTGTAATTCACATGCAAACTATTTATTGACTGGCTTTAGATGGAACATTGAAGGTAGGGACAACTGGGTCTAAAAACATTCCGGAATAAGGCTGTATTTTGTGCAATAGTATTGCGAAATCCGACACTGTAATGTCATGATAACCAGAGACAGGAATTTTCCCAGCTAAAATTTTTAAAAAATTCTGCGCTAAAATATCACTTTCCGCGGGCCTTATTTAATTGATTTAAATTGTTTTAATCATCTTTAAGTATTTCAAGCAATTTCTTGAATTAAAGCTACGATAATTCAACAATACTACAACCCAATAGTTCAGCATAAAAATTAGCAACCCCCTGGTAAAGGGGAAAAGCTAAAAAAGTTTAAATTATGATGGTCTGACGTGACTACTCCCCCATAAGGGGTGGCTTTGACGGTGATGACATAATCAGACTTTTAACTGCAGCGTTGTGATCTTCTAACCTTGATGCCTTTCCTCACGACTTCCAGTGACACCCTCGGGCCTCGACCTCTGGACCGAAAAGATCGCTAGGATTTGCACGTAACTACTTTGCCACGGAGACCACCTCCGTGGAAAAGGCTATGATATGATAATAAAATGTGCTACTAATATAGACATACTGTTGGAATCAAACTAGCATGGTACAATACATCACTCTTGTTCATTAAAATAAAGCTTCATCATACCAAATAAGTTGGCCTGGCCTAGATTTTGGCGCAGCGGAGAGATAATGAGTTTTGTAATCCCCCGTATGGTTGACGACTGTTACATGACAGTCCCTTGTCAGTGTACCTTATTACTTACCTAATTCCTTTTAACTACAAGAATCTTTTTGATAAAATATCTTTTCATCATCTATAATATATCTCCTCACAGCAAGAATTCGGAACTATTGCATGTTGCAGTTATTTGGTCCTTCTTGACTACTCTGAAATGAACATCAATAAACAATTGCCGTCCATTGTAGTTCCGCTAATTTATACAGAGCGAAAACTTGCATTTCTGTGTTGCACCAACTCCGTTGTTAAAATAAATGTCCTTCTTTGTAATGTCTTTTTCTATCAAATGAACCTGATCAAATCTGGCCTTCTATTGTAATTTTACATATCGGAAAAGTGCTTGAAAGAGTTAATGACTTTTACCAAGGAAGTGTGCTAAAACTAAAAAGAGATACATTGATGTTTTCAACTCGTTGCTCATAATGAAGAATTTCTACCTCAGGGTGTCCGCGCAAATTTGAATGAAAATTTCCAGGTATTTTCCAGGATTTCCAGGGTAAAATTCATTTTCCAGGTTTTCCAGGGAAATTTACCAAAAAGGGGTCAAATTTGAAAGAAAACTTCCAGACTTTCTGCAAGGAAATTTTACTCAGATACACGCGTCAAATTTTAAGGAAAAATTCCGGGAAAAATCTACCCAAAGTTCTGTGGCTAAGAAGCTTGCATACCATAAAATTAATATTAAAAATGTGTAAGGTGGCGTGAAATTGGCTGAATTTTTAAGGCGCATGTGATTCCAAATAAAAATACCAATATATGCATCAGACGGCTACATTATATTTCTAGAAAAAAATGAAAAGTTCGACATCAGTTCATAGTTAACCACACCACGCAGTTCGGTCTCATTCATGCTGTTTAAGTTATGATAGGAGATTCCAGTCATTGAAATATTCTAGCAACAAAAAAATTATATGAGAATGAAGGCTATATTTATAACAAATAAGTAGAGATATGAAAAATAAAATACACTTCAACCATAGAGTAAATATGACTTCAATAACTTGCAATAGTGTTTTAATTAGTCTCAAAATTTCCAGGACTTTTCCAGGGTTTTCAGGCTAAAATTCATTTTCTAGGTGTCTTCCAGGTTATCCAGGGAGCGCGGACACCCTGCTACCTGAATATAAGCCTACCTATTTCTAAATTATTAGAGACAAATAAAATAATTAAAGACAAAGATTATGTGGGAGAGAGACATTTAAATGAACATTGGAGTTGATGCAACACATTGGCACAAAGAAGAGTCTCCTTTCATTTAGAATGTTATTTCAAGCAAGTTTTCCTGTTTATGAGTAACACATTTAGTATCTCTATATTCCATATGATATCAAATGGAGCATAGTCCAACAAACAAAACCATACTCATGTGGAAGTCGATACTGCAGTCTATGTCAATCTGAAAAATATCACATTATCACTGCCAATTCTGAAACACTTAAATAATAGATAATGTATAGATTTGAGGCCATTATTTGCTATACTTAGCGAGAGCCGAAGGCTCGATGTTATTATGACAAATAATGACCGAAGAAATCTATGCATTATCTGTCATAATGCATGACTTTTTTTCATAGAAGTCTGCACAAGGTAAATAATTTCCAATCAGGAAAATAATTGCCTACTTCGTGGAACTTTTTAACCTGTGGACATAGAAAGTCTTACAAAATCATGCATTACAAACAAGAAAACTGAAATAATATCAAAATGCAGACATCGACAAAAATTTCTGTTGTCCACTCTTGGATCATAGACTATCATAGACAAAGATCTGAAATTTGCAGAACCATGATTTTGTAAATTGACTTCCTTCTTACAAGGTTGGGTCCAAACTTGGGCCTGGGTACCCTCCTCTCGTGAGTCGCAACCCCCTCTCATTTCCAATTGGGTTGTGCTCCTGATAACAGGGTGTCCACAGAATTTCCGGATTGAAATTCAAGTTTTTTTCCCGGTTTTCAAGGTTCGCCATTTTCATTCTTAAGGTTCATACTAGAGCCTTTATCTACCGGACTTTCGCATTCTCATGCTGTTTTTCAAGGTGCATTATTCTTTTTCTAAAGGCGTGGAGCCTATCAACCGGATTTTCGCACTTACACTATGTCGTTTAAACATTGCTTATGATGTGCATACAGATGACATAACAGCTATCACATATAGGCTCACTTTCATGAGAGAACTTTGTGGTTGAGGGGATAGTTCTCTTTCATAATCCTACATTGTTCTGTACCTTTAAGCCTGGCTATAATGAAACTATTTATGTCTATTTTATTGTTTGATATCTGTGTAGTTTTGAGATAAGAAAGATATGAGCTTATATATAATATATAAGTATATTAATATATATTAGTATTTATATGTAAGTATACATAGTTGACCAGTTTGCGAGTCAGGCGATGCATTTCACAGGCAAGTAAAGAGAGTTTCTGACTCGATATAATTTATTGGTCGAAAATAAAAGGTTATAAATTTACACGTCGCACAGCGTGACGGGCCTTCGGCGTCAAATGGCGGTCTGCAAACTCTGTGTGAAGATTTATAAAGAAGTGAATGATATTAAGAATTGTGTTGCTTGTTGAATGTGAGGTGATCAAAGTGAGAGGGCAGACTGTAGCAAGGTAATTCATGTCTTCTATTGATTGTTGGCTTCAAGTATGTAATAGCTTTTGCTTCAATGAATGTTGTGTCTCTATACAAGTGCACCTATAATGTAATAAATGTGGAGAATGCTACATTGGAAAGACTGTAAGGAAATTCTCCACTCGGCACGCAGAACATAGACGTGCAATAATTAATAAGTCTGCATCCAGCGCTCTCTATGAGCATATTAAAAATAAACATTATGATCTAGGTAGCATCGAGGATTTTCAGGTCGATTTCATTGCTAAGCTGACGAACACTCGAGACACAACATTCACTGAAGCAAAAGCTATTACATACTTGAAGCCAACAATCAATAGAAGACATGAATTACCTTGCTACAGTCTGCCTTCTCACTTTGATCACCTCACATTCAACAAGCAACACAATTCTTAATATCATTCACTTCTTTATAAATCTTCACACCGAGTTTTGCAGACCGCCATTTGACGCCATGGACGCCGAAGGCCCGTCACGCTGTGCGACGTAAATTTATAACCTTTTATTTTCGACCAATAAATTATATCGAGTCAGAAACTCTCTTTACTTGCCTGTGAAATATGTAAGTATTTTCGAAGGATAAGAAAGATTATGAGCGCATAACGTGAAGCTTTGGCGATTATGGGAATGACATCTCAATTAGTTCGTGATACTGGAATTAGTACCATGAATCGTTAGTCCGCTATAACTGATCTCCAAGGTTGAGACAATAAAGTGGAAGCGCGTTGTAGAATGATAAAACAGAGCGCTCTCCATTCCTCCGATGACAAAAACATAGTGCCTCTGACATGAGATTGAAATGTCAGATAGACTCATTGCACCGGTCTCAATATCACGGGACAATAATTCATAAATTCCTATGGGCCTAATGAGGTTCGGTTTTACAACCTGATATTCATGCGTGATCATAATTTGTTTCCTGACTGTGTTCCTGTTTTCCTATTTTCTTTGTTTCAACGTTTTTTCAAAGTTTTTCACAACCTTAATTAATTTTTCCAAATTCCAGGTTATTTCCCGGTTTTTTCAAGGCGTGGACACCCTGTAATAATTAGTTCAGCAATGAAAAATACCCTGCGTGATCCCCGTGACACAGTGGTTAAGTGCTTTCTCAACGATCTCATGGTCCAGCGTTCAAATCCTGTAGGTATCATTGGAAGTTTGCAGAGGAAAGGAATCTGACTGAAAGTATCACAATGCTACATCTAAGTTTGATTGATGATTGGTATTGCGTGATACAATGCAAAACATTCGTTTTAATAGTCGGTTGCATTTATTATTACCAACGATAACTTCAGTTTGCCTCCTGATCATTTTGGAATCTGAATTGATTCATTAGCTGATAACTTGGATCTCTTTATTACCGAAATTTAGATGAAGATAAATAATGAGAAGCATAAATCTCAACTAAAATGACGATTACCAGAATCCTACTGCATAGTAATGACAGACATCAGAATCATGTTCCTTTTCAAAGCCACAACGATACATGTTATCCAAGACCTCTACATTTGTAGCCATTATCAGGCGTCGCATTGTCGGCAGAAAATTTGGGGCTCTAAGTAGGATGCATCATTGAAACAGTGGTTTTGAAATTGAATCACCGAGCAAAATCCATCAATTTAGTTGCTTTTTTTGCTGCATACTTTGTAAGAGAAAAAAATGACTTGATATTTCACAGTGCTTTGATCTCTATGATTATTGCTTCCATAGTGCATGAAAGCTTTCCAAAAGTGCATGAATTCGAGGAGTGCAATAAACCGTCTTTGTCTGTCTCCGAGCATGTACTGTAGATATCCTATCACTTTATTTGACCTGTAAAGCAGATTATTGCCCGCGCGGGAAATAATACTTACTCCAATGCACGGGAAGGAGCGCAACCTATGCCAATTATGAGTGCTCTCGTCCTGTATACATGTAGACTAGATCTAGGACGTGAGCTACTGACTCTTTCTTCCTAAATTCGCGGACAAACGGCTTAATAGCATGGATTTGTAGATCTTGAAACGCTGAATACAAAAATTAAATTCTTGAGTGTCACAGCCAATCGCTTGCGGGTATAGGCAAGGTTAAAGGATTCCAATGAAAAATTCAAGAAATATCTATGGATTGTGAAACACTTGTCAATTTTCGTACATTTTCTTTTGCAGAAAAGATACTGTTTATCACAATGCCATGAAATTTGAAACATGATTGAGTTCAGAACATCAACTTCGATATAAAGGTTGAAGTGAGTCACATGATTCAGTATTTGATGTCTGAGAGCCTCTACAAAATGATTAAAATCGCCAAAATGAAGTCAAAATATGAAATTTACTCATTTTGTTGAGGCTTGCATTCTGCAACTACTCTTGCATTCCTTCATTGAAATACATCATCACTTATATTTTAACTCATTTCATACTGCTATTTTTGATAATTTCTAATTGTGTTGTTGATGCTCACGTGTAGGCCTAAAAGCCATTATCTTTGAATACTGTTTATACTCATTACTACATAGAAAGTTTTTCATCATCTAAAATGGTGAATTCGACATAGAAATCTCAAGAAATACCGCTGATATCTACAATTCCATAGCAAGTAGAGGTAGATTTTTGACAAAATCTACAAAATCTTTCTTTAAAATCCTGACGGTCATTAGATTCCGAGGATTCTGTGAAATTCAAAGTTACTTACGCAACTCCTGCAAAGATATCCATCTTAATTGTATTATTCTCGATCAACAGACCATAGACTTCTAAATTTTCAGAGTCATAATTTTTGGCATGAAATGTCTTCAGGTCATTTCCTATGATGTGCCTGTCCTAGTATCATCCTTCTGATCAACAATGTATGTGAGAATGTGGTTGAATGTACATAAAGTTGCTCAAAATGTTCGTGTTTGCCGACATTAAGAGGCTCGCCAATGTAAATGTGTCTAGCTTTATAGACAGGGGTGTATGAAAATGAACGGAAATGACCTGAAGACATTCCATGCCAAAAATCGTCACTCTGGGCTTAGCACTTTTCGTTTAATCAGAGAAAAAATAGAAAATTTCATTTAAACCAAAAACTGCAATCTGCGTCCCAGTGGATTTACATGTGTTTTTCTTTGATGCTGTCTGACAAGAAGAGGAACTCACTAGAACTCGGCAGACGCACCGATTCGTAGTAGGCATAGGGTGTACATCATTCTGTGAAAGTCTCATTTCGGCCTCGTTCCCTGCAGAGACTCGCTCTGGCTGCCGGACTATTACTTATCGTCCGTCGAGCAATAAAATTCGGTTACACCATTCTCGATTAAGCCTGCGCTTCATGCTCGTCTCATCAATCGCTCGTGGTGTAACCTACAACCGTCTATACGTGCCGTATTTCATATTCTCCTAAAACATACATTTCCCTCTATCAATCAAAATGAAGATAACTCGAATGGAAAAATGATATATTTACTTTACATCCCTCCCGTCAACAGCATCCACAACATGCACACACTTACGCTGTCGTTGACTTCATTTTTTCGCTCAATTGTTGAAAAGCGTCATTTGTTTTCTGCACACTGGAGGGTTAGCCACGAGACAACAGCAAGACGGGAAGGAAAAAGTGAGCGGGTGAGTTTGACAACACGATTCAATAACAGAAAAGACAACGAAATTTCAGACCAAAATCAGAGCGATTTCCATAGAAAATCTGAAGTTAAAAATTCACATATTTGAACATATTTGGAATTCTCTGAATTAGGCTCTACACGAAATAATACTAAAGTGTCAGGGTTATGGGTGTTAGCTTCCCAGATCCTGTTATATTATTAGAAGACTAAGGTTCTCTGTACACTGTTTCCTCTTTCGAAGTTTCTGAGTCCAATATATCCCCGTCTCCTAATTCAATCCGCTGTCATTTAGAATGAAATTTTTACATTTCCACCTAAAGAGCCGCTTGCATCACCACCTACGCGAACTTCGCCATCTCCACCGTAGACACCCGAATCATCGCCTAGTCGGCCGTCAGCGCCTTCACGAACAACTACATCAGAATCACCACCTAATCGAATACCGGCGTCATCTCCCATGAAGGCACCGGCATCGCCGCCAATGCGGAAATTACCGCCTTCACCATATCCGCCGGCATCGCCACCTATGCGGATCTTCTCATCTCCTCCAAAGCCGCCACCGATGCGGACTTCCTCATCGCCACCAATGCGGATCTTCTCATCTCCTCCAAAGCCGCCACCGATGCGGACTTTCTCATCGCCACCGATGCGGACTTCCTCATCTCCTCCAAAGCCGCCACCGATGCGGACTTTCTCATCTCCTCCAAAGCCGCCACCGATGCGGACTTTCTCAACGCCACCTATGCGGATCTTCTCATCTCCTCCAAAGCCGCCACCGATGCGGACTTTCTCATCTCCTCCAAAGCCGCCACCGATGCGGACTTTCTCATCGCCACCTATGCGGATCTTCTCATCTCCTCCAAAGCCGCCACCGATGCGGACTTTCTCATCTCCTCCAAAGCCGCCACCGATGCGGACTTCCTCATCGCCACCTATGCGGATCTTCTCATCTCCTCCAAAGCCGCCACCGATGCGGACTTTCTCATCTCCTCCAAAGCCGCCACCGATGCGGACTTCCTCATCGCCACCGATGCGGATCTTCTCATCTCCTCCAAAGCCGCCACCGATGCGGACTTTCTCATCTCCTCCAAAGCCGCCACCGATGCGGACTTTCTCATCTCCTCCAAAGCCGCCACCGATGCGGACTTTCTCATCGCCACCTATGCGGATCTTCTCATCTCCTCCAAAGCCGCCACCGATGCGGATCTTCTCATCTCCTCCAAAGCCGCCACCGATGCGGACTTCCTCATCGCCACCGATGCGGATCTTCTCATCTCCTCCAAAGCCGCCAGCGATGCGGACTTCCTCATCTCCTCCAAAGCCGCCACCGATGCGGACTTCCTCATCACCAATTCCTGCATCGACATTATCACCAATGCGGATTTTGCCGCCTCCAATTGCACCTGAATCCTCACCAATACGGATTTTGCCGCCTCTTCCATAAGCGCCTGAGTCACCGACTAATCGAACATCTACATCCTCTCCTACACTTACGTCAGAATCGCCGCCTATACGGACTTTGCCATCACCAATGGGGAGTCTTGCTCTTATTATGGCCGCACTGCAAGGAAAATGCCACGATAATCATGCAAGGTGCGCGGTGTAGAAATGAAAACAAAGGGAAGCAAACAGATGGTGCAATCATTATCTGATAACTCTAAATTACATGACGAGACGATGACGTCATCGCATAGATATGCGAACTGAGTGATAGATATGGAGGAAGTCTAACTCACGTGTCGGATTCTTTGATGTTCTGAATTCCGCTCTTCAAATCTTCCTTCATTTCGCTCCACACGCTCACTCCCAACTTCTTCTTGATTTCATTGGCTTGATGAGTCTTTGCGTTGAGGACTTGTCGGAGGGTTGCAATCTCTTCTTCAGTCTGAAAAATAGTCAGCTCAAATGAAGAAAAGTTGAATTATAGCTACATGAAATTATCAAACCATCCCACGATGTGTGAAGCCGTTGGTCCAATACTCATTCCGAAAACCAATACAGAGTTGAGTGAGGCATATTGTGTATGAATATTGGGTGATTGTTCTCGAAAATAAAAGCATGCTACTATAGAGTCTCACAAAGAGGAACACAAGGAGCAACATGATAGCAGAACAACTATTTAAAATGTGAAAATCACTTTTGGAACATTAATGACATATTTTGGAATCATGTGTAGTCCACGTATCCGGGAATGTTAGATCAAGAGCGAGAATAACTTCTTCGGATACAAATTGTATTGGTTTCACACAACGTTTCGCTTAGGCAAGCTTGTTCACGTGTGAATATTGGACACAGAGATTCGCAAAGTTATAGCAATGAGGTATGTTTACAACAAAAGTTCAAGGTCAAAACTAGGGAAATTAATACATCACGTACGATAGGCCTAAGCTACATAATACTCACAAAGTAGGAAAGTAAGATAGTCATAAGATAAAATACAGGAAAAGAAGTAGATATTCACAAATAAAATCAAGAACTGTACATTAGATTACGTCCCACACAATGGTTCATCAGAAGAGAAGGATCGACCTTGGAAATGTACTTAGATTCCAAATAACATCTCCTAGTGACACTTCTCAGATTATCATGAAGAATCCTCCATATAACTGAACTCGTAGAAATGTCAGTGTTGTGTGTATCACGAAAATGTAATTTCACTGCTGAAAAATTATCCTTAAAAATGTGCTCACGGAGTCTGGTCTGTACTGACCGACCTGTTTCACCAATATACACTTGATTACAAACTTTACAAGTGATTTCATAAATCAAAAATACACGTTCACGTTGTGTGAAACCAATACAATTTGTATCCGAAGAAGTTATTCTCGCTCTTGATCTAACATTCCCGGATACGTGGACTACACATGATTCCAAAATTTGATTTCCGTGTGGCACAGAAACTAGTGAAGATTTCCAGCAATATTCAATTCATGAGACAGTGCAGGAAAAATGGTGTTATCCCAAATGGTTTAATGGCGAAAAATCCTCTGAAGGACACCCTAAATTATGATCGCGCTCATAAGCTGGTGATGAGGCAAAGCAAACAATGGCTGCAACTAGCATTGGATCAAGAATATTACAGAAGAACTAAAAATTTCAAGTGTGTTTTTCCACTGGTTGAGAATGACTCTAAGGCAATTTCTAAATTGACTTCGTCATTACGAGAAACGAAATTTGGTAAATTCACCAGATTACTGAGGTCTAAGAAATCATCCTCACCTACAGTTGAAGTGGATGGATTTGTTAATTTTACTGATACCGATATTTCGGAGGACTTACAAAATTTGTTGAGGCAAGGACCCTCTCTGGTTTTGCCAGAAATCAAATCCCACACTATGGAAGCAAGAATAATGGAGGTACAGGCTGATCTGGAAGTATGCATCAGTGCATTATCTAGAGAAGGTGTTTCGAGAGAGATAATCCACGAATTTTCAGGGGGCATGATTAACATTACGAACAGCATGTCTAATTTCAAATCTCAAGACAGGAGTTTTACCAAACGCATGATGGATGAAGTAAAAAGTTTGAAAGACAATGGCACTATTATAATTCCGAGTGACAAAACATCCAAACTTATTGCAATTACAGAAGAAAAGTACAGGCAGATGCATCGGGAAGCTACTATTGACACCAATAATTTTGAGAGAGTCAGGGAGATACTGCCTTCGACGGGACAAGGTAAATTCAACAAGGCCTTGACATGTATTGCTAATAAATATAAAGATAATCAGCAAATGGTTTATGGTTGGCTGATGAGATGCAAATGTTCGGAGCCTTCTCTGTCGTCCACATATATTCTTCCTAAAGATCACAAAAATGGACCATTAAAGGGCAGACCAATCGTGGCGGCTACAGACGGACCTGGGACTTTCTTGGCTCGAGAAGTGGCTGGCAAACTGTCTAACTGCCTTAAGGCGGTTGAAGCTCATGTCCCTGATACAATTACCTTCGTCAACTGGATCAGGGAAGTCGATGCTTCTGAAAGTACTAGCTTTGCGTCCCTTGACGTAGCAAATCTTTATGGCAGCATTCCCAGGATGGATTCCGAGGAAGAATATGGTATTTACACTATTCTAGAGGAATTCCTTTCTTCCTTTTCATTTATGGATGATTTGTTGATACAAATTCACGTTCCGGATCTATTGGACCTCATAAAACTATCTTTGGAAAATGACTATATTATATTTGAGCAGATGACATTCAAGCAGATTAATGGTCTATCTATGGGAAACCCCTTGGCCCCTATAGTGGCTATTATTTACATGAATTATATCGAAAAATGCGTTTTGAGGAGCATCCCTGATACCATTCTATGGAAACGCTACATAGATGACATTTTTATTATTTGGCCTGATGGAATTTCATTGGATCAGATATTACTTAAATGTAACGGGGTAAGCAAGTCTATCAAATTTACCTGTGAGTCACCGAATAGTGTTGGCTGGCTACCCTTTCTTGATTGTGAAATCAAAAAGTTTGGTGGCAAATTTCAAACACGCCTTTTTATGAAGAGTTTTCATAGTGGTTTAATATATCCGTGGACTTCAAATGGACCCATTTCGCAAAAGAGAGCCATAGTTATGGGAGAATTTCACCGGGCCAAAACGAGATCTACTAACCGAGAAAATTTTAATTATTCTGTGGATAAGGTGATCAACAGGCTTATCGCCAACGGCTATCCGAACGACTTCATTCAGAATTCTCTGGTGAAATTTAACTCTAAAGAAAGGCAATATGGAGCAAATTCGAATGCTCCGTCCAACTCTCATAGACCATTCTTCTTGAAAGTCCCCTATGTAGATGAGGTTATTAAACGTAAGATGAATTCCCTTTTAAGAAGGACTGGTCTGCAAGACAAAATTAAATTTTCTTTTAATGGTGGCAATAATCTAAAGACTTTACTGCATCCTCCAAAGGAAAGGAAGCAATGCAATAGTGGCTGTGATACTTGTGCCTGTGCGCTTCATCCAAATAGATGTCACAAAAAAAAAAGTTTTTGATTTATGAAATCACTTGTAAAGTTTGTAATCAAGTGTATATTGGTGAAACAGGTCGGTCAGTACAGACCAGACTCCGTGAGCACATTTTTAAGGATAATTTTTCAGCAGTGAAATTACATTTTCGTGATACACACAACACTGACATTTCTACGAGTTCAGTTATATGGAGGATTCTTCATGATAATCTGAGAAGTGTCACTAGGAGATGTTATTTGGAATCTAAGTACATTTCCAAGGTCGATCCTTCTCTTCTGATGAACCATTGTGTGGGACGTAATCTAATGTACAGTTCTTGATTTTATTTGTGAATATCTACTTCTTTTCCTGTATTTTATCTTATGACTATCTTACTTTCCTACTTTGTGAGTATTATGTAGCTTAGGCCTATCGTACGTGATGTATTAATTTCCCTAGTTTTGACCTTGAACTTTTGTTGTAAACATACCTCATTGCTATAACTTTGCGAATCTCTGTGTCCAATATTCACACGTGAACAAGCTTGCCTAAGCGAAACGTTGTGTGAAACCAATACAATTTGTATCCGAAGAAGTTATTCTCGCTCTTGATTAATGACATAATTCTGAAACATTTCCACTCAACCATAAAATGCTTTCAGTACTTTAAAGCAGGGATGCAGAGTCGGAGTCCCGGAGTCCTATCATTAGACCCGAGACATAATACAAACAAATTATTTATCCTCGTTCATAGCTGTCACTGTCTTGATGTCAACTTTCTCCGTGTCAAACAAAAGTACAGAGACAGCAGTGGATGCAAAGCTTGTAATAGTTGAGGGAATGAACCGTGAAAGTGAAAAAGGATTGTCTTTTCACTCGATGATTCAGTAGAGAAGACAAGCCTTTCCAGCCTCGATCACACCTACGCACCAAAGGTCACATCAGAGACAAAAATGAAATACTAGTTTGTTTGAGAACATTACCTCTTAGCCTCACGTTAATCGTTTGTGATGGCTCCTCTAAAACGCTGATTAAAATCGAAAGTGTACTCATATTTTTTGGAGAAGGATGTGGGATTTTCCTGCCTAGTAGAGACTGAAGAAAAACCGTGTGAAGCACACATCAACAATATGGGAGAAGCCGAGTCGCATGCATCCAACTGAAACGATATTTGATGAACTTTCATCGCAAATGATTGATAATTGATACAACAATGATCACTAAAAATAGGTTCAGGTAAGCCTATAATGATCTATGATGTAGGTTACCAGTAAATTTTTTAAAAAAACTAGGCTTTATATGCTTGCCACATAGGACTCCGCATCCCTGCTTTAAAGTAATGCGTCATCTTTAACAAGGAAATTACTTTTCACCAATAAAGAAAATATTTATTTTATTATCCATTTTGTAAACTTCCTAAATCAGAACGGTCATCATACACATTGTCCGCTATGTTCCAACAAAGGGGAGATATGGATAAACCAATTTCCAATATCGATTGTGACACGATTACCTCATAGCTTGCAGAGCATCCAACATCACTGGACGAACTGTCTACATATCTGTTATTTCAAACACGAGACGCGTATAAAAATATAACGCAATATCTTTAATATGATATGATTATATTATATAATTTCATATATATAGACACATATAATTGAAGCAACATATACAGATGAGTTCAATTACAGTTATACGGTGTTATATTTCTTACATGATATTGAGTTCTTGTAATGCACTAGAGTGAGGAACTGCAACGATATCTCGATACAATCAATGCATGGATTGCAATGCAAGAACCACATTTTAATTTGAATGCACTGATAAAATGCAAAGAACTGCAATGCCATATTGGAAATCCACATAATGACTTAAGGTTGTACATATACATAACTTTACGTATAACTTTATGTAATTAAGATACATAACTGAAGGACTTAAGGCTGTACATATACATAACTTTACGTATAACTTTATGTAATTAAGATACATAACTGAAGGACTTAAGGTTGTACATATACATAACTTTACGTATAACTTTATGTAATTAAGATACATAACTGAAGGACTTAAGGCTGTACATATACATAACTTTATGTAATTAAGAAACATAACTGAATGACTTAAGGTTGTACTTGGAGTCCAGGTATAAATGCAGCCTGCTTGCTCTCTCAGAAAGACCTGCCCCTCCAAAGACCTTGTGCGCAGTGTACAGTGTCAAGTGTTCTGATTGCTCCTGAAATTATGTTGGTGAAACAGGGAGATGCATTCGAGATCGTCAGAAAGAGCACAAACGATCATTGCGTAATATGGACGTTGACCTATCAGAGATCGCAAACATGTATGGGAGAGTGGCCACGCAACGGATTTGGACAGCATGCCTGTCCTCGAGAAAGAGCCTCACTGAAGACGCAGAATCATTAAGGAAGCCATCTGGTTCAAGAAGCTGGAGAGGAGAAATCGTGTGAAGCATGCCATTGGTGATAATGACATTTTGACTTTTATTACATGTTTATTGCTTCTCTCCAGATTATTTTGGCCACTCCCGTACATCCTGCTGTATTTTTATTGTTAGTAGTATTATATTACGTCTTTCTTGTAAATGAGTACATCGCCTGTTGGCTTTGACCTTTGTCTTTCTGCCATTCATGTGCTGGTGATTACTTTTCAATTATGCCTGATGCATGTCTTAACATATTATCATTGTCACTACCTGAGGATGAGGCCCTGTGCGCCCTCGAAAGCGCTTGTATGACCATTTGAAATTGAAAAAGTCGAAATCATTCGTAAGCTGTTTTTTCCGCATCGCCTTCCGCCAACACACATATACATAAACCCCTCTTCCGACACATACAATGAGTTAACGTTGTACCAGTGTTACAAATGACTTGGAGAAACTCACTTTTCCTTCGGGCTTCAAGATGAATGAAAGACTGAAATAGATATTAGACTTTAAATGTCATAGAAAGCCTACCTTATTCAATTCCAATCGAAGGCGCTCCTCAAACGCTTCTGCAGTTTCATCACCGCCTTGACAATAAGCGCTGCCAACATTCGACGAGGTCTCTAAGCCATCTTGGGAGTAGTATGCAGTGTCACCTGAAGACAGAAATGAAAACATAGACTACTAAGTCATTCGCACGCTGAATGGTGAGGGTCAGTTATGCCAATAAACGGGCTGGGCAGGGTCGGAAAATGTTACAGTGACTAAACCATGGTGCGAATCAGGGTCATTCACGGAAACCAAAAAAGGCGTGTAACATACTGGCCTCATTGTTATATGCTTGTACTTGACCCCCCTAGCCTTGAAATCTTCGGTCGAGAGTAATGAGGGTTGAACATGAACATCTTTTTCACAATATTTCATTATTCTTGATGCTATGTCACGCTAGAATTTCTTTTGATGTCACACTCTGTTAGTGACCCATTATCAGCTAATAACAAAACCGCACATGTTGCAATATGGAATTTTGATTCAGTCGACAGCAATGGAATATTTGATAAACTGCAAATAGTGAGGAATGACTTTCACGAATTTGAGAAAAATCTCCACTGCCACACAATAAAAAAATTCAGAAAATCTTGATACCCCTGGAAATTACTGAAAATTGTAGCCCATGGTTTGAATGTGTGATGTTGAGAGTACTCGTAATATGGCATGCACACTTTGTGTTCTGCACGAATCATCCGAATCAAAGGCAACGTTGTCGTGATCTAAAATAATGTGATGCAATACAACACTTAAAAATGATTCAATTGGTTGAATAATCATTTTCGTGGTAGAATATACAAAAATAGAGCAGAGAACTCCTGCGAATAATAATCGATAAAATCCATGACATTAAAAACATACGCATAGGAGAACTGCTCAATGCAAAAAAGATTCACTTAAGATATAAGGCACCCACTATGGGGATGCCCAGACATTTGCGAGATTTTATAACCGACCCGCTCTAGCGTTCGCCATGATAGACATACATACAAGACGAACAAATAAAGAAAGAAAAGTCAGAATGAATGACATGTAAACAGAAATTGTACATCAGAAATTATGGACGGGAAATGATTGAGAAAATAAAAATACATGTACGTACGAGCTGCATATAAATAAACATGTATATACCATTATGCATATACATGTACAATTATATGTACAAGAAATTTACAAAAGAAATCTCAGGATAATTCAAGCAAACAAAAGTTTGTGACAAATTAAGTCTGAATCATCCTGGAATTTCTTTTGTAAATTTCTCGTACATATATGCGTAACGGTATGTATATGTACATACGGCTCCTACAGGGGCGTGCACAGGATTTATTTTTTTGTGAGGGGGAGGGCAGGGCGGAATGTAGACCATTTATTTATCTCATATGTATATTTTATACATCATTACATTGCTCATCATTATGTATTTTTTATTATACAATATAATATACGTCAGTATTATAACAATGTATATATACTAATTGTATATTATATATATATATATATATATATATTATGATGTTATTATATATCTTACATCACATATGCAGACCAATTCTCGATTAATCCATCTCTTGTTATTGGCAAGTTTGCAGAAAGTAGAAGGCGCTTGGGGTTCGTCTCAACACTTCATTCGTGACTTTCGACCAATACTTCAATTTTTAGTTAATAAAGTGCTTTGAATTATGACTAAAACAGTTTCACTTTGATGCAAACTGTGTTCATCTTACTGACTAAGCATTAATAACTAATAGTCACAAAATTGAACTAGAAAGTAACAGGTATTGATACGGAAGCATGCATATATTACCTCCATTACAACTGTAAAATTCTGACCTTTAATACTCAAATCAAGCGGTAATGCTTATTTTAGCATATTTCAGAATTTATCTTAAAAATTTCCGGGGTGGGGGGCGGCCGCCTAACCGCCCCCTTCGGTGCGCCCCTGTGCTCGTACATGCATGCATTTTTCTAAATTATTTCCCGTCCATAATGTCTGATGTGCAATGTCTGTTTACAGAACAAATTAAGTTCGATTGTGCATCGATTGGACAATCGATGTGAGAGGACGTCAAGGAAAATTATTCATGAGAACTACATGACCTCGGTCGGGCCCCCTTTACGTCAGGTTTTCACTCCAAGCGTGCAAGGTAATACTAATTCCAGTTCCAACTAGAAATCTGGTAATGAACAATTTCTAATAATAACCTACTGTACATCTATTCTTTAAAACAACGTAAACAAATGAATGAACCGCGCAAAAGATGGAAAAGAATTTCCATCACATCGCTTGAAGCGCACGAGGGTCGTTGCATCTTCAAATGGAGAATTCTAACAGTCGTCATGAATAGATTCACAATGCAAACTGGCCACGCCGACATAGTGGTTATGGATGCAGATACACATATTCAAAGTGAATCCGTTAATGAAAATAATAAGGTGGGGCGGATTAACAACGATTACAATCATCACTACACATTCCTTCATATTTTAATGCATCATTCAAGAAATAGTTTTGATTTACTTTTTGCAGACATACTTAGTTCTGAAGTCTGAGTGTCTCATTTTTTCTAATTTACGTTTTAGTGGAAAGGCAAACTGAGCCTTGAATATGGAGTAGATGGGACTCCGAGCAATGGGTCAGGTCTGCCCAGAAAATGGAAGGGCTTTAGCGTTGGTCATTTAAGACAGCAACAAAACGAACAAATGAAGATCGATTGTGCATCGATTGGACATTCGAAATGTCAAGTTCAAAAGGTCGTCCAGGAAAATGATCTTGAAGACCGTGTTTCCAAATATCCGGACCGCCCGCTTTAGGCCAAGTTTTCACTCTACGCGCTCGAGGTAGTACAAATTCCAGTTCCAACTAGAAATTTGGCAATGAGCAATTTCTAATAATAACCTATTGTACATCTGTTCTTCTAACACTGTAAACAAATGAATGAACTGTATAAAAATTCGACAAGAATTTCATCACATCGCTTGAAGCACACGAGAGTCGTTGCATCATCAAATGGAGAATTCTAACAGTCTTCATCAGTAGATTTACGATGCCAAGTGCCCACGCCAACATAATGGTTATACACATATTCAAAGTGAATCCGTTAATGAAAATAATAAGGTGAGGCGGATTAACAGCGATTACAATCATCACTACACATTCCTTCATATTTTAATGTATCATTCAAGAAATAGTTTTGATTTACTTTTTGCAGACACACTTAGTTCTGAATTCTGAGCGTCTCCTTTTTCTAAACAAGAAAAGGTCAATTTCGTGGACAGCTATACTTAGCGTCCCACATCCACTGAAAAAGTGCTGAATTTCTCATGACCGGTGGACAGACCCGGTGACTGAGTCTGGCGTGTTCAGAAAGCGGGAGGGCCGGTGCGGGTAGTGGGTGGACGGGCCTGACCAGAATATGGAAGAGCTGGAACATGTAACTTTCTGATTATCTTTCGTAATTTAATAATCGAATCATCTGAAGCCGACCAAAGGGAGCGTCTGCAGCACTGTGCTTCTGTACTCTCTTTCTAATTGACCATTCTGTGAAGTGCCAACTTACGATGAAAAACAATCTCTGGTGAACGGCACCTCATGTTGACAGAACTGCATCTCTGTGATCATCAAGCCATGGAGACTACTCCATGCTTGTAAGGATCATTAGTTAATTATCGCATGCAATCTATAGTGCCAGAATTTGAAAATATCGAAATCATACAGATGTCAGTACGTTTAAAATGACAGTTTAAAACGCAACGATTGTAACTATCGCCGTGTGAAATCAACCAAATACAACAGCAATGTACCAGAGCCATCTTTGCATTGTTCACATAATTTCTGAATTGTTAATGAATTCTTCAGCACAACAAACAATACGTAATACGATTTACAGCAGCTACGTCCCTGGTGGCTTCATCTACACACCTACGCTAATTCGGGGTGTAAATCTCAACTGTCATCAGTTTCATACTAGAACAAAAGATGACAGGATTCCATGTCCAGAAGTTCACCCCAGGTTACATTCTACAGCGAGCAACGTTGCATATCAAGATCCATTCATTGAAAACACACACCGGCTTCTCAATGCCAAGATAGTGGAGAGAAATGGTGATCCCGTGTTGGGCCACTTGGATAAATGATTCTAGAATCTAGACGGCTGTTGAATATGAGCCTTTATTGGTAAAACCAAGAATGGATGGTAGCTATTTTATTTACATTTATTTTAATTACTTTCATTTGCACGTTTATTCATTTACTAAAATCAATTAAAATTAAATCAATCATTTATAATCAAATTAACTAAAATTAGTAAAATTGACATTAATTAATAAAATAACTACCATCTTCTATACTGGGTTTCCCAATAAAAGCTCAAGCCTATTAAATGATTTAGGTCTGTTGAATAATAATGACAAAGTAATGGTTTCAATAAATTTCAGGGTGATAATTTCCTGAATTTGTTAACATGCAAATTTGATACAGTAGAGGGTCTAATGAAATGACTAATTTTACATGGCAAGAAAGCAGAAGGATGTGTACTATCTATCCTGCGCGTTAAGATCTATTACTTCCTTTCAGTATTAGCAGAAGCAATCAAACAATAGTGAATCAAAATTCAATAGAAATAGAAAAAATATAGAATACATTAGGCAGATTTATTGAGACCTCGCGGGATGTTCTCATCCCTGTAATTAGAATAAGCTGTAAACCGGGAAACTTTCGCAACAATTTTTATTTCTCAAATTTCGAGATAAAGGTTCAATTCACGAAAATAAAATACAGTAAACTATTTTCTATGTGGCTACTCCACGGATCACAATTCACCCAAGACACGGAGAATCGGGAAAAAGGGTTTGAATGCATAAATTTAAAATATTTATATTATACTAATTTCGTAAAAAAACAGAAAATTGCGATCCCTGAGCCACTCTGTGTAGGAACCTCATATTTTTCTTTGTATTACCAAACAATAACTCAACTTTCATGAACACCATAAAAACATAAAATAAAACAAGCAACATGCACACACATTACAGATCGTGGTCAACAAATGGATTGTGCATCATACATAAACTAGTCTCCAACAAGTTTGGTTGATTTCAGGTTCTGTGTCTAATTGCACCAGAGCAGAAAATTCCAATTGACTGCAGACAAGTGAGCCTCACATCATTGTAAATTAGCTAGAAACTTAGGTGACACAGGCTATGTTTTCGAAATGTTGTACATTTCGTAGTGACTGTATCACTCCTGCACTGATTCGCGAAGACAAAAAGTCGCGAAATTCTTCTTTTTCCCGATTCGTGGTCATGTCTTGGTTTGCGACAGCTCTAAGACTGCGGAAAAATTCTACCTGAAAGTGTACTCTGTGACAATGATAATACTGTATTTAGTAAATGGGATTCTTGTTTTGTGTTAAATAATTGTTCATTGTTTGTGTTTCTTATTTCTGATCTGGCTATTTGTCGTGTAAATGCATCACTGTTCCATACCGACACCTTAAGAATTTTCACTTTTGATTTCATTGCTTTTCTGAACAGCGCATAACAAAATAACAAAATTTAAAGTGAATATTATCGAAGTATACAGCAGCGACACATTTACACGGCAATAAAAAAACGAAAGCAGTGAAAAATCAATTGACAGATAACAAAAATTCCAATCACTGAATTTGCCTGGATTGTGAGTGACATAGTTTGCCTATTTCTTATCTCATCCAAACAAGATTCATACTTATGATAACTTTATGAGGAGGATATCGTGACTCTTTAATAGGTAAATGAGCGGAGACTTTAAAGTTGTAGGTAGAATTTTGCATCTAAATAGAACGTGGTGCATAATTGATGTGCTTAAATTGCTTAAGTCTGAGGACATCTTTCTATTCAATGCCCATGCGAACTGGCACTCCGCAATCTTCATGATTATCAGCCGCACGGCAAAGTCAGGACAAAGAAACGCAGAGCAGCCTCTAGTGCAGTCCTTCAACTTGTTCAGCCATTCTAGATATTTTAAGCTAATTTGGGTCATTCCGAGGCGCACTGACGAGCCAATGTAGGGCGAAATTCTACGGCTGCCAAGGAATTGTTGTGCTTAAATTACTCATGTCTGAGGACATCTTTCTATTCAAGTATAATATACTCTAGATTGACCAACAGAATAATTTTTCTGTTAATATTTCTTATTTTTTTATTCCGTTAAATGAATTGAACTATGAAAAATAATTGGAATATTGAATTTCTTGTAAAGCAAAAACGAACCTGTTTAGGTTATTCAGAAATTGTTGATCGCTTTCAGAATTTTAGTTCGGTATCCGACTAGCTGCCAACAACAACTCTACTTGATAAAACCATTAAACTAATAATAAAAAATGCCGCATTTTTTCGAATGAAACCCCCGCGTTATGACTTTTTTCACAATTTCAGACTTCACTCTGTGTTCAAAATTTGACAAACATGAATGCCATCGGTACATCTCTTGAAATTCTTTATATAAAGCTTCACACGGTGACATCTCACTGTCCACCTAGTTCTATCGACGTTTGAAGGCGTGGGACGCCTAAGTGCTGTCTTTGTCTATACTGACTTTAATAGAAATCCGACCTAAAACAGCTACCTTTTGTCTTTATCAAGTATAAATTATCATAAAATCTCAGTTGATTATCGAAATCATTTTCACTAAATTCTTCAACTTGACTGATACCATGCTTTCTGAGGAAGCAGATTTATAATCACTTCTGTAAAGTGACTAATTCATTAGATATATGTTATGTTGATTTTGCACCTTATTAATTTATCCATTCGTCAGATTTCAACATTTGAAAATTGTGAAATGATTGTCAGTTCATCTAATTCTTCAATCTTCAAAGAATTTTATACAATCTGAGAAAACGATTCTATGGAATAGTAAAGTGGAGCACTATTGCAGCCCAACTGAATTTTAGCGATATGATAATCATGAGCTGAATTCATCTGGTCACATAACTAATGGATTAGCTAAGCACCAATGCAGTGAATAATGCTTTAGAATATAAGGAAATGTATTCGACGGTTACTTCTGCCCCCCTGTATTCTAGAAATACAGTAAGTAACTGATATAATTTCAAGATTTGAAAGAATTATAAGAATCAGCAAAAAAGGAAGTAACCAACCTGATCCCAACGGGTATGTGTGCAATTTCCTCTTGACCGACAATTCATAGTCGACATGCCATCCATATTTCCCTTCAGCTCCTTGTTCTCCCTCAATGGATCCTTCTGGGAGTTGTACAGATCTTTCCTCAAATACTTCATCTTTCTGTTTCTTTCTCCTCAGCCAATCCATATTGAGGGACCATGAAGGAAGGTGAAGATCCCACTTCCAACGAGACGAGTTGTCTCTCATTTCTGCGCTTGGAGGAGCTGCATGGACGGATACAGTACTTTGGGGAACAATTATGTCGTCATCGGTTTCTCCTTCCTCTTTTTTCACTGTTTCTAAACTTCCAGACGAAAATAGGAATCTTTCACGGAAGGAGCGACGAGTACCAGGGACCATATAATGCTGGAGAGAAGCTTCATCGTCTTCAGTGCTCACTGACTTTTGCGACCTCCAGTCAAAGTGCCAACGAGGCAATCGCCATCTGCGACCAGCTTCTCCGTTAATTTCTACCTCCGATGAGGGCGGGGAGGCGTATGAGGATGCTGCTCTATCAGGAACTATTCCTTCATCTTCCTCCGCTTCGCTTCTTCTTTTCAATTTCCAATCCAAGTCCCAGCTTGGAACACGACGGGCCATTCTCTGACGGAAGGAAAGGCGTTGCCCAGGAACTAGGTAGCGCTGAACATCTATATCTGCATCGGCGCTGGCTACTTCAGTGCCGGCAACTTCAACCTTGCCGCGTCTTCTAAAGCTCCAGCTACGGTCCCACCAGCGTGCACTTCCGTCAACTGAAGCATCCGGGTCAGCAATGTCTCCCTCAGATTTTCCTCTGGACAAGCTCCAATCCACGTCCCAACGTGGCATTCGTGCGGACATTCGATCTCTCAGAGACGGTCGCATGCCAGGAACTTGGTACTGCTGAATGTCCATCTCTGCATCTGCACTAGCTTCTTCACTGCCACCGACTTCGGCCTTACCACGTCGTCTGAAGCTCCAGCTACGATCCCACCAGCGTGCGCTCCCTTGAGCACTTCCATCAGCAGACGCATCTCCATCGAGACTGTCACCTTCAGACCTTTCTCTACGCAAACGCCAATCCACATCCCAACGTGGCATTCGAGCGGACATTCGCGCTCTCATTGATCTTCTGACACCAGGAACTTGGTACTGCTGAATGTCCATCTCTGCATCTGCACTAGCTTCTTCGCTGCCATCCACTTCGGCCTTACCACGTCGTCTGAAGCTCCAGCTACGATCCCACCAGCGTGCGATCCCTTGAGCACTTCCATCAGCGGACACATCTCCATCGAGACTGTCGCCTTCAGGCCTTTCTCTACGCAGACGCCAATCCACATCCCAACGTGGCATTCGAGCGGACATTCGTGCTCTCATTGACCTTCTGATACCAGGTACTTGGTACTGCTGAATCTCTATGCCACCGTCTGCGCTCACATCTTCGCTGCCATCCACTTCGGCCTTGCCACGTCGTCTAAAGCTCCAACTACGATCCCACCAGCGGCCACGTCCATCAGCAGATGACTCGCCATCGATGCTATCTCCATCTGCTTTTCCTCTGCGTAAACGCCAGTCATATTCCAATCGAGGCATTCTAGCGGACATCCTGGCTTTCAAAGACCTTCGCATACCAGGAACTTGGTATTGTTGAATCTCTATGCCTTTGTCAGCGCTCACGTCCTCACTGCCATCAATTTCGGCCTTGCCACGTCTTCTAAAGCTCCAACTACGATCCCACCAGCGTCCACTTCCATCGACAGATGCATCTCCATCGACATTACCGCCTTCAGACTTTCCTCTGCGTAAACGCCAGTCATATTCCAATCGAGGCATTCTAGCGGACATCCTGGCTCTCAAAGACCTCCGCATGCCAGGAACTTGGTATTGTTGAATCTCTATGCCTTCGTCAGCGCTCACGTCCTCACTGCCATCAATTTCGGCTTTGCCACGTCTTTTAAAGCTCCAACTACGATCCCACCAGCGGCCACGTCCATCAGCAGATGCCTCGCCATCGATGCTATCTCCATCTGCTTTTCCTCGAGGTAAACGCCAGTCATATTCCAATCGAGGCATTCTAGCGGACATCCTGGCTTTCAAAGACCTTCGCATACCAGGAACTTGATATTGTTGAATTTGAATTCCTTCTTGTATTTCAGGCTCATCCACTTCTTCATCTGCCTCCATATTGCGTCGTCCCCAACTGAGACGTGGTCTCCATGCAGGTAGGCTCCACATCCAACGACGCTTCGCCTCTGCACTGTCCTGTATATCAGCTCCTTCACCGTCAACTTCAGCATCACCGTCAACTTTAGGCCTTCTCCATCTGAAATTTCCATCCCAACGAGGAAGACTCCAGTTCCATCGACTTCTTGCCTCACCGCTGTCTTGAACATCAATTCCTGCTTCCCCTTGAATGTCAGCTTCCTCTCCTTCAGCTGTTTTAGGCCTTCTCCATCTGAAATTTCCGTCCCAACGAGGCAGACTCCAGTTCCATCGACTTCTTGCCTCACCGCTGTCTTGAACATCAATTCCTGCTTCCCCTTGAATGTCAGCTTCCTCTCCTTCAGCTGTTTTAGGTCTTCTCCATCGGAAGCTTCCGTCCCATGTTGGGGCGGTCCATGTAGGGGTTCGAGCTTTGATTTTGGCTCGCAGTGAACGTCGCTTTCCAGGGACCATATACTGCTGCATGTCTATCCTTTGTTGCATCATTTCTTCTTCGACATCCGATCCTTCTTCTTTCTGTCTTCTCCGCCAACGGAGCCTTTCTCTAATTTGCGGCAATGAGGCGTCCCACCTCCATCTACCCGAACCTTCACCATCAACCTCTCCTTCTTTTCTTCTTAAACTCCAGTCCACGGCAGGCATTCGAGCTGCTACACGTCGTCGGAAGGACCTTCTCTTGCCTGGAACCATGTACGAAGCCCAAACCGGTTCACTTCTGATCGATGCATCGTCACCATCAGCAATATCAGCTTTAGGTTTCCTCCAACTGAAACTACCATCCCATCGCGGCAGCTTGGCATTCCATCGCCATCTCGGTTTTTCTTCTACTACCTGCTCAGGAGGACAGGAAAAAGCCGCTCCTGCGGCTGCAGGCTGAATCACGTCTTCATCGGCTTCGATATCTGCCTCGGGTTCCTCTTTTTCACCTCTTCTTAATCTCCAGTTAATGTCCCATGTAGGCATTGAGGCCGAGAATCGCTCGCGAATCGATGGACGTTCTCCTGGAATCAAATATTTGGACATTTCGGCTTCTCTTGCCTTCTTTTCGGCTTCCCTCGCTTTCCATTTTTCGCGCCAATTAGGATCCCATTTGGGAAGAGAGACATCGAAGGAAGGTCTACTCACACTCCAATCAATATCTCTCAGGCGCTCTCTCAGAGGTCGTGGTTGACCAGGAGTGATATAATTAGCCATCATGGGTGTGGGGATTTCTTGATCTATGGATCCATCATAACCCCCAACTTGTGCTTGTCGGGCATTGAGTCTCCATTTAGGGAGCTGCCATTCTGGCAGGCGAGGCCTCCATTTCCACGAGCCACTTCCTTGAGCCTCGGCTTCTTCAACTCCCGGAGGAGCACTAAATGCAGATTTGGTTGAAACAGCAACAACGGCGTCTTCATCAGCGTCGACACCGTCGGCAAGATCGACACTTGCGTCTCCATTGTCTTGACGTCTCTTCCAACGCCAATCGAAGGATGGAAGCTTAGCGTCTAGGGTCGGTAGGGAGGCAGAAAATCGGTCACGGAACGACTGACGTTCCCCTGGAACCATGAATGGAGTGGTAGGCATCAAATCCTCGTCCGTTAAATGCTCATCAACGCCTCCCACTTGTTGCTGCCGCCAATTCAAGCCCCACTGAGGCTTACGGATGGACCAGTCTCCGCTGCCATCCATCTTCCATGATGGTAGACCAGCAGAAACCTTTTCTCTAAAGGATGGTCTCTCTCCAGGGACCATGAAATTGATTCTCTGCATTTCTTCTCCTTCCAGATTACCATCCGCATCGAGGCCTCCGACAACCTCTCCTCGTGCCCTTGGCCAGCGGAAATTGCCGTCCCAGCGAGGCATCTTTGCGTTCCAACGCCATCTTCCTGAATCAGAAACCTCCTCACCTTCGGCTTCTTCTCTCGGCCTTCGGAGTCTCCAATCGACATCCCACGTTGGTAGACTAGCGGACATCTTTTCTTTCAGCGTTGGCTTTTCTCCGGGAACCATGTAATTGACTCGCTGAACGTCTTCAGCTTCTAGATCGCCGTCAGCATTTAAGCCTCCAACAACTTCTCGTTTCAATCTAGGCCAGCGTCCCTTCCATTGCGGCAAGGAAGCATTCCATCTCCACCGAGCGGAATCTGAAGCCTCACCTCCTTCGCCTTCAGGCTGAGGTCGCTTCAAACGCCAATTGAGGTCCCACTGAGGTAATCCTGAAGACATCTTTTCTCTTAAAGACATTCGCTCTCCAGGAACCATGTAATTAGCGAGCTGAGCATCTTCATCGTCTGGAGAATATGCGTCGAGTCCTCCGACTACTTCTGTTTCTACCCTCGGCCTCTTCCATCGAATATTAGGCTTCCATCGCCATCGGCCGGACTCTGAGATCTCTCCTTCAGGCTCTTCTCCGTCGGCTTTTGGCCTTCGTAGCCTCCAGTCAACATCCCATGATGGAAAACTGGCGGAGACCTTATCTCGGAATGATAACCGATCTCCGGGAACCATATAATTCGCACGCTGAATATCTTCTTCCTCAGGAGCTTCAGCCTCAAGTCCTCCGACTACTTCCGTTTCTACCCTCGGCCTCTTCCAGCGAATATTAGGCTTCCATCGCCATCGGCCGGACTCTGAGATCTCTCCTTCAGGCTCTTCTCCGTCGGCTTTTGGCCTTCGTAGCCTCCAGTCAACATCCCATGATGGAAAACTGGCGGAGACCTTATCTCGGAATGATAACCGATCTCCGGGAACCATATAATTCGCACGCTGAATATCTTCTTCCTCAGGAGCTTCAGCTTCAAGTCCCCCCACAACTTCTGTTTCTACCCTCGGCCTCTTCCAGCGAATATTAGGCTTCCATCGCCATCGGCCGGACTCTGAGATCTCTCCTTCAGGCTCTTCTCCGTCGGCTTTTGGCCTTCGTAGCTTCCAGTCAACATCCCAAGACGGAAAACTGGCGGAGACCTTATCTCGGAATGATAGCCGATCTCCGGGAACCATATAATTCGCACGCTGAACATCGTCATCATCAGGGCCGTCTGCTTCGAGCCCGCCAACGACTTCTGTTTCCATTTTAGGCTTTCTCCATCGGATATTTGGCCTCCATCGCCATCTACCCGACTCAGAAATCTCTCCTTCAGGCACCTCCCCATCAACGTCTCCATCAATTCGCGGTCTTTTCCATCGCCAACTGGTGTCCCACTTGGGCAGTCTCATTCGCCACCTCTCTTTCTCTTCAGGGAGTTCTGCCGTGGGAGTAGCAAATGCAGCCCCAGCGGAAGTGGCAACAACTTCATCTTCAACTCCAACATCTTCTATATTCTCCTTTCCTCGCTTCCATCTCCAACTCACATCCCAATGGGGCAAGCCGGCGTTGAACTTGTCCCTAAACGACATTCTGTCGCCGGGTACCAAATATTTTGCTCGCAAGTTTTCACCACCTTCCATTGATTCTTCACCATCAACTTTTGGTCTTCTCCATCGGAAATTCGCATCCAAATGCGGCCTTTTGATATTCCATGGCCATCTTGGTCGCTTTGCCTCAATTTCGATGTCTCCATCACTCCTCCTACGTTTCCGCCATTGCCAATCAATTTTCATTCGATCACGAAGCGAAAGTGAGGGACGTTCACCTGGCACAGAATAATTAGCTTTCCCTGAGTCTTCTAAAGACTCATCTATGTCTCCTTTGGGTTTTCCCCACTTTGGTAGCTCCCATGTCGGGAGATGAGGTCGCCACTTCCATTTCGGCGTCTCTTCTTCTACCTCAACATCGACCGTAGGGGCTGAAAAGGCAGCTGTTTGAACGACCGGCACAACCACGTCTTCCTCAGCGTCAAGTTCCACACTCTCATTCGCATCTTTCTTCCACGACAAATCTACTGTCGGCATTTTGATTCCCATCCTTTCTCTAAATGAGCGTCGTTCTCCGGGTATCATGTAATTAGCTCTGATGTTCTCTTGCTCTTCTACTTCAATTCCTTCAGGCTTCTCACGGGCTCCGATGCTTGGCAAATGAAGATCAACACTCGGCAGATTGATCTTATCTTTGAACGAAACTCTTTCTCCAGGCACCATGTATTGACCACCAATTCCCTCGTCTGCATCGACAGTGGGCAGTTCAACGTCTGCTCTTCCTTCCAGATTCACCTCTTCCACTTCCACATCCTTCGGCTTTCTCCAGTCTAGATCAATGGACGGCATTTTGATTCCTATCCGTTCTTTTAAAGACCTCTCTTCTCCAGGAACTTTGAACTGCGCCTTGACATCCTCACTTTCAACGGGAATTTCAACGTCTACTTCAACTTCGACATCAGCGCCTTCGGCAATGCCTCCATTATCCTTGCCTTTGAATTTCGGGAGATTAATATCGAAGTGGGGAAGATGAGGCTTCCATCTACCTCCCTCTTGAACTTCAATATCTTCACTTTCAGGCTTATCTTTTCCGCCTATTGTCGGAAGGCCGATTGCCAGCTTGTCTCGGAAGGATCTGCGCTCGCCTGGTACCATGAATTGACCGCCTACTTCAACATCTTCTTCAGGTACTTCCTCCGGAACCGGGACCTTATACTGGCCTCCAACTTCCACCTCAGCATCAGGTGCCTCGATATTCACGTCTTCTTCAACGTCAACTTCTTCTTTCGGTTTTCTGAAATTTACATCGATGGTTGGCATCTTGATACCCAAACGTTCCTTTAATGATCTCTCTTCTCCAGGGACCATATACTGGCCTCCAACTTCCACCTCAACATCAGGTGCCTCGATATTCACGTCTTCTTCAACGTCAACTTCTTCTTTCGGTTTTCTGAAATTTGCATCGATGGATGGCATCTTGATACCCAAACGTTCCTTTAATGATCGCTCCTCGCCAGGGACAGTGTACTGGGCTCTGGGATCTTCTTCAGTCCTTGCCTCTTCCTCTGGAAGGTCAACGTCCACTTTTTCTTTGCCACCGAATTTGGGCAGGTTGATGTCTAAATGTGGAAGATGAGGTTTCCAGCTTGGCTTTCCCTCAACTTCTACGTCCACTTCGATGTCTTCATCCACAGCAACATCCTCAGGTCTGTCCTTGCCACCTACAGCAGGCATGCCAAATCCCAACTTCTCTTTGAAAGATTTTCTCTCTCCTGGAACCATGTACTGAGCCCTCGGAGACAGGGCACGTTCCTCTGGCAATTCTTCCTCTTCCTGGACCTCCAAATCAACTCCGTCTACTTTATCTTTGCCCTTGAATTTGGGGAGATGAATATCGAACTGTGGAAGATGAGGCTTCCATCCTGATTTCACTTTGTCTGGATCTACTTCAACCTCTCCTTCCACCAACACGTCTTCTTCACCCTCTGCGTTATTACTGTCTCTCCTTTCTCGTCGATTCCACTTTGGCAAATGTGGCTTCTCAATATCCAGATCAATAGATGGAATCTTGAAGCGATCTCGTAAAGATCTTCGTTCACCGGGAACTTGATAATTTTGCAGGCCTTTATCCTCTTCTTCAGGTACGGTGGGAATAGCAAAGTTTGCTTTTCCAACCACAGGGATTTCAACCTCTTCCTCTACCTCCATTTCTACGTCTAGAGACGGAGGTGTGCAGAAGTCCGACTTCTGAATCACAGGAGCAACGATTTCGTCACCGGCATCAATATCAACAACAACATTTGGTCGTTTGCGAGGAATAAGAATTTCATCCTTTACGCGCGGAACATCTGCACTCTCTCGTACAACTTCGTCTTCTCCCGCGGGTTCATAAACGAGGGTTACCTTAGGGCGCTTCAGTTTTGGTTTTTCGACAAGGATGCATTCTGAGTAATAATCAACCACGGGTTTAGTTGGTAGATCCGCTGGACTGATCATCTCATTGTAGAATCTCGGTTCTTCGCTCTTTTCCTCTGGCTTCACTCCCCGGTATAAGAGGGAGTAGTTTTTCTGCTTCCGCACGAAAACGGATTCAGCGTCCACGAGCTCAGGGCGGGCATCTCGTTCAGAACGCACTGGAGCGTCAATCTTGACGGTCACCACTTCTTCATCGACTTCCATACCTGAAGCCCCAAATCCTCCTGCTGATCCACCACCAAGATTTATGTCAACATCAGGACCTCCAATTGTGAAAGATCCTCCATCTCTTCCGTCCACACCGCCTCCAATGCCAACGTCAGGACCATCCAATCCGAACGATCCTCCACCGCCTCCGCCAATATCAACGTCAGGACCTCCCACTCCGAAAGATCCTCCACCGCCTCCACCAATATCAACGTCAGGACCTCCCAATCCGAACGATCCTCCACCGCCTCCGCCAATATCAACGTCAGGACCTCCAATTGTGAAAGATCCTCCATCTCTTCCGTCCACACCGCCTCCAATGCCAACGTCAGGACCATCCAATCCGAACGATCCTCCACCGCCTCCGCCAATATCAACGTCAGGACCTCCCACTCCGAAAGATCCGCCGCCTCCGCCAATATCAACGTCAGGACCTCCCACTCCGAAAGATCCTCCACCGCCTCCGCCAATATCAACGTCACCTCCTCCTACTCCGAAGGATCCTCCACCGCCTCCGCCAATGCCCACATCAGCGCCTCCTATGTCGAAGGATCCTCCACCGCCTCCGATATCCACGTCACCTGCTCCCATTCCGAAAGATCCGCCACCGCCGCCGCCAATATCAACGTCACCTCCTCTCACTGCGAAAGATCCACCGCCTCCACCAATATCAACGTCACCTCCTCCCACTGCGAAAGATCCACCGCCTCCGCCAATGCCCACGTCAGCGCCTCCTACTCCGAAAGATCCTCCACCGTCTCCGCCAATATCAACGTCACCTCCTCCCATTCCGAAAGATCCTGCACCGCATCCGCCGATATCCACATTAGCGCCTCCTATTTCGAAGGATCCTCCACCGCCTCCGATATCCACGTCACCTGCTCCCATTCCGAAAGATCCACCGCCTCCGCCAATGCCCACATCAGCGCCTCCTATTTCGAAGGATCCTCCACCGCCTCCGATATCCACGTCACCTGCTCCCATTCCGAAGGATCCTGCACCGCCTCCGCCAATGCCCACGTCAGCGCCTCCTACTCCGAAGGATCCTCCACCGCCGCCAATGTCCACATCAGCGCCTCCTACTGCGAAAGATCCACCGCCTCCGCCAATGCCCACGTCACCTCCTCCCATTCCGAAGGATCCTGCACCGCCTCCGCCAATGCCCACGTCAGCGCCTCCTACTCCGAAGGATCCTCCACCGCCGCCAATGCCCACATCAGCGCCTCCTACTCCGAAAGATCCACCGCCTCCGCCAATGCCCACGTCAGCGCCTCCTACTCCGAAAGATCCACCGCCTCCGCCAATGCCCACGTCAGCGCCTCCTACTCCGAAAGATCCACCGCCTCCGCCAATGTCAACGTCACCTCCTCCCATTCCGAAGGATCCTCCACCTCCGCCAATGTCAACGTCACCTCCTCCCATTCCGAAGGATCCTCCACCGCCTCCGCCAATGCCCACATCACCTCCGCCTACACCGAAGGATCCTCCACCGCCTCCGCCAATGCCCACGTCACCTCCTCCCATTCCGAAGGATCCTCCACCGCCTCCAACTTCGAAGGATCCACCTCCCCCGCCTCCACCTTCAATCTCTATTACTTCACCACCGCCTCCACCACCCTCAATACTTACAATTTCGTCCTCCAATTTCTCAATTTCATCCTCGATCATTTCTGCTTCATCTGCTGCAGAAGATGTTGAAGATGAGGATGAAGATGAAGATGACGACGATGATGAAGAAGATGAAGATTTCTCCGATTGGCAGTCCGAGCCGACATAATCGTCAGCAATTGATACTTTTACTTCACCTTCAGTTTCTATCGCCGGTTTTGACTCTTCCGAAATCCCAAATTTGGGTAAATCCATCACGAAAACTAATCACGTTGCCTTACAAGGGCTGCTGTCCGCCCACAGTTCCCCAAAGTATGGCCAAATCGTTAATTTACAGCGTTAGGAGCGAATAACAATGATCACGACGTTGTGTCAGAATGCTAGGACCGCCTCTTATCACGCCTTTTATTCATACATAACGTTGATTGGCTGATTAGAAACAATAGCTCGCATGCAAAAGCTGACAATTGGAAGGGCGTCAACCAGCTGTTTTGAACTAGGTGGCTACTGTTGTCCTTTAATCATTAGAATAACAAGAGGATCAGCGACAGAGGAATGCCGGCAAACATTAGTCAATTATGCGACCAAAACGAAGGAATTTGATTATTTCCGATGTAATTAAAATGTGCTTCAACTAAATTCGGAATACTGTAGGGCAAAATTAATTTCGATAAATAATCCCAAATAGAACCTTAAGCATTCTATCAATATTAAATAATATTCTAGATTATTAATAGTTGCTTTATGAACTCATTCATATTCACATAGTGTGAGCGGGTAAATTATCGCACACGAAACGACAAAATAGGAATTTCACGAACCCGCACAATCGGCAGAAAATGATATCACTAAGAAAATTACACTATGTCGATAACATTTACAGTACTAAAATACAGCTTAAAATTACAGTAGCTAAAATATTTACTGCATCAACATGATTTTCGTTTATCTGAAGCAGAACAGGTCATGGCGCAATTTGAAAGTACAGCGGCTGGAATCAACCCAGCTAGTTAAAATCTATTCTGTGATGCACGATCGTTAATGCTGTATCCTTTTGATGGTTACGTCTCAAATCATGTCTTCGTAATAGCTCTGATAATAGACTTATGGCTTGGCAGCTTAAGATGTCACAGAGCAGCTAAATTGAAATACAAATGGCGACTTCAACTATTACAAATTGCTCACATTTTGCAATTCGCGAAATTTCCCGGTTTACAACATATTAATAAGTAGACCTGCATTCAAGACGTAGCGTGTCAGGCACATTGTCTACTTCATAAATAGAGAATTGAAAAAATTGAATAAATTAAAGAAGCCTTACAAGAGAGCACATCCTCATGTCATAAGTCAGAAAATCAAAGATAGACATTGCCATTGTAGTGAAAATAGCAAGATATAGAAGAAATCAATTTTTATAAACATTGAAGAGCAATACATCTGACTTCACAAGTGAACTTTCTGACTTATCGTGACGCAGATAAAAATATCATGCTCAAAATAATTGTGTTTACAAAATACCCTTTCTTAAAAAAGTTAAATTTTAAATTTAGTAGCTAATGTCAAGTGCAATAAGAATGGATAACTGAAATTCTCTGTCAAATTTTTTTCATCGAATTAAAGTCTACAAGTTAGTCAGAACTCAGAACACTTCTACAACTTCATGCCTTCCTCTATACGAATATTGAGTGCATACATTGCAGATATTGTCGGATATTATAATTTCGTCTCATCTTGCACACTATTCGTTCCATATTTGCAACTCTAAAATGATGCAGCCAACTTCTACCAAAATGATGTGCTAACAGGTTTTGCATTCATCCTTGTGCTCATGTAAATTTTACCATGTATCTGTGAAATTCACTCATTATGATGATGAACCTGAAGACTTTCTATAAAATCATGAAACCCGACAGAACATAATTCGAGAAGAATCGAAGTTGAAGACCGACAACCGCAAACAAATTATGGTGAATCAGTACTACATTGGATGTCTCTCATCATTTACAATAATGGAAAAGCGTGTAGTGTAACACCAGTTCCTTGTGTGCCTATCAAACCAGCAACAATATTTCATCCATTACCAATAAACTGCAGAATCATCATCTATCAAAACATCTGAACAGATGCTGTATAATTTTAGACCTTCCTTGTAAATTTGTCATACGGCTTGCCAAGAAACCTCTAAAAGGAAATAAGAAAGCAAGAATGTCAGCAGATCTCCCATAGGGATATACATGCCTAAATATTGCTAAAGTGATGAAGTTGAGAATATAGCAGGAGGAAACTAGCGCTTTTTCATCTTTCTAGTCAATGTTGTGAAATGGATGCATTCTGTTGCTTGTCTGTTTAGAGGCTGCTTAGATCTATTTGCGAAGTGTGCCATCAATGTTGATCTTCTTTCATTGTTTGTTAAGACACATGCCGCATTCTCTTAAATAGAAGTCCACTTTCAAATAGAAGTCCATCAAAATAATCTCACAATAAATAGTTCTCTATTACACAGAATGCTGTTAGCAGAGTTTTGAAGGCGTAATGACTTCTAGTTGGTATTTCGAAAGTTTTGATGACTATAGGCCACCGAGGAACGGTGCAACATGCAATCATCATGATGGTATAGGCTATAAATTCCCTGTGGAAACTCTGTTTAAAAACTGCTAAAATGGATATTGAACAAGTCAATTCTTTAGTCACTAGATAATGCATTATGCAATTGATCACGTGCAGCAGGGATGGAACCGGCCCGGGCCCCGACGTTACATGTCGGCCGGCCGGCCAGACCACAGTTATGTACAGGGAATTAGAATAATTATCCCCAATAAAAATAAAACAATTAAGTCAGAAATTAAATTATCTAATAATGACTACTTTAAGATTTTTCTTCTGACGCGCTATGAAATCTATCATAACCATAGAAGTAGATAATAGTACACTAGAATGGAAGTTTGATATCTTGCCTATGTACAATGATGGCACATGGAAAAATCTATGGTTGTAGATCAGATTCGATCTAAAACATTATATCATAGTCAAACTATCTGCCGAGTTGGTTGTGGAAGTTGTTGACAGCAAATTGCAGGATTTTCATGAAGAGAATTTTAAGTGAGATGGCAGCATTGTTTCATGTGAATTAGCCTACTATTCCATAGATTAATATAGTGTGTCTATTTGTAGTAGTCATTGACAACTATTTTCCAATTTTTCAACACTGGAATACGAATTGAAATTTGGTTCACAGAGTCATAATCGATAGTAGTCGGTTTACTGGTTGTAAGAACGTCTCAAGAATTCAAAGATGAAAATGATAATTATTGGATTATTTCTCCTTCTAGCGGTCAAGAAACCTAGCGCTTTCTGGAATAAACACATCGAAAGTTATCAGTCATTTCTCAGATAAATGAAATGTCGCCGGAACTTTTCAATTACCGTAATCACTAAATGACGTATGCGATATTGTGTGATGATGTTTTGGCAGCTGATATTCGAATGCATGTAGAGATTTTGAAAATTGTTCAAATATATTGAACAGGGGAACCCTTTTAAGTAAAATGAATACTCTGAGATTTCTTGGCCTCTGATTTCAAGCTGGACCAATGCATATTCTGTAAATCGACATTAGAAGTTGTGCATGTGTCTGATTATACTCTTGATTGATTATACGAGCGATATTTCAAAATGATGAACATGCAGAGCGTTTTAAAGGATTTCCTTCTTTGTCATCCTGTCGCTGCAGTATTTTGTAAATTCACTATTGCTTTTGTGTACATGATCTTTGGACTAGGGGCAACAATCCAGATCACAAATTGACTTGATAATTGAAAATGCCAACTAGAAAACAAGAAAGCCAGTTCGCAAAATCTGCTTTTTGCCCCAACTAAGTTCCCCCGGAGTGTGCCATAATTTTCATGCAATTTCCATTCTAGGACTTTCTATGGTATTGTTAATTTCTATGATCATAACTTTGATCATGGATATCCATGCTTTGACATACAATAACGAACTTTGAGTGTACCTAAATTTTTATGAATAATACATCGCTTTGAAAATTCAAAATATGCATCATCAATGAGACTTATAAAAATGAATTCCCTATCCCTTCGGCAGTAGTAAGGTCTATATATGTAATTCAAGGCAGCAGGGGTTAGTCTGAACGACATTTCAACAGTGCCGGTCGGATAGTCAATGAAGTTCACGTCTAGACCCTGATTCCGTAGAATCTCTTGTTGTTCTCAGGGAGGCGTCCTTGAATTATGTGTGGGGTTAGACTACATGACACTCAACATGTTTTCAAGACGTCCGTTTTCCTACGAATAAATTTTTTAACTACTGAAATGATGTTCTGCTTGTCCTATCAGAGTTTATGATATTACAGTACAAGTATATAGTATATACAATTATACATGCAATGGTATAATTACAACTTGTTACATCATGAGAATATGACTACATGTACACTAAATGTAATGCTATCATATCTATCATACAACTACTTAAATTCAACTCAATTAGAAAACTGGCCCGGGCCAAGTAGTTCAGGACGGCAACCGGCCCTGGCCCTAAAAATCTTGGCCGGTTCCATCCCTGACGTGCAGCAGCCCAGAGTGGGAGCTGGGACTGGTATTATCATATTCTTTGCCCCCAACCTAAGTTATTGACCGGAAAATGTGTATCAGAAAACCGCTAATTCTTAACTTCCCTCTCGGAGAAAGAGAAGCAGGTGCAAACTTAATAAAGTCTCCTAGAAGTCACAAGCCTCGATATCTCCGTGTTGAAACTTTAGTTCAGGGGGAAATTGACTAACACAGAAACTAAGAGTCAACTTTCAGAAATTGCAACTGTTTTTCTCCCGGAAATTCTAAGCTACATTGCACTTTCCGCTCGGAAACTGATAGCAGGGTAAGTAGGAAGATTAACACCGGGCTTAAAGCAGAAATATGAATACATACGCTTACAACTTGCATCTATTCATCAAAAATTGTACTTTTAATTTAGTGTGCATGTAAATGAGCAGATGAATGCCCACATGCCTTCACTCTGAACAGGAAAACATCGAATGAACCTTGAAACATGATAATTCATTATTCAATAATATTTTACAATTGTACTAATATAGCCGCTAACTTTTGATAAAACGTGTTGCGGCCGGCCCGGTTCCCAATTTGTGGGGCACTTCTTCATGCTTTGTTGTCATTTAATGACGGTAACGAATAACACAGTGGCAAAATATCAAACGAAGGAATGATCGAGGGTCTGCAAGAATGAAGTATTTTTAAACCATGGCATCGTCATGAACAGAAAATTTGAACTTTGTAAAAGGGCTTTTCGCATCATTCACGGATTCGAAGTCAAATTTTGTGATCTCTATAATATGTTTGTCGTCGCTAAACGTTAAGAAGAATTGTCACTCGGTCTCTTCCGTCAAGCACTCCATGACACTGGCCACATTATTCACAACCTTCTCTCAACCAAATAGCATCGCAGCTCGAGACTGATTCTGCCACAATTCAGACGAGGAGACTAGATGGTTTTGTCTTTTCGTGTTCCTTACTGCACAACAGTTTGATTTGGCTTGACTTTCACTTGATTTGAATTACTTCACCATGCTGCTTGTCCAAACTAAATTCTCATAAATCTCCGTGATTCCCATTGGAGATTTTCATGTATTGCTTTGTTATGAATAGACGCTTATTATTATTATTATAAGGGAGGTGTCTAAATCTCCTGGCATCAAGCTGGGTTTGACGGCGCGTTCTCACTATCACTATACCAATAACTAGGGGTTTTGGTTGGGGAAAAATATTCGAGCAAATAAGCTTAAGATTCTTGTTCTCATTTTATTCGAGGAATATTTTTCCATCGAACAATTTTCCTTCATTTAGCCAGCAAAACAGATCGATTATGAACGAAAAACACGCTTGAAAGTTGTGTATCATTTTAAAATACGATATATGCATAAAATGTCACAATAAGATAGAGCCTCATCCGAAATCATCTAAATGAGATTTATATTAGATCACTTACTGATGACCAGATGACCACTCCTACACCTGAGCACAAGCCTCATTCATAAAACCGAAAATATTTTTGATTTATCAAAGTGGCAACTGCAACATTCAGCGCCGGTATTGAAAACAACGTCAGACTGTTGAACGCATTGTCGATAATTGGATTAAATCCATTTTCTACTCTTTTCAAAATTCATTTAAAGGGAAAGGATTTGAATATCAGTTTCTTGCTGACTGGTTCACCTAACCTGAAGCAAGCGTCATGTGCCGCACGCGCTCAGATTCGTGTCCAATGAGAGCTTTCAGACGCGTTTCCAGCTGCTGATGTATTGTTACATTACCAACCCTGTTTTTCGAGAATCCGACAGACACAAGAATTTGCTCTTTGAAAAAGACTTTGCAAGCGAGAACAATTGACGACATTAAATGGCAATTGCTGCTTCTTAATATATACACAGTTCTGCGTAAACTATCGCATGACATGTATTACCGTTGGTATGCGATCATTGCATGTCTTTATAATTTCCCTGCTAATGAATAAAACTTATGGTTTGTTATTTGATGTTTTTGACGGTTCACGTAAGAGTGACATAAATAGGTAGAAAATTCTAATAGCATTCGATCACAGATAATTCTAGTCGTAATTTCGGATAAAAACTCCTAATTTTTTGGACATTCTACCAATAACTGAAACGATTAACGATCGCCGTGTATGTGTAACATAAGCTGGATTTACAATGGCGTGTGTTCGACGATCGTGTGTTACATTTGCCTCGAGTATTTTACACGCTCGTGCGTGTGCTTACACGGGTAGGTTAAGGTAAAAACACTGACGTCAAATGTATCTCTCGTTTCCATCGCGTATGTTGAAATTTGCTGAATACACGCGAGATAAATTTAGTTTATCTTTCTCTGAACACATGCACACAATTTTCAAGGCAAAACATGAAGAATGAAAAGAGATTGAAACAATTGGCAGAAGACGAACTACTTCCTGCTGAGGCACAACCGCATGACCATTTGTACAACGCATCCTGCAAAGCATTGCGAAGATGTTAACGAAACATAAGGAGGCTTAGAAAGCAATCGCAATGATAATGGGGAGGTCAGCGGAGGACGTGCAACATCGTTTCGAATATCTGCGGAGATACTTGGGACGAATTAGAAAAGCTCCCGCGACAAGAAGTGGTCAGGCTGCCCAGAAGAAGTTGGAAGATGAAAATTCAGTCTGGCGAAGTATGTCCTGGCTGACCCCATTCATTTCAGTCAGAGGCAAGACAGCAAACATGGACAAAAATGAAGATAATGTGCTGAATTCACTGAATTTTTTGCCGTTCGCATTTGTTGGCCTGACCCATCAAACGCCGCTGTCGTCGCCGATTTGGTAGTCCATTCGCTTTTTGAATACACTGAACAACAATCTTCAGACAATATAGCTTCGGGTTTTCAGTCGCGTTTTCATTCGACTCCATCACACACGCAAATGTAAACGGCAGGATGAATGAACAATGTAAAAAACACAGCGTGTTTTATTGTCATGTATTACCCGCGTCTGAAAGTAATACATTCCTAAGGAGTTTCTGAATAGTGTAAAATATGCACACTGTATATCGTGCAACACACGCCATTGTACATCCAGCTATAGATGCTGATCACATAGGCCTGATTTTATCAACAAATGTTCTTTTGAAAAGTCACTGGCGTCGACGCTGCTGACATGGTCAGACTTCTATCTGGAGTATTGCAGTCTATTGCACTTCCTGCCAACTTCCAATGATATTTTCGGGGCTCCACCTCTGGACCGAAAGATCCCGAAGCCAAGCACTTAGACACTGACACGGAGACAACAGACTCCGTCTGCAGTATGACTATGACATATCAACGCGCATCTCGACATAATCAGTCACGGACAAGACAATGCATACAAAAGTATTTAGATGACGGAGATGCCATACAACTCTGAAATTTTGGAAATCCTGGGAAGGTTTAAATGATGAAATTGCTGATGAAATTTTGCAAATAAGTCTTCCTTGGAGACATGACCAACAATGGAAATCCTCATAAAATCATGCAGATAGAACAATAAAACCATCACGACAGATAGTTATCCTGTGAATAGTGGAGCTGGACGATAAATCGTTGAGCTGATAGACTGGAATTTCAACACCTTCACCTGCTGCCCAACCTCTACCGTCGCCTTCGAGAGAAAATATCCAGCAGTAGTAATTAAAATTGTCCTCCCAAGCAGGATGGAGAATGATTTCGTGAATGCTGATAAAGAGAAGTGCATTGATCTCATCAGCTTATCATCCACTGTGTCAGTAAAACAAGTCAACTAAAGTTGCGCCTTGTTTAACTGTAGCTGCCACTTTGTACTGACTGGGATAATAAGCTTACGAGATCAATGCATTTCTCTTTATCGCCAGTCACTAAACCGCTACTGTGACTCACGAAGCACGATTACTGAAAGCATGCCTTTGCCTCTATTGCTTGTCCATTCTTCCATGAACGATCATGGATAGAAAAGTGTTAGCAATGAAGTTGCATGTGTAAACGCGGCCTTACTCGGAAGATACTCAAATCACAAGGCTCATGTAAACACCGGAGTAAAGTATTCTCAACTCATGTGTTGGGCTATTGGCTCATCATCAAGACAAGATTTCGAAGACCCGCATAATTTCGTAACGAAGATTTGACGTGTCCAGATCACTTGCTCGCAATAACAAGCAGATGGTCAATTTGACTGGCTCTGCTGACGACTAGTCTTCCGGTTTCATCAGATCTCATGGCTATGGATGCTCTTCTTGCTTTCAGGAAAAAGAAACTACAACTTTTGAGAACTCCATGAGCACACGATTTTTATCAATATATTTCGGCTCTCTAGCACTTCCACACATGTTTATTTAAATCGTCACCGTTGTTGCAACAAGTGCCACACGTCAGGCATCAAATTCTGTCCGTCAGCGCATCTCACAGCACAATAAGGCGACACAAGATATATAACAACTCCTTTATCTCCACATTCCACCGACTTTCACTCCGTCACGGACCTTCTGCTCTTCTCTTATGATTGTTGTCTGCCTTTCTGACCAAAGCAGACTCGCTAAACAATCAAAATAGTAAAAAGCTTTGAAGACTGCTTCCCTCACAAGCATTAATCGCACAAGTAGCATATTGTTACGAACTCTTATTTGATCACTCTGTCTGGGAGCTGCTCTGACCGTTTGATATCATTCATTAAAGAGATTATCCGACGAGTTACTGGTGTGAAAATTCGATTAGCCAACAAGACTGATCTCATCTTATACAGTATTTTACGAGAATCAATCCGGTATTGTGTGCATTACACATTGTTGCTGTGAAACATTACCGCAACAAGATTTCTTATCTTTTATTAAATAAATATCTGTTATCTTTCATGAATCTGGAATTTCACGAATCAATATTATTGAAAATCTGATTGTTAGTTTTTCATCGCATGAATATCTAATTGTTCAAATTGATCGTATCCACATGCGTGCACATTTTGCGCGTCATGTTTTGTTGCTCCGTGAGCGTGCTATGTCATGTCAAGTGTTGATTGATGACATGTATCTGCTGTACGGCATGTTTCAAATGCACAGCAGCTTCAAACTACTTCCCTGTATCGTTTTAAACCACTGGCGAAAGTCCAAAACAGATGCGAAGTACTTGGTACTCGGATAAAGTCACTTCCTTATCCAACAAAACAGGTTCTGTTTCGCTGCTAAGGGGGCACATGCGGCGACAATTCGTGGGCGGCTATTATTTGAAGAACTACAATGCATGCTTTCAGTGTTTGTACATACATGCTTATAGGTGGAACGACCGTTTTATCGTTTATAAATTTACCTGCAAATTATGTACAGAATTTTACATCGGCAAAAGTAGCCGCCCTTTTTATTTGCGTTATACTTAGCATCGTAACAGCATTAATGCTGGTAGCAAAGTCAGTGCCCTTTCTGACCACTTGTTGAAGTAACATCAAGGTCACAACAGTCATATCGATTATTTTGATGTACAAATTATTGACAAATTTAGAGATCCTGTTGATACTACATTGTCCGAATCTCGTCAAATCGAATCTTTGGAACCCAAGCTTAATAGAAAGATCGAAATAACTGACTTCTAATCGTTAACTGTATTGTAAAATTTGTATATAAGTCTATTTTGTTCGTGTGCGCATGCCCATACTTTTGTGAATTGCTCTTGTGCCTTGACAAAGGACGAACGTCCGAAACGTCGGCAATAAACGTATAATTTCGAGAAATTTTGTCCTTATTAGTTTATCTGGAGGTATCAACCTTATTTTCAAATCATGATACCTAAGCATCTACTGCTCACGGCTCTTTTGTATGCTTTCAGTGGTCATCAAAATGTTGCCTGCTACTGGTAAAAGCATGATTTCAGCATGGATTCTAGAGCATCATAATTTTCGAGTTTATTCTTTAAAGAAAACGGTACTTAATGGCTATCTCCCCCCTCTCCACATTTTCAAGTATCATGGTGGAAATCCGTGAAAATGAATCTATCGTCATAAAGGTTCAGAAATACGTAGTTGAGGATATCGTCTACCTATATGCAAAACTGTAAATCAGAAAAATGCTATCAGAACTAGAGACGATTACTTAAAAGTGTATCGATGTCAGCAGCTTGATCTGAGTTCGTCTGTTCGACGCATTTTTATTGCTCGTGCAGGTATTGTTCTCCCTCCGTATTCGTCTATTCGGCTGCTATTTCAAATCTTCCCACGACTGCTTCTCTGCCACACCTTTGGAAGTTACGGAAATTGGTGCAAGAGTGAATGTGGCCCCGGGGCATGGTCATTAACACTTTATTAGATGTTGGGAAATGAATTCATTGTCTGTAGGTACTATCTGCTCAGACGATGAATCAGATCAACCGCTAACATCGATACACTTCAAGTTATCGTTTCTAGTTCAGAAAGTAGTGGTCCGATTTTCTTGAATCTTTGAGTGTGTGGGTTGCAGACATCCTCAACAACGCGTATCTGAAGTTTCATGATGACTGTTGACTCATTTCTGCGGATTATAGACAAGCTTAGAAATGTGTGGGGGAGATAACCCACAAGTACAAAGAAAAAATTATTACGAGTAGTAACAGACTTGCAACCGGTCAGGGATTTTCGAGACCGGCGACCGGTAGTGGACCGATCGAGCTTTTCGATAAAGTACGCAATTATAAATAGCTATTGTTAATATGCATGTATATGTAGGCGAATATATGACTACCGGTACCACACCAGTTGATAATGTCAACTATAGATGATGTCATCTATTGTTGTGTAAGCTCTATGTTGCAGCAGAGACGGAAACCGGTCCGAGATTTTCGGGACGGTACGGCGGCAACATCCAGACAGGAGACCGAATGCAGGAATGACACAATACCATACCAATAGCAACTCCCTGGCTGAGCGAGGCTATTTAACCTTTCAAAGTTATCAATCAGGATAGGCATACAAGAAATTCAATCAAACTTATTTAGGTCTTGCTACTGCTAGCATATGTCTATGGAGGAATAAAATTATCACTAACACAATGTTTATTAACATACCAAGAGTGGTCTCCGTGGCACAGTGGTCAAGCGCTTGGCCTAGCGATCTCTTGGTCCAGAGGTCGAGCCCCGAAGGTGTCATTGGAAGTCGGCAGGAAGGGCATCCGGACTAAAAGTACTACAACGCTTCATAAGTCTGACTATGTCAGCACCGTCCAAGCCCCATGTATGGGGGGTAGTGACGTAAAAGCTTCAGGAGCGTTACTTTGATGAGAAGGCAGTAATGAGGGATTCGTTGCGAGTGCGTTTCTTGAATCGGAATAACTCGGGTTTTTTGGTTCTCCGCAAATTTATGGAAGTTTAGGCCTAGTAATAAGTATGCGGCACGATTAGCCAAATTTATCATAACGGTGTAGATACATGTATGTTAGCATCTTGTCTATTAATTGAAATAAGCATGTCATGCATATGTTTGGCATCATCTTCACTTTCCCATCATGCAGACAGACATGTCATTGATTTTTGTGTTGTGTCCACACTCCAATTTATAGTTTTTTAATAAGATTTATGTAACGTTGAAGTAAATTTAATGGACAGAAAGCATGAATGTTGATGTTTAAAGGTTGTTTTTGTTTAAAACATGTTTTTGATATTTAAAAGATTTTTCGGTTACTTTCGTACAGCAATCAATACAAAAAGTACATGCATCTCTTGTTTGTTACACAATCAACAGAAATCTATTATAAACTACATGTATTATGAACGATTCAAATTTACATAACTGATAGAGTATTTTGTAGAATTGAGAAAGGTTTTAGTTGAACTACGATTATTAAATTTCATTATTTTTATAAATTTCCAATTCAAATTGAACTGATAATGAAAGATTCGAATGCTAGCAACGATTTTAATGCAATAATCGCATACCTAACTGGATCTTAATAACAACGACTGTTTCTAAGTCAAGGACTCGGTACGACAAGTGCTATTTCTCAAATAAGATGGCAACGGAATTACACCATTATGACCGGCACTCTCTGAGTAGTAACAAATTGTAAAGCAGAAGGAGACAGAGATGATATAGGAAATTGGGAATAGAGATATATATGAGGCATGTAGCACTGGGCTACATAGTAACAGTAGCATAGAAATTATGACCTGACTTGAAAGTTAATGTGTATGTTACATAGGTAAGTATTGAATCACACGAATCACAAAAAAGAGAAAGTTTCCATATCTGTTAAGTTCATCTTTTGTTGTCGTTCATTGGTTCAGATATGCTGATATAAAAAGCGTCTCTGAGACGAAGGTTGCTTGCATCGTGGTTGCATGCCAGAATTCTCGACTACTAGCTAAAAGCAAAGTAAAGCCATTTGATCAAGACATTTTCGGGCTGTTGACTTTGTCTCGCCAGCGTCCGACGTAGCATCATTCAGGGCAGCTTGTGTTACCCTGGATTATCATGAAAATCAGATAAAAAAGGGAATCACGGTTTCACATTCCTCGGTCAATGCTAATCACCAAAGAGGAGTGCCAGGCTAGTGACTTATCACTGAAGCTAGCAGGGTTGGTCAAAACCTGCTCAACGATCACCCGAGCGAGCAAGCGGAAGGAATGTCAGAATATTAATAAAATGATATTTGATTATTCCGGATAATTATAAATCGCCACCTGGTTAATTCGCCATTTCGCTTAATTCGGCGCATTTCCTATTCCTCGAATAAGTTTCATATGTTGCACATTGTAAAACATACGGATAATTCGTAACATTTAATTCGCAATTCGTCACCCCAATTCGCAAATCTTCATGCTAATCTCTACGCTTGATTCGTCAAGAAGCCTGAATATCGCACACATTCCCATTTTAGCGCTATTACAAAATTCTCTCGTTAGCGGAATTTAATAAAGAGTTTTGGTATAGACAAAGCATTCAACATTTGTATCAAAAAATTTGCTTGGAACACGCAAAGATCATTTGTTAATCCAATGATTTTATTAACATTGTGGTATAGAATCATTAATAATTGTAACTAATTACTGATGGACCAGAAATTTACTGATGAAGAAACGTAGAATGAAATTTCAGAATTGCTTTTGATAATTTAATTCAATAGGGCCTGATTCATGGAAGATTTTGTGTGTAGCTCATGAAGATATAGACAAGGCTCCGGTCTGGCCAGACCCATCTTGCCATTTACCTAGTATTTGCAGAAAGGGCCATTTACCCGTCAATAGACATTAGCTGTAGAAATATTTGCTTGATTTAACGAGAAAGAATCAGTTGCGAATACATGACACACAAATACACGAGTTTTGAAGATACTGATTACGGAAATTTATTCATACTTTAAATTCGCCATTTTTTTGTAGGTCTCGAAGGGTGACGAATTATCCGAAAAACACTGCATATTCACAATCAAAAACAATATCATGTTATCTAAGTAATTTCATATTACAACTTCCTATCTGAGCCTAGCTGGAATGGAAGAAGCGATGAGAAAAAGGTGTTTGAGGTGGTACGGTCATGTAGTGAGGAAAGCAGAAGATGATTGGGTGAAGGTGTGGAAGTCAGAAGTGCCAGGGTGAATCCCCAGAGGACGACCTCGAATAACATGGGAGGAAACAGTTCGAGCAGACTGCAAGAAAATGGGTCTCTGCGAGGAAGATGCAAAGGATTACGCCAGGTGGAGAACTGCCATCAGAGGCAATCGTCCAACCCAACCAACGGCGGAATAACGGACGTAAAACGTATATGATGATGACATCATCAATCATATTAAATAGTTTCCTCAAAACACGCATAATCATTATTTTCGAAACATGAAATTGGAAAGATTGTGTATGTTCGTGCACGTCCGCAACCCTGAACCGAGCACAATGAAAGATGACAGAAATAAGTTAACAGGTTCTGTGCATCTAATCCGTTCCAGCCCATAGCCGAAAGAAAATTTGACCTGCTATCTCTTCGCTGCAATCAGGCCAAGAGCTGGTGTAGGCATCTTGTCGCATTGATCTCAACAACAGTGGCGAGACACTATGAAAAAGATTCAACTGTTTTAATTACAGATAAGAAATCGGTTTTCAGTCCCAGGGTATATGGTTAGCATCACTGCACATTATTAAAAGAAGCAAGTAGATACGTATCATAATGTTCTCTTTCAACAAGTTTCCAGTTAGAAGTACACATTCTATTAATACAATTTTGCCTGGTATCACAATCACTTACTGATTGAATACAGAATATCTACAGATAAGCTTCCAGTAACCATTATCTCAGAAACAAAATATCTAGTACGGGGGTGGCAGAATGACAGCTACTAGCGGTTCCAGGTAAAAATGGTCTCCAAAATGGTCGTACCCATTTTCTTTAACTGCTTCAAACAGGGTGTCCGCGCAAATTTGAATGAAAATTTCCAGGTGTTTTCCAGGATTTCCAGGGAATTTACCAAAAATTAGGGTTCACATTTGAACGAAAATGTTCAGACTTTCTGCAAGGAAATTTTACTCAAATACACGCGTCAAATTTAAAAGAAAAATTCTGGTAAAAATCTACCAAAGTTCTGTGCCAATGAGCTTGCATACCATAAATTTAATATTATTGACAAAAAAAAATTGAAAGTTGGCGTGAAATTGGCTGAATTTTTAAGGCGCAGGTGATTCCTAATAAAAAATACCAATATATGCATCAGACGGCTACATTATATTTCTAGAAAAAAATGAAAAGTTCGACAACATAGCTAATCATACCACGCAGTTCGGTCTCATTCATGTTCTATACGTTATGATAGGAGACTCCAGTCACTGTAATATTCTAAAAACAAAATCATTGTATGAGAATGAAGGCTATATTTGTAACAAATAAGCAGAAATATGAAACAAAACCTGGAAAAATAGAGAACACTTCAACCATAGAGTAAGTATAGCTTCAAAAACTTGTAATTAGTGTTTTATTAAGTCTCATAATTTCCAGGAGTTTTCCAAGATTTCCAGGTTTTCCAGGGAGCGCGGACACCCTGTTCAAAATATAGATATTTCTCGATGATGTTTTGCATATGGTAGCAACGTGAGCATCCCATTTTAAATTATCCTGAAATTGGATACCCAAAATTCTCATCATAGAAACAGGGGCAGCTAAAATTCCAATGTCTACCGAACTTGGTGTGGACCGTTTCTTTACAACCATAACATTGGTTTTCCCTCGATTGACAAGGAGACCTTTAGAATCACACCATTGGCTAACATTCATAATTTCCTTATCTGTTTCGTTGCTTCGGTTGTTTTCTGTGTCAACGGGAAGAACCACAATAATGTCGTAAAACCTAAACATAAAAACCTGTAAAACCTGTTACAATTCTGGCCAAAAAGTCAACAGCCTCTGACTGGTAAGGGAAGTAAACCTAAACCGTCAGAGACTATTGGGCTTTCGGCTAAAGAACTATAGCTCAAGATTAGCAAGATCAAAAGCACATGCACATCATGAAAATGACCTGAAGACATTCCATATCAAAAATTATGACTCTAGAGGCTTAGTACTTTTCGCTTAATTAGAGAAAACAGATAAAATTTCATTTTCATCCAAAAACTGCAATCTGAGTTCCATTGGATTAACTATGTTTTTTCGTTGATCCTGTCTGACAAGAAGAAGAACTAGGTAGAACTCAGCAGACGCGTAGATTCGTAGTAGGTAAAGGATGTACGCATTCAGCGAAAGTCTCATTTGCAGTCTCGTTCCCTGCAGAAACTCGTTCTGACTGCCGAACTGTAATGTAATTACGAATATTATGTAATTATGTGTACGGATACTATGTAGTAACGACTTACAGGTTGTAGATGAGTTTAGGCTACTCGTAAGATGGATTTCTCACGACAAAAGCTTGAACTTCATGTCTAAAGAAGAAAAATCGTGTTCGACCGAAAATTTTCGGTATATTTACGGAGACAACTGTAGACCTCTAGTGGACAATTCGGAATCAAAGGTTCGATGAGACCAAAGCTTGAACCTATGCTGTTGCAGTTCGTTTCTTCTGATTGCAAATTACGATTTCTATGTATTCAGCACAACATAAGTCATACACAGCCTTGATATTGTTGAGTCGTTTGAGTATCAAAGATAACATCGCAATGGTTCAAGATCGGTTCTTGCATCATTGAAGAATCCATCACATGTGCAAGGCGTGGAATGGTTTCTGATGGAACTTCAGTAATACATTACTCATTTCTGTGAGTGCGCGTTTAGAGCAAAGGCATTTGTCGATAGCATGAATTGATTCATCTGTTTCACATAACATTGATTCACATGATATCGGCATTCATGGTGTAAACAATGCTTGATCACCATTTCATAGGATTGTGAAATCTTCTTGTGATAACAATAAGTGAAAATTGCCTGTAAGATATACACAGCTGTCAAACTTCCGAAGCCAGCTTACATAACATACAATTTTACATCTGAAATCTTAACATAAGATAAAGTTTGATGATGAACGCATGAATTCACATCACATATCCACAATGCCGGACTGAGATCGCGGATGAACAGAACTTCCAGATAGGGCAGAACACAGAGATGGATTCCTTCGCGTGTGGGTTCGTCTAGAGCGGACATAATCCTATCCCAGCCATTGTATGCAGATGGCAAGCGATAGAGATTGACATAGATATTCGTCTCTCTTTGGCTTGTATGATTGGTCAAGCGTGCGCATTGCAGAAGTAGCTCGTATCACGCGGAATGTCAGGAGAGGCGGTTTCATCTTGAAAATTTCCCATTATATTTCTCGACGGTTTTTGATGTATTTTTGTATGGAAATCTCGAAAATCATGGTTTAAAAATCAGACCACTAGGCCTTTTCGAGAAATTCACGAAAATTCAAAATGGTGGACAGAAAAACCGAAACTGAATTCTGGTGCAGGTTTAAAAAAATTCCCAAGCATTTTGTCAGCAGTTTCCTACGCAGTTTGACCCGATCTCTTCAAAGATAATTGTCAAAAAATCATCCGATTAGCCCTCTTGAGAAAATTACGAAAATTCAAAATGGCGGGCATAAAACAGAGACAGCAGTCTAGGGTTCGGCTATGTATTATGCATCAACAACAAGCCTTGGAGGCCATAATAGGTTCTTAAAATTTCTTGCAAGTGTCATTTTTGCCTGTGCACTACCCAAAATATGTGAATCAGTGGTCTGCATCAGATCTATCAAACCCCAAGGATTTGTTGCTGATGCATAATGAACACTAATCGAGCCCCAGGCTGCTGTTTCGGATTTATGTCCGCAATTTCTCGAAAACTGCTAGCCGCATGACGCTCCCACAGTGATGACTGAAAAGAGCGGGTCCAACTACATAGAAAGCTGCTGACGAAATAATTGACACTATATCCTTCAGAGATGTGCCAATCATGCAACGGATCATTCTGCGTTCTGCTGTCACCATTCTTTGCTGATCTTCGACTTTCATGGGCTATGCAAAAATACATCAGAAACCATCGAGAAATATAATGGGACATTTTTAAAATGAAACCGTTTCTCCTGGCACCATGATCAGCGAACACAGGAGCTTACCGGACAGATGGCAAGAAGGCCTATCAAGTGAAAATCACGCATCTTTGACTCACTTTTCTTACTGATAAATTCGTCAAATGGAGATGTAATTTACACCGTTCTAATATTCACCATCTGAATTGACTGGCTGTGTACGTCTGATGTGGTGTCAATCTTCCGGTTCGTCAGAATTCAGACTTCAATGGAAAATTGATCTTCTTGCCCCTTGGGACTAGTTCTAACCGTGACCATCATTTCTAGACTCAGACACGTACACAGGCAATTTCTTTCTGTAGGATAGAAGCTGTGAATGGCGTGACGTCACGATGCGGTTGAAGAATGACAGCTGTGACAAGAGTCTGGTAAAAGGCCTCGTGACATTAAAATATGCATTTATGGCAAATCAGTTCATTTGTCCTATATTGATAAAATGCTCAGTATTGAAGAGGCTAAAGCGACTGCTTGAAATGAGTAGACAAAACTATGCTCGATCAAGGCAGAGATAATGCGTGAAAGTAGCTAAGAATTTGAATATTTTCTTCTCCTCAATCAAAACATCATCTACGTTTCGTCCTGATTTCAAATTCGGCGCCGATAACTCCGTAGGCGTCGATTATGTCTCTTGAGACGACGAAGTTAAACGACTCACAAGTAATTAGCAAGCTGTGAATGACGCCGAAAAGACACTGATTGTTGATATGGCGACGAATAAGAGCGTAAGGTCAAAAGAGGAAATAACTTACCAGGGTAATAGGCACCGTTCGTCTCCGACATGAGATCTGGAAAAGAAACATTCTAACTGAATGAAGAAAATTAACGCGACTGGTCAACACATGGAGGCCAAATAACATAAGGAATATACGGGTCATCACCATTTTTCGTCGGCGAATAACTGAAATTCTGTAACACGGAAAGGAAACCTCCCCGCTTAATAACTATTATATGTAAAGACGCCAAATGAATCGAAATAATTCTTCCATACGGTCGAATACAAGGTAAAAATCGTCCACGTTGACATTTTCCTAAAGGTGACATCTAACTGAGCCGCGTGATGAATTCACCGACAACAGAAGTCTGTGGTAGTTCATTGAATATCTGAAGAGAATGACAGCTATTAAGTCAATACAAGACACCAACACCCTTGATTCCCCGACCGCACTCGCACGACCTAGGAATCGAACCCAAGTCCGCGGTGGAGACGAGCTCGCACCTTCTTCACTAGGCCACGCTGACGGTTCAAAAGGAAGTCATCTCCAAGTGATGTCGACAGCATATTGTCCTATTATTATTGACATGAGAGCTGGTAGCGTTCAATATGAATTATATCAATATGTCTCGTTACAACATGAATGCTGATAGTATTCTGTCATTAATAATAGGACAATATGCTGTCGACATCACTTGGAGATGACTTCTGCCTTCACTCGCATTCCTTTTGAACCGTCAGCGTGGCCTTGTGAAGAAGGTACGAGCTCGTCTCCATCGTGGACTCCGGTTCGATTCCTAGGTCGGGCGAGTGCGGTCGGGTAATCAAGGGTGTTGGTGTCTTGTATTGACTTAATAGCTGTCATTCTCTTCAGATATTATATGATGAATTCAGTGTATCACTCAGCCGCGGATTTCCTCATCTATTAATGGTACCCCGCTGTTTTATGCTAAAAGATCCCGCTGGTTAACGTTGACGAACAGTGGATATTGAGTTTCATATAGAGCATAAACATCAAAACAATTCAAGCAACTCATCATCCCACCACGTATGCTAAGACTCGACGCAGACTTATGAAAGAAGTTTTTGGGAAATGGATACCACGCTGCAGCTACCACAGAACTCCCACGTCCCCAGTTTACTGACTTCATCCTTTTTGAAAAGAAAATCTTCGAAAATGACAAGTTTCGGGCCCCTTCGACTTTCAATATATTTAAAGTTCATTTTTGCAGCGGCAGATATGACGAATAAACTGGGACCTAATGATGGTATACATGAGAGATGGGAATTTGTAGCAATTGAACATTGTCGCCAATTATCATCCTAATCATGATATGAATATTTTCTGACATTTTCTTTATTCAAACGCAATTGATGCAATGACTTCTGCTAAATAAGTTTGACACTGGCAACTGATCTAGAATTACTGTCAAGCAACTGACCAATATTGGTCATTTTGCAGTATCGGCATTCAATATTTCAAATAAGGGAATATTTATTTGAGTTATCTTGACAGGTGGTCAGGAGACAAATTTTTCCCGCCGTTTTTGACGGTTTCGTGAGACAATGTGACGCGGTCGCCCCGTGAGAACGCGAATTTTTCGTTTGGAGGCATTTTGCTTACGTAATCAGGACGCGGCTGTTAGATGCAGCTTTTCTAAAGACAGTTAATGAAGTTCAAGATGTTTAGATCTTGGGAATCTGCGATTCATCGGTAGTTATGATACCGCCCAGTTTGACTCCTGATTCCTGAAGCAGTGTTTCCTTTGAGTCACACACATTCTACGCAAAATTTCCAGGATGAATTTACACTTTCCACCCCCGTCAGACAAAAACGAAGACATCCTGCTCATCAAATTATAATTTTTATGAGCACACATCCAACCATACATGCAAAGACGTCTTAGGTCTGTAATGCAAATGATCACAAACATCAACCAACAAACTGTGACATACATCATTTATCGCATAAACAGGTTGCGGAAGTGCGACAAAATTGAATCTTGGATCATCCATATAAATACTATTTTACGTCAGCTTCAACCACTGATGCTCTCCTTGAAATTTCGTGGAGAATAGCGGGATATCCTCGTTCGCCTGCGACGGACAACTGTAAGTTATCACGGAAATTTCGCGCAATAGCAGGATATCCTCATTTTCCGCAGGTGGTTGTTGAGGGTGGAAAGTCATCCGCATTTTTTGGTACAATCTCGACGCACAACGGGGGGATCAGGAGAACCAACCTGCCGACATCACTTCCTGGGAAATGGGGTCATTCTTTTAAACTTATTAATAGGAATGCTAGTGTGAATACAGGTGCACGAAGTTCTCAATGAAAGTTCATCGAAGATTATGTCTCAATTAGCGTCTGTTGAAAGCTATGGTGTCCGCTACAGTCCTTTTAAGGCAATGAGAGAAAAGTTCAGCTTTTCTTGTGCCTCTGCAGATTTTGATGGCTCTTGTATTTCTATGTGTTTCCCTTTTCACATTGGTGTTAGTTATGACGTTCAGCTTGTAATTTGAAAATCTCCAAAACAACGTGGCTTACTTTAATGAAGAAGATAGTGGTGTCTAAAGAAATTGAGCAATTTTTTAGTATTTAAGAGTATATAACTTACAAAGAAGACTACCACCAAGCCTGTGTACAGTACTGTCATCATTTTAGAGACTACAAGGGCAGTATTTTATATTTTATCCTGATGTGAGGAACGATTTAATAATGATTTAAGATACAATTCATCTGCAAGTGTAGCTGCCTTTATAAATAATCTATAATATATGTCTGCATGGTTTTTCCCTAGTCCTCCCAATCTACAGATGATGAGATTTTGCATTGTTGAATTGCGAAGTTGTATTAATAAATTGGAAAAGGTGTTGACCAAAATTGATGTGTCACTTTTCTATGAGACGAACATTCATTGTATATTCTCTTTTATTCACTTTATGTTGTTTAAGAATATAAATAAGACTTACATTATTTACCTATCTTATTCTTCATATAACAATTTTGTGATTCATTCTTTCATTTGTTCATTCATCTTTGATTACTATTCAGACGACAACGATTGAGCATCACTCTCCAAAAAGTCACAACTGTATCGGCTTTGGAAATTGCTTGGGTCGCGCGCAAGACATAGCATGTTTCTCACAAAACGAGATTATCATTACGAGAGATCATGATACGCTAAGTTCATGTAGGTCATGACATGATTAATGTTTGCATTTTCGGTCAACATCCCAACCTTACACAATACACGTAGAAAGAAATTGGTTGACTAGTGTTCGCAAATCTCGGGATAAATCACAGGGAAATCATATACCCGAAGAACGAATCATCGATTTCACTGCAATTCACTGGAAAAGGTATCTGATATCTAGAAAATCACAAATACATGGAAACTTCATGCACAAATATATCAAACATTGCGGTTTAAAAATTCTTCATGATTCTTTTGTAACTTTTTTAGCAACATCAATAAGAAAATGTCTTTTAGACATGTCTTCAGTATTTTCTTGGTCAATGGCAATGGTAATTGGAGCAACTTTATGAATGTAGCAGCGTTCAAAAATATGCAGTCTGCTTCCTAGATCGTTGCACGATCCAAAAAATTCTTACGTCTTGTAATTCTCATCAATTTCAATCGCAAGCCTTAAAATCTAAAACTCATCGAAGGGTAATTCAATGGTGATAATCTTAATTTTGTACATTGCGAAATTTCGTCTGCATTAATCGGTGAATGAATTGACCAAAATTTATATATGAGTCTGCTGACCACAACTGACCACACACAACCTAAACGCTCAGCCAATTTAAAGTGCTTAACAAAACTTTTTACATGGTGCAAAATTTATTGAAATTGAGCATCTTCATCAATGAAAAAATCTTGTCAGATTTTTTAGCAACAATTTTTCGGTAAATCTTATTAGTAGGGCAATTTTTTTGACATTTTTGTGATATTTATAGGGTAAGGTAGACTGCTAGAGTTGTCGTGAAGAGGGGATAAAACTGATGCTTGTAGAATGACGCAATGTTGGTCTTCTTAAAAGCGCGATGAAGTCTGAGGACAGTTCAATCCATGCATTGCCTACTACAGATATGAAATTCTTTATCACCTAGTTTTAGGTCATTAAGAAATTGCCCTACTTATCAGTGCATTCAGCGAATCCTTAAAAACCTCACATCATGATGAAGCTGACTGAAGCTGTCTTTTTTCCGCAAAAAGCCTGAGGCTAATTGAGTTATTAAGATCCTTCAAGAATGACCAATATAATCCTAAATCGTACGTACAAAATTTGGTGACCGATAAGTCGAATAAATAAGAAGATAATTGCGATTAAGAAATAATCGGATATACAAGACACAGTTCAGAACACAGTTACAGTTCACGACGTTTTAATTCTGGGAATTCGACGCTTTACATCATCTCTAGAGTTGAAATTTGCTCATGAATTTCATCATTAGAACATGAGAAAGGTTCTATCACGTTTTAGCAATTATGAGGAAAATGCATCAAGCAGTTTATATATAGATTTCTAACAGATTTAAGTAAATGATCAACGTCAACTTGACTGTAGAATGAAATATCCTTCACCTACAAAAGCAAAGGATTTAAAAATAGCATGCTGTTTATCACAACATTTTGCATTGTTTGTTAATTCTAAAATTCGCTGCTTGTGTTAACAATGATAATTCTTTCTGCAAAACGACATGACTGGAGCACTAAATCGTCCTATCTTCTTGATTGTGAGGTGTCCTGTTTTTAGTTGAAAAAATCCAGTCACCTTGTTGTAACTGGTTAAACAGTCGCTAACAATCCCCCAAATGCCCAGATAAATTTACAGTAGATTATGAAGTGTTTCTCAACTGCAGCTATTGACAATCGAAATTGGGACCCAACAAGTTAATATAATTCAATTGATATCAAGATTTCAAAACCTACATCTTCTAAAAATCTTAAATTTCTTTTTTAAAAATGTGCCTTTTATTGTTATTCTGTGTTTTTAGTTTCTTTGGTGTCTTATTCAGGAATAAAAAAACAAAGAATCGACAGCATTTTGCATCGCATATTTTCAATCGATGATCATAATAAATGTGTCGGTTAGAAAAATGTTTCGGTTAGCAAAAAGAGCAACTGTAAAGCTGCAAATTCGACAGCGTGCTGTTTGTGAGTTTACTATGTCGCATGTATACATTATTATATCATATGTCCGTGCGATATATTTAACTGATTTATCGTTATCACTATTTAGTCATCAATGTATGTCTAAAATTTGCATAATTTCCAACATGCTGTTTAGATTCTCTCCGTCTGATGACGGCCTAAGAGGAGGTCTAAATTTGTAAAGCGAGTAAAGATAATTACCATCTATACCTGACCTCTCAATTAAAACTCACGCGAATTATGTATCTTTCATGAGGAATTTTTCTTGCACTTATCATCTACGCTACGTATAGACAAAATAATGTATAACCGTAAATTGTTAACAGGGCAAAATTTGCTTAATCAACTGTGACAAGGAAATTTTTAAATTTGAAAAAAACACAATCCATAAAATGTTCTGAAATTAAGAGCTAGAGCACAGAGGAAGTGAACGAAGCAGTTATACAACACGTAAAACAATAGAAGCAAAATAAACATTGCAGCATGCACATAATTGGACAGTCAGCTCGTCTTGAAAAATTGTGTGTCTAAGATATACCCTATCCACTTCGCCCCTGTCGCATTTTTGTTGTAGTGTTCAAACTAAGCAGACCGACTAACGATTGTGACTTTTAGTTTTAGCGTTTTTCAACAAAAAACCCTTTAAATTGACTCACTGGAAGGTCACATTTATGACAGATCTACAAGAGAACATTTTTAAGCCATGAAGTTTATGAATATAGGAATAATATCCATCTGAAGCGGGCTTCCAAGAAGATGTTGTGAAGGCACGCTATTGCCCGAAGAGCCCGATTCGGATGGGTAGTTATTTTCGGGAATGAATGTCGGTGTCACCGGGCTTTGATACCTGTAGTATTTCCATTGTAATCGCGAATAGAAAGCAGATGAACATCTATGTTGCAAGTTATCACAGAAAATTCATGTCTATCTATGGTGAATAGAAATTTCAGCCTCAGGGCATTAATGCTTTAAACATCATTAAATTAAAATCATCAAGTTAAAATATAAAAAATGGCCATTCAGCCAGTGCACCTCTAAACAACAAAATTGAGATCGATGATTAAGTTCGATAGAGGCTTCCTCTGACTGAAGCAGCACTACCACGCTACACGGAAAGACTCAATCGTTCTGTCAGTTGGACCGTTGCTAGAGGGTCACCTGACTTACCTCCGATCTGTCGAACAAGGACGGCACCTGTTCCGAACGCACCTAGGGTCTCAATTGAAACTCCCCTGCAGTCGTATGAATCCGTAAGAGTTTCATATTTCAAGGTCTTCTTCGTCTCTGCCTCTTTAGCTACTGAACCCGCCTTTCCATTGGCAACATGTAAATGAGGCTGCTTAAGAGTCGCAACATGTGAAATCCCAAACAAGCGGTTTCCCTTTCATGAGATAAGCGACATGCTATCAGGCCGCTTACTGTCACATTGTATGAGACGGGGAGGTTCAAGAATTGCTGGCGTGTTGATAGCAGTCAATGTCTTTGACAGTAAATTGTTAACCGTATATGACGATTGGAGCGGTCAGCTGCTCTGGAGCAGGATAGTCCATGTATACCTGTCTTATCAACAGCTACTCCAAAAGAACATTTATGAGGCTTACACAGAGGTGTCCCAAGACGAGGACCAGCTTCGAATTTCATCATTCGTTGATTTGGTCTGCAGAGGTCAATGCTTTTGCTCTCAATAAAGTTTCTAGAGGACACATAAATCTAAACGCCAGTTCAACGATACAATGCCAATGTGCATTCTCTAGCACCTAGACAACTATTCCCAAAGAAAATTCTTCAAATACAAAAACTGGGAAAACTAAAGAATTATATTCTATCATAAACGAGTGTTAGAATCAGGGATGTGGAAGCGGAAGTGGATGCCCGACGATACTAATGACTGACGCAATTTGCGTGTCAGGCCGAAGCGAGGCACTTCTGACTTTTGACCGTAAGTCTTGATTTGAGTTAAGTAATAGTTGTCAAATTTAGTGCTTACCCGATTACACCTTACTACAATTGGCACCTGTATTACTAAATGGAGTTACTTCTAATTTTCTCATTATGATGAAAACGAAGGTGCATTATCTCAGAATACTGGCATTCGAAATCAGCGAACCTCAGCATCATCTTATCAATGACAACTTTGCACAATGCGGATTGGTGTGTCTTGAGGCAATTTCATTGTAGCATTCTCAAACACTATCTTGGACGTTTCATATCATTTTTACTACACACGTGTTGGGAAAATATGTCGTTTTTATTTCACAATTTCCCAAAGGTCGAAAGTTTCAGTAAATTTGAAAAATGTTTGACCTTTTGGCAAGTCAAAAAACGCATACAAGTCAGCTAGGGTTCAGGAGACACGAAGTGTTAGCGTCAGAACCTATAACTCGTAAAATGTAGAAAATTAAGAAAAAGGGACTCGAAATAGGGAGGTGTGTAGCCCATGTCCGGTCTCCAATAATTGGAAGCGGAAGCGAATAAAAATTAATCGCTTCCGCAAACCTGCCTTGGACAACCTGCTTTAAACAAAAAGCAAATCCAACAGAGCTAGAATTCTGATGAGTAGTTTGTCTGCAAATGCTGACAAACCTTAAAAGGCAGCCGAATGATCAGCAACTGCTGTACAAACAATGAAGCAATAAATCACTTACTTCTCGAATTATCAGCATCAAAGTTGTAGATTGGGAAATCTCTTCTTGGAGAACGATTATTTAAGGCTAATTTCCATCCATCAGTGTGAAGTGTAACGCCGGGGGTGAGAGGCTGCGTTGAGTTTTGTAATGAGCAAAGATCGAGAGGCGAAGAATAACGCCTGTTTATCATGCTGCCATAAATTGAGAAAATGAGCGTTGACTCAAACATTCTCATTGATTTCCTTAATCAAACAATCATAGAAATGGTCAATATAGAGAAATTCAACGAGAAACTATGAATTCAGTCAATGAATCAATTTTATTCCAATTTTACTTCCCTGACGCAAACATTTCAGGAATCGTTGTTTCCACCGAGTATTGAATTTTAGAAATATCATCCGGAAGATAGCTTAAATAGTGCCTGGTAAAACATGTCGACGGAGCGAATGAATTATCAATTTCATCCCTAGATAGGGGTTTGAGTGATTCGGACTGGTGGCGTGGACTGTGTTACTGCTTCTAAATATGAGGAAGGATGGTGTTGACCGCGTGACTGATCCTAGACATGAGGAAGGACGGTGCTGACTGCTCCTAAATATGAGGAAGGACGGTGCTGACTGCTCCTAAATATGGTGAAGGTCGGTGCTGACCGCGTGACTGATCCTAGACATGAGGAAGGACGGTGCTGACCGCGTTACTGCTCCCAAACATGAGGAAGGACGGTGCTGACTGCTCCTAAATATGAGGAAGGACGGTGTTGACCGTGTTACTGCTTCTAAACATGAGGAAGGATGGTGCTGACTGCTCCTAAATATGAGGAAGGATGGTGCTGACCGCGTTACTGCTTCTAAATATGGTGAAGGTCGGTGCTGACCGCGTGACTGATCCTAGACATGAGGAAGGACGGTGCTGACTGCTCCTAAATATGAGGAAGGATGGTGCTGACTGCTCCTAAATATGGTGAAGGTCGGTGCTGACCGCGTGACTGATCCTAGACATGAGGAAGGACGGTGCTGACTGTGTTACTGCTCCCAAACATGAGGAAGGATGGTACTGACTGCTCCTAAATATGGTGAAGGTCGGTGCTGACCGCGTGACTGATCCTAGACATGAGGAAGGACGGTGCTGACTGCTCCTAAATATGAGGAAGGATGGTGCTGACCGCGTTACTGCTTCTAAATATGGTGAAGGTCGGTGCTGACCGCGTGACTGATCCTAGACATGAGGAAGGACGGTGCTGACTGCTCCTAAATATGAGGAAGGATGGTGCTGACTGCTCCTAAATATGGTGAAGGTCGGTGCTGACTGCTCCTAAATATGGTGAAGGTCGGTGCTGACCGCGTGACTGATCCTAGACATGAGGAAGGACGGTGCTGACTGTGTTACTGCTCCCAAGCATGAGGAAGGACGGTGCTGACTGTGTTACTGCTCCCAAGCATGAGGAAGGACGGTGCTGACTGTGTTACTGCTCCCAAGCATGAGGAAGGACGGTGCTGACTGCTCCTAAATATGGTGAAGGTCGGTGCTGACCGCGTGACTGATCCTAGACATGAGGAAGGACGGTGCTGACTGTGTTACTGCTCCCAAGCATGAAGAAGGACGGTGTTGACCGCGTTACTGCTCCTAATGGTGAAGGTCGGTGCTGACCGCGTGACTGATCCTAGACATGAGGAAGGACGGTGCTGACTGTGTTACTGCTCCCAAGCATGAGGAAGGATGGTGCTGACTGTGTTACTGCTCCCAAGCATGAGGAAGGATGGTGCTGACTGTGTTACTGCTCCTAATGGTGAAGGTCGGTGCTGACCGCGTGACTGATCCTAGACATGAGGAAGGACGGTGCTGACTGCTCCTAAATATGAGGAAGGACGGTGCTGACTGCTCCTAAATATGAGGAAGGATGGTGCTGACTGCTCCTAAATATGGTGAAGGCCGGTGCTGACCGCGTGACTGATCCTAGACATGAGGAAGGACGTTGATGACTAGTTTATCTGAACGAATATTGAGAGTCTGGAAACATTAAATTGCTGTCTGACCATCTCAGACGAGATGATTCACAAAGTAGGATTTTTTCAATTCCGCGAGCATCATCCTAACAACCATTATCATCAAGGTGAGAACTTGACCACGTGATGAAGGGATTACAGGGTTGGAAATAGAAAAAACAGCTTTACTAAGAGATCTCAAGTAAGGAAAATTTCCAGCAGCCATTACAGTGTTGCAAGTTTGATGTGATGAACATAACAGCATATGGGCAATTGAGCAAGTGAAAGATACAGGTTATCACATCTGTTTCCTCTACTTGACAATTTATTCTCACAACTGAATTCATCCGTAATCAAGCAACATCTGGTGAGAACACAAATCATGATCGCTTTCAATTTAATGGATATAATTTTGATTCATTCCAACTATAAAGTTATTATTCAAAGTTCCTGTTTGTTCTGCAAGTTAGACTTTTCCCACGGACGTGCGAACAAAAATAGTTGAAAATTTATCAATTTTAGAGGACTATTTCACTGTTAGACACGTTCAAGATAAGGAATTCGATCAAGGAATTGTCTTGACAGTAGAACAAGTGCGGAAATAAAAATGATGCGAACGTCTCGTACTATAGGAGTCCAATATAGGGGTCGCAATACCAGTATTACCGTTACCGGTTTTACAGGCATTTTCTATTTTTCAGAAATACCGAAAACCGGTTTCCAATTACCGGTTTACTTCCTGCTGCGTTTCTATTGTGAAATTTTGCTGAATAAATAATGCTAAGGATATGAAAGCAGTTATCGAACCGAGAATTCCTCAAAATCACTGCACAAAATCAATCGGTTATGTTACAATATCTTCACAACCCGTTATCCATGCTTGACAAGATAACTGTCGTATAGACATGCTGTTTCGAACACTGAAGAAGAGATTGAAATGTACCAAAGAAGAGGATAATCTACTAATTTACAAAATCGATCGTCTATCTTCTAAAGAAGCAGAGGGGACGATATCATCACATGTGATGAAGACAATGAATATCTGGAAATAAGCCATTTCAGAATCGTTGCACAAAAATTCATCCTCAGATCACAGTGTAGCAAGTTCGAATTTTATCTTCAACTTTTACGATTGTCTTCTCAACATTCCATTGACTTCAGTGGAAGAGGAATGTTTCCCATTATTGGCTTGGCTTCTAACTGACTGTCCGACAAAACACTAGATGGTTTGTGGTTCATTCGCTGAAACATTTATCAGAAAGATCTTTAATTGACGACTGTGACTACTTTTAACATAACGTACTCCTCTGGTATATTCGATACCTTCAACAATATTTGCTCGATGAAAATGCATGTTATAGACAGCTTTTCGTGTTTTCATTGTAAAACCGGTAATGCCGGTGATACCGGTTTTATCATTCCTCAAATACTAAAATACCGGTTTTGTAAAAGTGGTCCGGTATTGCGACCCCTAGTCCAATAATAAACTGCAAAAAATCAGCCAACGAAATCTACTAACGAAAGATTAACTTGCAGTCCGCTAATAAGGTACAAAAACAAAATATGAAATTGTTTGAGGATGAAGGAGGGGTGGACCAATATCTTCGTAATGTCAATGACAAAATACAAAATGCCGTCCTTCTAGGCGAGGCTGTAATGCAGTCGAAGAAGATGACACTGATGTGTATCGGTCGCAAGTTCAAGTACGCAAAGAGATGATCACAAGAACCAATAATTTCAAGTAAACGTCAGTTTCTTACTTTCAACCAAGTCCTCAAGCTATCATGCTCAACATTTATTGAAGGCCGCACAAGTGCTTCATCAATTGATGTGTCTTCTGCATTGGACAATCTCTTCGTACCTTTAGATAGGCCCCAACAGACAGCAACAGAATGAGGAACTTGGGAAATGAGTGGTCGGTTGTTGTTGTTTTACCCGACTCCGTCCTGCGGATAGGTTTCGCATCAAGACAATACGAAGCAACACACCCCGCAAGTAAATACATGCCTACTGCTGGCGAGTAGTGCCCCGAGGAGATGACCATTCCGATACCATCGGAGTGCTACCAACGACAAAGCTGCTCACACAGCGTGAACAGCATTGACCGGGGGAGGCAGCAACCCCACTGGTCACACACCTTACCTGCGATGAGGGGCGGCGGGCATCGCTAAGGAGACTGGAAAGGGCATAGCCAGATATGCCACAGGGGATGACGCAGGATTCGGCTGCAACATCAATTTAGTATAGCCACTGAGGAAAGGCCGTGAGAATAAGACATCAAATTACCAACACCAGAGCTGCAGTGGCAAAAGACCCCTTTTAGTCGCCTCTTACGACACGCAGGGGAACGTCGGTACTATTCTATTCATCCCAGGAACTTGATTGATAGGTCATCGCCCAACACGAGGCTGAAAATGAGACTTTCACAGAGCGATGAATACCCCGCGGCTACTGCGAATCTGCGCTATGGCTCCAGACTTATTACTCTCACCTAATCAATGAAAACATATGGAGTCTATTTTTGCCGAAATCTGCTTCTCATCCGATTTATGGTACTTATGGGTTATCTCCCCCCCCCTACGTTTTCAAATTTGTCTAAAATCTGCAAAAATGAATCAATCGTCACCAAACTTCAAGTAAACGTATTTAAATATATTTTCTACCCACATACAAAATTTTATGCAGATCGGACAAGTACTTTTTGCATGAGAGACGATCACGTGAAGTGTAGCGAAGTCTGCAGCTTGATCTGACTTCATCTGTTCGACGCATTATTGCTACTTGTGTGAGCATTGTTCTCTCTCCCTCTTCGTCTCTCCACTGCCATTTGAAATTTTCCCACGGCCACTACCTTGCCACACCTTTTTAAGAAGCATATTAATGCAAGGAATGTGGCCTGGTCATCATCGCTTCACGAGTTGTCGGGAAATGACTTTGTAGACCACAAGTGCTTTCTGCTCCGACGGTGAGGTCATAAGAAGTCAGATCAAGCTGCCGGCATCGCTGCAATTCAAGTTATCGCTTCTAATTCAAAAAGTACTTGTCCGATTTGCCTAAAACTTGGTATGTGGCTAGAGAATATCCTCACTTACGTGTGTTTAAAGTTTTGTGACGATTGATTCATTTCTACAGGTTTTAGACAAATTTGAAAACGTGGGGGAGATAACCCATAAGTGCCGGATTTACTTGTGTTTCCATTATCTTGTCTGACAAGAAGAGGAACCAGACAGCTCTCCATAGTACATGCATCTTTCCGTGAGAGTCTCATTTTCAGCCTCGTTCTCTGCAGAGACTCATGCTGGCGGTTGGATTATAAACACTTTCCATCAAGTCAATCTCTTTGCAACTTCTGAAAATGATACAAGCAGTGGAGCTTGAAATCTGCAACATAACAATGATGACATCGACAAGTGGCAGTTAAGAAATGAGAAATTAACTTGAGAAGAGTTAGGAAGGCAGCGGAAAAGTGAAACTGAAATTAAATGTTTCCATTTGACACTGATTTCCAAGCTGTGCTTCTACAAATTAGTGCAGAGCGTGGTAAAAAGTTGGTGCCACATTGTCCCGTCTCTTCGCGTGGGTAGATGTTTCGACTAACAATGATACTGACTACTTGTTCCAACGATAAATCATTCTCTTCCTCTTAAAGACATGTCTTCCTTATTAATGTTTCATTCCTTTATGAAATCGAATGGAAAACATTCAAACTGAAATTGCGCACTTAAAAATGGATTGATAAATTCGTCTTTCCCGGAACTCAACAGTTTTAAAGTTACTTTGGTTGATGTAAGCCGACACTCGGATACAGTTACAATATGTAGCTAAAGCAGCAAGTCAGATATTGAGAAGAAATACACGACGAGTATGCGGATACGGCTGTCATTTTGCACCAGTTATGCGAGCGCGAAAGAAGCTGCCCCTCGTAGAACTTACAAGTCAGCAGTACGGCGGTCAGATAAGATGGGAGACTGAAGACCATAGATAGGGGATCACTGAAGTACATGCCGCATAATTATTCCAAATGACTGATGAAAATTAATAATTCCATTATTCTTTCTTCATCCGATTCATCCATTTTCTGAAACACTGATTCTTTAAGGAAGGGGTCTGCAACCTAAATCAGCCCGAGGTACACAATATCTTCCCATACGCGAAATATTAGATGTAATAGGGCCAATTTTAAAGGGCTGATGGAAACCGACACTAAGACATGGTTTCAACACGTAGTTAAAGGAGCAAGTCAAATTTGAGCACATACACGGTTGGTGAACGTCTGTCATTATGCACCAGGCATGCAAACGCGCAGGTGGGGGGGGGGTTCTCGTAGAACTCTTATATCAGTGGTACAGTTAACATATTGTCTTTATTGTATTTTCTTTACATTCCCCGTAATCCACATTTTCATACATGACCCACGGAATTAGTACATCCTTTTCCAAGTTTCTATGCATTACCTCCCGTTCGAAATCTGCTAGAATCTCCTTTCAGCTGTCTCCAGAGGAAGATTAATAATATGCTCATTGTTGCATTAACTAATTGAAGCTGATTGCGCATAACACCAGAACGTTCACAGGGCTATCAACCCGTGCGCGTCGGCTAAAAATCGGGACAAAATCGGGACAGTTGGCAGCCCTGCGTTCATACTATCTAATTCAGCGACGTTTGTACTTGAAACTGATCATCTACTAAATCTTATGTGATCCATCAACTGAGCTGTTTTCTTGCAGATTAATCTTGCTAACCTCATTTATCTAGGTGGAATTGCTGAGAACTGAATGCTGTGATCAATCAGTCCATTTAATTTCAACAGACATATTTCAAGAAGACAATTGCATGCAACCTACACACAGTCAGTCTGCCTTCTATAGAAGAAAAAGTCTGCAGAAAGTGTGTGGTACAACCTAAATCAGCTTTAGCGCAGTAGAATTCACTAATGAGGTCAAGGATCACTACAAAAATGAATTTTGTGAACATACACCTACGTGCTTACTTGCCAGAATTACTTTTAGCAATGTGTATAGAGTCTGGTATAACCTTTTTGCTAAGAATTGCATCATCATGAAGCGACGATTTCACATAGTGATGCGTGCATCTTCAGAAATCTTAACAGTGCTGTAATTATCGTTTGATAAGTTGTCACTGAGTTCTTACCGACAAGTGCATGTATTATTCGCAATAGCTATAGCAATAGGAGAATTGGAAACTACAACTACTGAAGTTATCTAGACCAGAGTTTCCCGAACAGGGTTTTGCCTCGGGGGTTCACGGAGGGCAGGGGGTAATTTGGATTAGTACAGCAGGGATGAACAGAAGTACTTGCACCTGGGTCATTTTGTGAATCCCCAACATGCCTCTTCTAGTCACCAGTATCCTGTGATCGGATGTCATTAGCAATCAGAATCTTCATTTTAATTTGTGAATTCTGCGGGAACCAAGGACCCCTACCCTCCCCACGCCTGTCATTTTTTCGTGCTTTTGGAAGAATCTCGAGACCCAATGAAATCCATCCTAAATTTCTGGAATTCCGATTTTTTCGGAATAATCTCATCTGCACAACAGTAAACCTAGCAAAATTTGAAACTCATCAAAATCAAACGATTATCAAAGACTGGGTTATGCATCACATTGAGGTATGAGAAACGTATTTAATGATAATCCAGGCATGAGAACTCGTCGGGAACAAAAAGTCAGAAAATTTGTAGAATTCTAACTTCAGTCACCTATTGCTACCAGAGTCTTTTTTACGCTGGTCCGTTGTGTTTCTTCCATGCTATCGGAATACGCATGTCTCCTCAAAGATTTGGACAAATTGGATCAAGCAGTGTCTGATAAGTGAAATCTTGAACTTCTTCTTGGTAAGCTGAATTCAAAACATGTTTATTGGTTTGGATCAAGTTCATCGCGTCAATGTGCATGAAGGTGCTTCAAAAGTAAACACACAAACCGGCAAATCGAGATGATCTGGAGGTCTTCGTAAGTATTGGAATTGAATGGAAGGTTGTGGAATAAAATTCGAAAGGTAGCAATTTCGTCATATGAAGATGTGAACACTACTGGATTGTTTGCCGGTAATTTCTCGTCAACATTGAAGTTCATGAAAGCAGGATAATACATCAAGAATAGCTTTCAATAGTAAGGGAAAATCGATGCAGAAAGAGGGGATGACCACCAATCATCGATACGCAAATGCTTCCTGGAAACGGGAAGTTAGTTGCACAATTCTAGATAAAAAGTATCCTTGCTGTCGCCTGAGATGCGGTTTGGTTTATTGGTTATCGCTTCAGGTTTGGTAAGAGAACTGATAGACCATTTGAGCAGTTTGATCTGCTCGTCATGTGAACCAATGGCTCCTTCTTCTGGAAAAAGTACATGGATAGTTCTTCTGGAGAGGAGACATCGAAAAAGTACAAATTCAGTCGAGTCAATTGATTAATAAAGAATAAGAAACTGATGATTACTCACTCCAGACTCTCCCTCAGACTTCATTTCGAAAGTTTTTCTGACGCTCCGATTGACCTATTTTTACTACCTTATTCCAATTTTACAAGAGACGTTGGGAGTGCGATCCTGTGTAGATAAAAATAAACAGCAAAAGTGACATACACATCAAGAAGTCGAATAAAATGAACACCTGACCCCGAAAATCTGACAGTTCTTCTAATAATCAAAAATATCAAGAGACTTTTGTAATCACGTGAGGCAAGTCTATCTGATTATCTGAATTTTTACCGAATCAGAAACAGACTCTCTACACCCTCACTCTCCTGGAATTTTTGTGGATTTTTTCCACGAATATGGAGACCCCACCTAAATGGATCCAAAAAGCCGGAAAATTCTCATGGCTGATAATCGCATTACGGTATAAGATCGGTAATTTGTGGGAATATGACAAGAAGTTCTGTCCCATCAGTTAACCTGAAGAATTCTAATACACTGCATCTTCGATTATCCGGACGTAATTTCAGAATCCGTTCGATTCTCCGTGATTCCATCAAAACATGTACATGTACATACATGGAATCGAATGTTCATTTTAGCATTGTTCTTTTCTTTAGGTAGTACATACACGAAGTACTCTTGCTTTATCAGCAATAAATTTTTGCCCAATGTTCGGTTCTCCCCGTTCTCTGAGTCAAACAATAGGCAAGCAGCTAAATGCTTGGAGCATTACTAAATAGGTTATGTATGCTAGTCAAAGCTGGGATACAGCTCTGATAAGTCACTTTCAATTCATGGTCTCAGTTCACGGTCATTGTTTGCATACGTGCATGTATGTGCTTTAATAGGAACGACACTGAATATATAGCAAACATGCACATGCTCATAATTTCATTAAACAGTCAAAGAATTGGAATCAAATATATCAAGTATTGCATTCTAGGTAGATATGCAGGATGGATATATACATGCAGATTATATAGATATATGTAGATCATATTCTACCCGGATAATCGAAGATGCACTGTACTTAAACATGCATGATGAAAATCATCATGATTCTAAAAGCAGCAACTACAATGATAACTTCTCATCTAGTACTCAGCCAGCAGCAGTTGTCTATTGCTGTTTAATGTCTAATCTACTTCATGATCATGAATATCCGTATCATTCACAATTTCATACTTAATTTCTTGTGACAATTCGTTCGAATCTTGCTGTTGTTGTGTCTTATCTAATCTCTTGCATCAGTAATTTGAGTTCATTATCTCAATACGGCATCTGTGTGTATGTGAGAGCACGCATGAGAATTATTGGATTTTGTCAGGGTGAAACATTAACAGTTAGAAGACGAGCGGTTCCACCGATCCATAACGAAAGAAACAGTACCCTGAAAGTCACTTCAGAATGCATGAAATGATTCATTTATTGAAGAATCAATGATGATCGACAGTGAATAACCCATGTCAGGATGCAACGTAAATTGAAATTCTGCTTAAACCGCATTCAAATGATTTCGCAAGAGAAAATCATGTGACGCAGTCTGCCTATAATAATCAGATTTCCTTTTTTTGCCGATTTTGACTAACCGACTATTGACTTTGAAGAAGCTGTACAGTTTTACTGTGCAGGGCTCCGCTCAGGTGGGTTTGAGTGTTCAGGAATTGGGGCCGAAACACGAATCCTACCTGAGTTCTTGCTGATGACTTCCTCGGTGGTACAGGGAACGCAAAACTAGTCCTTTTAAGGACTAGCTTCATTTTATTTTCAGTGCGTATTACGTTATCCGTTTGCACTCATCTTTTTTTGTTGCTGCAGTCTACTCATTTATTTTACGCTAGTTTCTTGTGGCTATTTATTTCGCGGTTGATTTAATACCAAATAATTTTCATTTGTGCTGTTTATTTCCTTCATTTTTTAATCTTTTTTAATTTGATTTTTTTAATCAATTTATTCATTCATTCAATTTCTTCCTCATCATATATATTTTTTCTTTTGTTGCGATTTCAATATTCCATTAAAGTCGTACTTCACTAGTCATTTTCAGCAGTGAAATAGGTGATTGATAGCATCTTCCGTCGTGTACAGATTAAGCTTGTCATAATTGTTTGCGGATTAAGGCTAGATATGATGGGACACAGACCGGTCCTCTTGAGAGGAAGATTGAATTTCATGAATAGTTAGTCACCAATTGGTCCATTTATAACAAGTCCAGTTCCCTATTTCACTTTCTTCATGGAGTAGTTCCAGGTGAGACGTAAATCGATTCTGGCAAGTTCAGTACCTATGCTGTAGTTTCGCATGTATTTTCTTTTCTTTTAAGTTCATTACAAATTTATTCATTACAGCTATATTTTGTACAGTAGGCTTAATCATAGTTTATTTTATGTAGTTAACTGAGATTTCTAGAGGATGATGATTTTCATTTAAATATATAGACGAAAATTCAGGTGGTTGAGCCGTACCGACAACACCAAGTGAACTCTAATGATTGGAGTCGGACAATAAATGAGAATTTCATCTTTATGCACGTAGAAATTATATTGGAAATAATGGAACAATGATGTATGGGGCAAAGAGGAATTTTTGAAAGTTTCATAGTAAAATAAAAATATTCGGAAATACCTTCACAAAGACGAGTGCAAAAAGTGGGTAACTTGCGAATCCTAGAATCATAAGGCGCATTTGCATCATGAGGTTCGATATTCTAATGAAAATGTATTAAATAAGCTATATAACAAGAAGCTAGAGTGATGAAACATTGGTTTACGAACGCGCATTTGCAGCATTGTTCCTTCTGTTCAAGATTCTTCAAAATCATTTCTCAGCATTTAAGTCTTAAAATCAATGATTCGATATTGAATGCTGAAAATCGAAATTTAATCGCAACATATCGCAATAATAGTGCATAAATTTATGCTTGAACATTTCAGTAACCATAAAACTAAGCATGAAAAGCTATGAAAAGTAGGTTAGAAAGTAATGGGTTCCATGTCGATAACGAGGATAATTAAAAAAATGATGAAATCAACGCAAAAACGAAAGAAATGCCGAAGTTAACTTTTCCCTTGACTATGTTGGGAAAGTTCCTCAAGAAAAGTCAATAAATTAAAGAATAAACTATGTGCGTATCACACCAAAATCTTGTAAACCATTAGCAACAGCATTTAAAAGAAAATAATGAGTGTACTTGCAGTATTTGCTTGACAATCGGCCTAAAATTCAATTATAAGCATAAATATATAATTTATCAATTCTCTTGCAATCTTTGCCAAAAGAAGTACATAAGTCAAACATGTCGAATTTTCAGCACTAGATTCAACAAACACTAACGTAGTTTTTAAAATCGAGCTGCAAAAAGTGCATAGACTGAGCATAATTTGTTAGATCATTGCGATGAAGTGATGACCATTGATCATTTTAGTTACAAGATTTTGGATACAAGTTTCTTTGCCACGAAAAATGACCTCCCGTGTGGACGAATCATGAAAACAAGATTTTATTGCAGCTTTGAACGATTTACGAGGCACAATGGAATTCGTCTCCCAAGGATGGAAAATCTGGGTCAGGTAAATAGGAAGCATTGTCCACAAACAAAGACTGAATTACCTGAAATAAAATTTAAATTCCTGATTTTGACATATCCCCTGGTCTCCTCCTGCAGTTAGCCATTTTTTGTTAGTGTCATATGGACTGACTCTTGTATTGATCCTGAACGTGCACTAGAAAGTTGGACTTTGGGTTTTGGATCGACGTTGGGTAAGTGATACAAAACTTTGGTCTCATATTAATTCTGCATATATACAGAGCAAGTTATAAAAATCAGTATTTTGATTTGAATCTTGAGAGAAGTACATGATAAGAGCATAAAATTCTGATTTTTAATCAAAATTCCACTCAATTCACACAACATTTCAAATAAGAAATACTTGTGGTTAACAGTTACATCATTTAGGGCTTGACAGTGCCGTGCATTCAAAGTTCGTGCATATTGACTATTTACTGTAAGCTTACATATGCATCTATTTTGTTGCACTTGTGCATAATGAATTTTAAATTTTATACATTTCATTTCTTTGTATCTTTGAAACCCTACAATTCACCAAACTACTCACTCAAACTACTCAAACTTCACCCTACTATTCATCAAAAAAGAATTCATTCCAATTTCGTATTCTAAAAATGTTAAATAATACATTATTTAATGTACATAATACGCAGCTATACTATTTATTAATTCAACGTAGCAAAGTGCGTCAAGGTAACAAAAATAAAAATAAAAAAAAACAAGCTAATGACTAGTTAATTTTCAATAGGTACAAAATATGATTTAAAAGAAAATTTTTTTATATCCTAAAATGTCTAAAAATTTAAAAAATGCTTACTAGAAGGACAAACAACGCTTCTCCTCTCCTCATGTGTGATGAATTGGCATGTAAGTCGTTCTGTTCAAAATTATGTTTATCATTTATATATTGAAAAGATCCTATTTAACAGTCTGCCCATTCAGATGATAAGAGGACAGGTCTGTTTCCAATCAAAATACCAGATCTAGCTAACACAGCGGGATTACGTTATCTAAAATCTACCAGGTGTGTAAGAGAATTAATGTTAGTTCCTTAAGCTAAAACGTGAAATAAAATTCTACAAAAATATGCATACAAATTATTTGACTATTTTTAATGAGGTCATCAACAGGAACTTGGTCAGGACGATCGCGTTTCGACCGCTTCATCCTGGACGCTCAAACGCTTAAGTCTGTTTATTTTTCTGAATGAATGAAAACAATTGCTTTGTTGCGAAAAATGTTTGACTATCATAATTAAATCAAAGATCTTCAATAAGTCAGTACATCATTGTTGTTTAAATTAAACGAAAGCTCATAACATAGTAATACATATACTTAGGCTACTAATAAAAAATCGTTTCCCATCCGACACTTCTCATGGGTGCAATAGGAATTTTGTCCAATAGAAGAATATTTATGTCAGCACAAAATACAAAGAATGCACTACGCTTACTTAATTCTACTTATTTATTGAAGCTTGGGCTTGGGTTTTAGGTTTTGACCCAAAACTTGTACTGGGTATAACCAATACAAGTTTTTGCTCATCCTTGTACACTACTTCCTCTTATTCTAGAAGATTTCTGAGCTGTGTAGATCCGAAATATGTGTTCTTGCATCTTGCGGCTGAAAATCAACATTATCCTCAATCACTGATTTACTAAATAATTTCTTGAACAAACAGAGGATTCCGCTATATTCCAATGATTTCATGAATGAAATGTAAAAGCTCTGCTCCAACGACTTCCCTATATCACGACCCCTTTAAGCTATGCAATGAGGTGAAAGGTCTCTCTAACGACTGCATGATGATAAAAACATGAATGAATGAACTTCGTTCATACCTTGAAGCACGACAAGAGACTCATTCCGTGTGGTCGAGCTTTGCAAGAATGCTATGCTGCTTTTCTTCATGTCTTTATTTCTACCCTGATCATGATCGTTTTTAGTCATTGTCAAGGACAGAGGTCTCCTGGGCATAAGCGAACACAAGACAATCACCTCCGACACTTGGAATACCAAAACATGCTGATTTCCGCAACGCCTCTGAAGTTCTCCTCAAATCACGAAGCTTCCGATATCTTGACATTTGAAAACACCACTCGAGAGCTTATCAAACTGCGGAGGTGGATTCTCTACGCTTTACATGAGTATTCGACTTAAGGGTATTGTGCCCTGCATCTCTCTGAACGGCGCTATGCGATTCATTTCGGGCTATCTGCGAATTGCACCATTGTGTGTGCTCCCTCACCGCCGAGTTGAAACGTGGCTTCTCTTACATCCAACACATTAAGGGTGTGCGCGCACTAGGCGGCCAGCAAGAATGCTGAAGGTGTGCGCGCACTAGGCGGCCAGCAAGAATGCTGAAGGCATGCGCGCACTAGGCGGCCAGCAAGAATGCTGAAGGCGTGCGCGCACTAGGCGGCCAGCAAGAATGCTGAAGGCGTGCGCGCACTAGGAGGCCAGCAAGAATGCTGAAGGCGTGCGCGCACTAGGCGGCCAGCAAGAATGCTGAAGGCGTGCGCGCACTAGGCGGCCAGCAAGAATGCTGAAGGCGTGCGCGCACTAGGCGGCCAGCAAGAATGCTGAAGGCGTGCGCGCACTAGGCGGCCAGCAAGAATGCTGAAGGCGTGCGCGCACTAGGCGGCCAGCAAGAATGCTGAAGGCGTGCGCGCACTAGGCGGCCAGGTCGCGGCGGTCAAGTCTTGACGGCCAGCAAGAATGCTGAAGGCGTGCGCGCACTAGGCGGCCAGCAAGAATGCTGAAGGCGTGCGCGCACTAGGCGGCCAGCAAGAATGCTGAAGGCGTGCGCGCACTAGGAGGCCAGGTCGCGGCGGTCAAGTCTTGACGGCCAGCAAGAATGCTGAAGGCGTGCGCGCACTAGGCGGCCAGCAAGAATGCTGAAGGTGTGCGCGCACTAGGCGGCCAGCAAGAATGCTGAAGGCGTGCGCGCACTAGGCGGCCAGCAAGAATGCTGAAGGTGTGCGCGCACTAGGCGGCCAGCAAGAATGCTGAAGGTGTGCGCGCACTAGGCGGCCAGCAAGAATGCTGAAGGCGTGCGCGCACTAGGCGGCCAGCAAGAATGCTGAAGGTGTGCGCGCACTAGGCGGCCAGCAAGAATGCTGAAGGTGTGCGCGCACTAGGCGGCCAGCAAGAATGCTGAAGGCGTGCGCGCACTAGGCGGCCAGCAAGAATGCTGAAGGCGTGCGCGCACTAGGCGGCCAGCAAGAATGCTGAAGGTGTGCGCGCACTAGGCGGCCAGCAAGAATGCTGAAGGCGTGCGCGCACTAGGCGGCCAGCAAGAATGCTGAAGGCGTGCGCGCACTAGGAGGCCAGCAAGAATGCTGAAGGCGTGCGCGCACTAGGCGGCCAGCAAGAATGCTGAAGGCGTGCGCGCACTAGGCGGCCAGCAAGAATGCTGAAGGCGTGCGCGCACTAGGCGGCCAGGTCGCGGCGGTCAAGTCTTGACGGCCAGCAAGAATGCTGAATGCGTGCGCGCACTAGGAGGCCAGCAAGAATGCTGAAGGCGTGCGCGCACTAGGAGGCCAGCAAGAATGCTGAAGGCGTGCGCGCACTAGGCGGCCAGCAAGAATGCTGAATGCGTGCGCGCACTAGGCGGCCAGCAAGAATGCTGAATGCGTGCGCGCACTAGGCGGCCAACAAGAATGCTGAATGCGTGCGCGCACTAGGCGGCCAGCAAGAATGCTGAATGCGTGCGCGCACTAGGCGGCCAGCAAGAATGCTGAATGCGTGCGCGCACTTGACGGCCAGCAAGAATGCTGAAGGCGTGCGCGCACTAGGCGGCCAGCAAGAATGTTTAGGGTGTGCGCGTACTAGGCGGCCAGGTCGCGGCGGTCAGCAAGAATGTTTAGGGTGTGCGCGTACTAGGCGGCCAGGTCGTGGCGGCCAGCAAGAATGCTGAAGGTGTGCGCGCACTAGGCGGTCATGTCGTGGCGGCCAGCAAGAATGTTTAGGGTGTGCGCGTACTAGGCGGCCAGCAAGAATGCTGAAGGCGTGCGCGCACTAAGCGGTCATGTCGTGGCGGCCAGCAAGAATGTTTAGGGTGTGCGCGTACTAGGCGGCCAGGTCGCGGCGGTCAGCAAGTACTGGGCGTGCACACCCTGAGTCGTGTCATAAACAACGCTTCCCTACTGCCCCGGCTGATGTCCAGATGACCGCTTGCTGAGGAACTTTCAAGGGTGGATACCCAGAAATTCCACCGTTCCACCCATCTGCCAGCTTGGAACACGCAGTATGCACCCCCTAGTAATCACTTCTGGTTTGAAGCCTTCATGTGCGCCTGTGGCCTCACAGCATCCGATCTGTTTCCATGACTGACATCTGATTGCAACGAAATGGGCTATCCTCACATCCGATTCCTATTACCTATCCCTCAAACTTTTGCTATACGACAAAATAAAATAAGCCGTGCCGATGAGCAAACATCAAACAGTTATGGTACCTGTCCCTTTTGAGTTTATTTTTTAATGGGTCTCTGCATGCTATTGCCAACTTACTTGCTTTACTTTATGCGGCATATTCATTAATGAATTTCAACCGACCCGTTGGAGATTGCACTCCACAACTTGCGATCGTACGTCGTCCTATTCAACTGTTGAACGCTGAGTCCTGAGCAGGGGTGTGGAAGAGGAAGCGATCGTTTTTATAGGAAGCGGAAGCGGATGCCCGACGATCACTTCCCGCTTCCGAAAGTATAGTGATACTAATGACTGACGCAATTCGCGTGTCAGGGCGAGGCGACGAACTTCTGACTTTTGACCGTAAGTCTTGATGTGAGTTAAGTAATAGTTGTCATATTCAGTGCTTACTCTATTACACCTTACTACAATTGGCACCTGTATTACTGAATAGTTACTTCTAATTTTCTCATTATGATGAAAACGAAGGTGTATTATCTCAGAATACTGGCATTGAAATCAGATAACCTCAGTATCACCTTATCAATGACAACTTTACACAATACGGATTGGTGTGTCTTGAGGCAATTTCACTGTAGCATTCTCAGACACTCTCTTGGTCGTTTGATATTTTTTACTACACACGTGTTTGGAAAGTATCTCGTTTTTATTTCACAACTTCCCAAAGGTCAAATTTTTCGGTAAATTTGAAAAATATCTGACTTTTTGACAAGTCAAAGATACACAAGAAAGTCAGATAGGGTTTTCGACAGAAAGTTGGTGCAGACTGCGAAGTGTTAACGTCAAAACCTATAACTCATAAAAATGTGGAAAATGAAGGGAATGGGCTCGAAATAGGGAGGTGTGCAGCCCATGTCCGGTCTCCAATAATTGGAAGCGGAAGCGAATAAAAATCAATCGCTTCCGCAGCCATAGTCCTGACCACTTCGTGATGATATTGATGCATTGGGTTCTTGCTGTACCCCTGCCACGTCTGCCTTGCAAAACCACTCTCATCAGTTGGGACCTCCTTCTCTGCACTGATGTCCGTAGAAGGATAGTTTCCTCTTCCGAAAATGTTGGAGCAGCAAGGGATAATAAAACTACGTGTAATGCAACTGAATTCGAAAAAATCACCAAATTACTTTTGCTTAAATTCAGAAGTTTAACAATTTCTGATGTTGGCACCTTTATTGCTGAAAAGCCTTTACTACAAGCCATCTTTTCTTCAGTTCCCATCATTTTTCTCTTTCAATTTTATTTCTCACTTTTTACTGTCTTCATTTCGCTGATCGTGTATGCATTCTTGAGTACAATTAGCATCAAAATGAAAGCCTTCTAATGCCAATGCATCATGCATCACCCAAAGAAATATAATTCAATTCAGTGAGCAACTTATCCATGCCATATAGAGTGTTCAATGTTTTCATAGATATATCTAAATTGGCAATTTTAGATCAATTTAGACCAATTTTCTGACCAATTTGATCACTTATTAGCATTAGAAAGCAGTTCAAAAGGTGACAGACATTTTTGGGATTAGTGTACATGTATTACGTTATAAAGCTTTCCTTAAAATCTAACCTAAGCTGATGTGCAGACTAACTGAAAATCTTTGTTTTAATTATGATTAAATTACACATTGCTCATAACAAATCAATTACTTTCATTTTATCATTCAGAAACATAAACAGATTTAATACATATTGTAGCTGCGTAGTGAGTGCATGGTTGAACACATCTAGAATGCTAAATTGGAATGAACTCATTTTTGGATAAATATCGGCTTTAAAACCCGACCTTGACATTGTAATATTGTTTTCCAATGTTTTTTGTAAACAAGCAACTTTTGACTATCGCACACAGTTTAGGGGTGCGAAGATAACTGTGAAGATGAAAAATGTAATAAATAAAAATTCAATATGCACAAATGCAACAAAATCACGTAAGCTTACAGCAACTACAATTGCGAACTTTCAATACGCGGTATTGTCGAGCCCAAAATAGCTAATAATCTTTTTGCGAGTATTTCATTTTTGAAATATTCTGTGAATTGAGAGGAAGTTTGATAAAAAATCAGAACTTTATGCTCATGCTCTTATCATGTAGTTCTTCTGAGATTGAGATCAAAACATTAATTTTTTGTAACTTGATTTGCAGCATTACTAGAAGACCCAAGTTTTGTATCACTAACCCAAGGTCGACTCAAAACACAAGGTCCAATCTTGTTCTACTATCTTAGGATATAGTTCATTCCGGCAACTCTACATAACGATATTTAATTAAATAATTGCTCGATTAATTATTTAACTGAGATGGAGCATTATACCCTCATTGGGTTTTTTAAATATGCCAACTCTGACTTAAAGTCCTCTTGAAGTTAGAAAGAACTATAGTTGATGGCAGCTGACGAGAGGTTGTTTGATTTCAATATGAATGTCCGTCAATTTGTTTCGTCCCCCAAAAGAAAATGTTTGCTGCTAATATTACTTTATTGCTAAAAAATTATTTACACATACGAGCTTTCGTGAGCCGATTGCGAGCAGGAGTGCCTTCATATCCTTTAGAATGCGAGCCGGCTCGCGAACGTTCGGATTCCAAATTATTTTTTAACAATAAAGTAATTTTATCAGCAAAATATTCTTGGGCAGACAAAACAAATTGACGAGACCTTTAGAGAAAGCTTATGAAAACTTGAAGGAAATCAGGAATATACAGTGACTTCCTGTGGATCAAATTGCGGTGCCAACAGGTTGACCGACATTACCCTCTGACACCGTCACCCCTACCTGGGATAGAGCGCATCTTCTCTGCTACATTTATGCGGAGGAATCACTCACCTTTTACATGAGCGTGGAAAATGTGAAAACTACATTTGACTGTCAGAATGACAGATCACAAGGTCAACAAATAATTTTAATCGTCTTACTTTCCCCTTCACTAACTGCTTCATTGACAAATGCACGTACCACTAAATCATCACTCGCTGACGAAAAGGTTGCCCCATGAGTTAAACCTTGACAATTCGATACATACTTCTGATAGTTCTCATTGGGAAGATTTCTATGCCTATGCTGAAATGCGGTTGTTCTCACACGCTAACGGGAAACATGACTTCTTCATAACTTGCCAACGTTAAGCTAACTGCATGTAACTTACAAAGGATAAACGCAAAACCTACTTCGACTTCCCTTGCAAGAGAACATGAATTTGGTAATTCAACAAAGATATTTCGATGAAATTGCAATTGGAGTACGAATAGAAAAAAGAGAGAGAGAGAGAGCATCTCACATACTACTGGAGTCATTTTCACCGTGCGAATGCTGTCAATGCTATTCTAAAACAAACAGACAACGTGAATAGATAAACGAAGGGATTCTAATCACGGTTTTAAAATTTTGATAAAGTAACAGTAATCCGTCTAAAGAAAAATAAATGACGAAGATAAAACTACCACAAATCAACACACAGCAGGTAATAGGCTTTTCCTACTTAACAGACTGATAAGGTATTGAGGTCGAGAATTGAATTCGACCCTGTCAATTTATTACCCTAAATACCTATGATCGGCAATGATGTCATTTTATTTTTTATAACGAAAATACACCATTTTTTTAGTGAAATATACGTAGGCCTACACCGTAAATAGATCTAGTCATACGAATTTTTCGGTTTACACTGCTACCATGCTACCTCTGCTGCTCTTAGCAATGAAATTGAAATTGGATTGCATGCAGCATCGATAGATTCCAAATAATGGAAGACCGAAGAAACCATTTTAGTCATGCAAAGCTTCTTGTATATCAAAAGTTAGGTAGACATGGCAAGTTTTGATTTAAGCTTTATACGCTCGAATTACAAATATACCTACAATATGCAGTTGGTTAGGTCAGCAATATGCAAAGTACGAAGAAAGGCCAAAAATATTTAGATTACAGTCAAGACTTCAAAAACATCAAGACAGTGTTACTACGTAATAAGTTCAATCATAGGCCTAAACGGAGGTCTTTATTAACCAGAATCTTAATTATCCAAGTCCGAAATGTCGAGCTTTGACCATACTCGTATTTCCAAATTTCAAAGCCTCGTTTACATATTACTAATAATTTATTAATAGGCTTAGCCTATATTATGCTCGTATTGTAGAAACTAAGACAACTGAGAAAAAACAAATTCAAACTAGTGTTTTCAAGCTAGCATTGTTTGACAGACAATAGCCTGTTGCTCTTCGCTACATGAATCAACCAGTGCGGAAGGATAAGGGTAGACCAAACGAAAGAGACTAAATTTGCTTCAATACAAAATGCGAAGAATCTATGATTAGAAAATATAATGGAACAAAAATTTTTGATGATATCATATCCTCAGAATAAAATGACATCATTTTATCATTGCCAATCTTTGCTAAATACATGAATGCAAGCTCTTTGGGGACGAAAATTGCGACTGATTTCTAGTACACAAATTGCTCCCAAATAGTAAATAAATATAATATAAATTGACTTACTATGTTGCCTTCAGCTACAGCTGGAATACTTATGTTTTGTCAATCTCGATCACGGAGTGGAGCTTAAAATCCCGAGATCAAGAGAAGCAGGCATTTTGTAGACATGGCTATAATCTCGGAGCTTCACTTCAAGCCAAGAATTTGTAATTGTTCCTGCTTCGTTCAACGCGACCATTATTAGTTTGTTTTAAAGCGGAATGTACTTTGAGAAAGGAATAATCAAGGCTTGTCAATCCCGATAATATATGTAAGTTAATCGAATATTGGTAATTCAAAGTCTCTATTCTCATTATTAACATACGAGTCATCCCATGTCAAATCGTCAAGCAGTTTAATCCACCATCTCAGAGCTTGTTCGCATTTGGTTTACAGGTAGGGTTTGGTCTCATTAGAAGAAATCCGGATTTCTTTGCTCAGACTCGCCATAGTTCCTAAGTCACAGGGCCTCAAAGTTGCCTATGTTGCTTTGTATTGGACGACAGATTTTCCCTAGCAGCGGACCTTAGATTTTTTTACGTCACTACTCCCCATACTTGGGACTTGGACGGTGCCGACATAGTCAGACTTGTGGAGCGTTGTAGTACTTTTAGTCCGGATGCCCTTTCTGCCGACTTCCAATGACGCCTTCGGGGCTCGACCTCAGGATCAAAAGATCGCTAGGCCAAGCACTTAACCACTGTGCCACGGAGACCACAAAGCAATGACCACGGAGCAATGACTAAAATAGGTCTACATTTGTTTCTTATGAAGCTAGCCTCACCAAACTTTGTACACATATTCTACTGATGTGCTTTAGTACCCCACACAATCAATCTAACATTTGTGCTGTTTATGACATAGATATCGACGCTCAAAGTCGGTTATTATCAGACGTCACGCGGATTAAAGCTGCAGAGATGTGGGTTCATCGTAAGATTCTTAGAGTGACTTGGTATAAAAGAAGAAGCAACACGAGCATTCTGTCAGAGCTCGGAAGAAGAGAACTGTTGGCGATGGTGAAGAAACGGAAACTGGTATACTTTGGCCATGCCTGTCGAGGAGAAGGTCTACCTCGTGATATGATTTCCGAATTCCATCCTGGGAATCGCAGACGCGGGAGAACTCGCCGTATATCGACGACATCAAGGAGTGGACACGAGAATCAATGGCAGAAGTATTACGAAAGACAGAAAACAGGACCTAATGGAGGACTCTAGCGAAACGCTCATGTGAAGGAGGGCCATCCTCGAACTCGGGACCGCCCTGAGTGAGTGAGGGGGGAGATAGCCCATAAGTACCCATGATCATAGAGTGAGCATATTAGGTAGAGTGGCAACTCCGCATTTATTAAATCCCCAATGTGTATGCACTTTCGATTTTATAAAATGAACTCGAGGGGGATTGTTAGATGGTATTGTCACCAAATGTGAGATATGCAGATTATTGCAGCTTTGCGGATATTACAACGGAATTAAATGATCATGATGGTAATGCAGAAGGAATGATGGTATTTTTTTACAGATCGTCCGTGTCATGACAGCCTTGGTGAGATAATGTTTGTTAAATTAACAACTCGATGACCTGCTATTGCTTTCATGCTGAACCTCAAGAGAATCTTCTTAAAAGAGATATAAGCAACGCCACTGGTACAGAAAAACATAACAGAATCAACGACAATGATTTCAATGAACTTTGAAAGATGTAAATGGATCCACATCACTATTCAGATTCAAGAAAAGAAACATGAATTTAGTGAATCATAAAATCATGCCGGTGAAAATTGAATTAAAAACTTGACATTTCAGCCAACAAAGCACGGATAATATCGCGACTTTTTCATGAAGACTTCCATTATAACACGGATCATGAAATTCCCTTGATAATCAGCTTAATTTCCGCTAAGTTAGTATGCTTATTAGCAAATATTCATTCCTTTTGATATCCAACTTGTTTCATACTACTTAAATAGGGACGTCATCTCGGTAGTATATAAATTGGCAAAATTTTGACTTTATAAAAACTGCTTAAATATTTCTTTTGGACAACTGGAACGTAATCTCCGCAAAAAACTGAATCTTTTCATACAAAAATTTTTACTGTATACAGATACTTTTTGAGTCGACACTCTACCTATATATCCCTACTCTATGCCCATGATTAATGGTGCAGGTTGGTTTGAGCCACGAAATAATTATCATTGAATAAACTGACGTCATAATCACTCCATCGTTGCTGTAAAGTTCCTCCAGTCCCATCTGGATCGCACATAGACAAACCGAAACTACGCAGTTAAATAATAGAGCTTATCATCTTAAGATCCTCGCTTCTGTCCTTACCGAAGACTACGGCAGTCTAGACTAGAATCCTTTGTCTGTTGTCTTTTCATTAGTAGACTACGGTTAAGGGACGATCAGAGAAGATAGTAAATGTTGGTTCGTATCATTGACCTCACTCAGTCTGTCAGTTCATTTCGTAATGAACCTCAGCAACAAAGTTTACGAATCAGGAATGTCTTACCTTTGTTCCTAGGGAAAAGTTGAGGACAAGAGGAGGAAAGTTGGGAAGTGTGTATCGACCAGAATTCGAATGATTACCGAATTTCCACTCCATTGAAATCAACAGCAGAAAAGGGACAAGAGACATTTATTCTCACACCGGTTTCCATCATTTTCATTCTTTGCCATTCCAATAGAAACAAAATCCCCTTTTTACTGCGCGATAGAAAGAAATGAAGATCAAAGTTAATGATACCAATCCGTGTTGCTCTTCATGCTGATTTAAACAAACAAAATTTCATTCATTTTCATCTTGTTGAATCAGGGAGGTAAGGATGGGAAGCGAGCGCACGAGATCATTGGAGCGATATCAATAAACAGATGACAGTGTAATGAAGAAGATTGAGGTCAATGTGGCTGATGATCGATGCTCGAGAAAGAAGAATGCAAAAGGTGCCCTTTACTAAGCGTAATTTTGATGTTTATTTTCCGTAGAATTCCCTTGAATTTACCAGGTTTTGATGATCAAAAGGCATTCTCCCTGCAGCTAGGAAAGGGTTTTACAATTCCCTGTATTTTCAAGGCTTTCCGAGTCGCGCTGACACCCTGTCTATGTCGGTTGTCATCGGAAATTGGGAAAATCATGAGAATGATCTCTTCCAGGCGAGAATCGCGGTTAACTTTGTTCATGATGCAGCATCGTCGGGAAACGAAAATTTCGTAGGTAAATGATGTGAAATGCTTTCTTCGATGACGCAAGTAATGCTAAGTGCACACACGCAAACAGAGACTGTCTATTGCCTATTCATGAAGTCATTTTCATTAACTTGTAGGAAGTGAAAATTGATGACTTCGAGTTTCGGAGACTTAATGAGATTTGCAGTCTGACCTTCGCCGCTTCCACAGCTTCTCTTTTCCTTATATTCTAAAATTGGAATGAAGATAATGACAGATGATAGGAATGAGAATGACTTGACGGTTATAAAAGACGAGAAAGAACGATTTATAAGTGAGAAAGGCTAGACGTCAATGAATGTTTGATGAGAAACATTTCAAGGGCTCGGGTCTAGAAAAGCATCATCGAACGCTTGTCTGTATTTAGCATGGCTATTAAAAGTGTCATATTTTGCTATGTGAAACCATAGAATTATATTGCTTAAGAGTGTCGCTTTGCTAGAAGTGCAAACAGATTGAAAACGATGGCACATGTAGGAACTCAATAAGTGGGCAAAAAGAAATTTTCAATGCCTCAAAAAAGTAGGAAAAATAGTCGTGTGTCGCTTGCGGATCACTGTAAATTCCTTCAAAATGCTCCTCGCCACGATTCCCTCAGATTCGAAGAATTTAGATCATTGCGTAAAAGTTTTCTCGATAATGTTGCTCCTTCCGATCATTATTAAAAAGATAGCACGCGAACGAAATAACGTTAAAAGACTTCTCTGCAGAACTTGATATCGTCTGTGTCTCTTTGTTGTATGATCCGGTTGACAAGTCACTGAAACTTCAAACAAACGGTATTATATTAGAACGGTCATAGAGGTGTACGCTAACATTTAGCATGCATCAAATGAGATTCTTTCAGTTACTCATCGATCATCAGATGTGCGCACTCTATGTAGGGAATGGATATGCACAGCTATGGATCAATTTCTATGAGAACAGCACTGAGTCATTACAAGCACATAATTGACCAGTCGTCGGGAGAACATTTCAGCTTAACTTGATTTGAAAATAATATTACAAACACTACCTTAATATTCAATGGCATACGCCCACAGCGCGTTCGATAAAACAGTTACACAGTTATCCAGTCATCCTCCATTCAAAGATACAACACTCTGCTTCGCCTCGTGATTTATTCTGCTGGAATATCGTCCCGACATCGTTGCTATAATGCTACTATATTACGGTCTGTAATGTCGGTCTTGCAAATGAATTGAGAAACAATTGGGACTTCAAACCGAATTGCGGATCAGATTTGGGAAATACAAATGAATTGAGGATCAGATTTTGGAATAGGAAAAGAATAGAGGGTCAGATTTGGGAATGAAATTGAGGGTCAATTTTCGGGATTCGCAGATGCTTTGAAGGTCAGATTTTGACCTTTGTTATAAATTGAAGACCAATTTGATATCAGAAAATGAACTCCGAGACAGATTTCGCCCTTCTGAGAGTTACTTGTGCTCTTGTCGTTGACAGATTTAAAAATTTTATGTCTAAAACATCTGGAAATTTGCTTTAGTCAATCACATTATTTTCTTCTTTGTCGAAATTTTCAAGTACACATCGATTTTTCCCAAGTTCTCTGTCCTGTGTTTTAACGAAGTTATTTTGTTCGGAATATGCTTGTTATCTTTAAACAATGGAAGTGCTGAGATTTTTATAGCTCATTACTATGCGCTTAGAGAAATACACTGCAGTAACGTGCTATGTCAAATTTCAAGACCATTATTACAATAACTTTCGAGCCAATTTCTTTGACAAACCAAAGAGCGAAAATTCTACATAATTCTCGTTAATTTTGAACTTTATTGTGGAGTAACTTGGGTTGCTAGCTGACTTATCTGATTAGCGAGTGAAACAACAAGCTCAACATGCTGTGCTAAGTGTAAATACGATCAAATTTGATTCAAACAAGTCGAGAAATGGCAAAAGCTAGACCAAGTATGGCCTGATTCATCATGATTGCGAACTACCGCAGGCAGGGCTGGGTCTCAACCAAGCTTTGGCCTGCTTCCAACTGGATGGAAGAGCACGTGCATGCGTGCATATCTTAGATGCTTAAGGAGGGTTGCCGTGGGGCGCCATGCGGGCTGAAGTCCGTATCTCAGTGGCAAAAGTGGAGTAATTAAACAATAGTCGAAGGCATAGTGACTGAATCTACCGTTACCTCATCTCTCTCAGGTGAAGTATCACTGAGGGTCATTGTTTACTCATTTCTAAAGATTAAACGAGGGAGTGCCGACCTACAACTAATTATATGATCTTGATCTTGATTACACAATGACTTTAACGGAGCTGGATGCTCACATGCCTACCGAAGATCTGGTTACAATAATCTAAGTAATCATCACTGTGACTTGCAGCCTACACAAACATCCATCTATTGAATGATGGAGAGATTCGACAATGAACGAGATTTCAATGTTTTCTCTGAAGCGTGCAAAACAACTTTATTGAAGCATTGTGGATAACCAGAAGCAACTTAAGGACACCAAATGATTGAGAATTATGTTTGGGCATTATAAGGTCAATGAATGAATTATCGCGGTTAGAGTTTGTGACAGGTCGATTCAGGTGAAGACCTAATTAGTTCGTATGCATCGATGCCAAGCATCATCTTCTAGATCTTTTGTAAGTGACTGAAAAGTGGACTTGATAACTTCGATGCATCATTTCATCTGACTTTATGCGCTTAGAAAACCTTGTCAAGTAGTGAATACAGCTGTAATGTAAGGCAACTGCAGTCAAGTGGAAGGATTCGATTGAGTTTTAACAGGTTATTTTGTCATTTCCACACCTGGTCCAAACAACAGAAATCTTTAGATGATGAAACTCATTCAGATCAGGGCTGCAGAAGCGATTAATTTTTATTCGATTCCGCTTCCAATTATTGGAGACCGGACATGGGCTACACACCTCCCTATTTCAAGCCCCTTTTTCTTCATTTTCCACTTTTATACGAGTTATAGGTTCTGACGCTAACACTTCGTGTCTCCTGAACCCTAGCTGACTTGTATGCGTTTTTTGACTTGCCAAAAAGTCAAACATTTTTCAAATGAACTGGAAATTTTGACCTTTGGGAAGTTGTGAAATAAAAACGTCATATTTTCCCAACAAGTTTATAGTAAAAAATATCAAACGACCAAGAGAGTGTCTGAGAATGCTACAATGAAATTGCCTCAAGACACACCAATCTGCATTGTGCAAAGTTGTCATTCATAAGATGATACTGAGGTTCGCTGATTTCGAATGCCAGTATTCTGAGATAATAAACCTTCGTTTTCATCATAATGAGAAAATTATAAGTAACTACATTTAGTAATACAGGTGCCAATTTGTAATTAGGTGTAATCGGGTAAGCACTGAATATGACAACTATTACTTAACTCAAATCAAGACTTAAGGTCAAAAGTCAGAACTGCGTCGCCTCGCCCTGACACGCGAATTGCGTCAGTCATTAGTATCATGATACTTCCGGAGGTGGAAGGGTTCGTCGGGCATCCGCTTCCACTTCCACATCCCTGATTCTAACACTCGTTTATGATAGAGTATAATTCTTTAGTTTTCCCAGTTTTTGTATTTGAAGAATTTTCTTTGGGAATAGTTGTCTAGGTGCTAGAGAAGTAGGAAATATACGCGAATTCTTTAGTAACTTGAATAATTAATTGAAGTAGTCCTAATGTGGACACAAGATGTTCTCCAACCCACAGGCTCACAAAGTCAATGTTGTTGCGATCATTGGATTAACTAGAACTCAAAATAATTAAATGTCACTTTCTCGTGGTAACAAATGAAAATGAGTCAGTCTGAGCCCATCAAGTGGCAAATTTGGAAACGTAAATACCTCATGTGATGTAATCATTCTAGTGATGGAAATAGAAGAGAACACTGGTCATCAGTAGTAGCCATGGACATTAAAAGGAAATGGATGCTATAAAGCAACACAAAGCCGATGAATGAAATTAGATAATGGATTGTAGGCCTATACAAGGATAATGGAGGCAAAATGATGTTACAATAACAATACATAGAATTTATATGAGTGAATTACTGCTACAAACTGTAACTTAGACTACACCTGGAATGCAAGTACTTCTCCATTTGAATATTCTTGTTAGCGCATGCTTAGACAACACATATAATACTAAACTAAAATATCTGACACTTCGACTAAATGGAATACAATAATTTTAGAGCTGTTTTTAATACCTTCGGCCGGGCCTGAAAGTCAATAAATCAAACTTATATAAATATTATGAAATGTCTTGATTTGTTTTATATGATGTTGAAGTTGATGTGAATACATGGTAAGCCGGAGGCACACAGAATAAGTCACAAGTCAGAAGCCATAAATAGCAAGTCACAAGTCATAAGTTGCAAGTCACAAGCCATAAGTCACAAATCACAAACCTTAGGTCACAAGTCACAAACCATAAGCCATAAATAACAAGTCACAAATCATAAACATTAGGTCACAAGTCACAGGTCATAAGCCGTAAGTCACAGGTCACATGTCATAAGCCGTAAGTCACAGGTCACAAGTCACAGGTCGTAAGTCACAAGCCACAAATCACAAACATTAGGTCACAAGTCACCAGTCATGAGCCGTACGTCACAGGTCACAAGTCACAGGTCATAAGCCATAAGCCATAAATAACAAGTCACAAGCCATAAGTCACAAATCACAAACCTCAGGTCACAAGTCACCGGTCATGAGCCGTACGTCACAGGTCATAAGCCATAAGCCATAAATAACAAGTCACAAATCATAAACATTAGGTCACAAGTCACAGGTCATAAGCCGTAAGTCACAGGTCGTAAGTCACAAGCCACAAATCACAAACATTAGGTCACAAGTCACCGGTCATGAGCCGTACGTCACAGGTCATAAGCCATAAGCCATAAATAACAAGTCACAAGCCATAAGTCACAAATCACAAACCTCAGGTCACAAGTTATAAGCCATAAGTCATCGCCCGTTTGAGAATCCTTCGGCGATTATCTTCAGTAGAAGCGAAGTTGTGATATAACACGTCATTCTTCATGTTTATGATTTACTATGCTTTATGCTCTTACAAAGAGTAGAAAAACATCATATATTTTCTCTTTCTTCTACCTGCTTCTGTTACTTTTCATGAGAAAAAGATATTGTCAAAATGACTCATGGATTATGGCTGGTGGCTTGTGGAGGATCGTGACGCGACTTGCGAACGATGGTTAGTGGCTTATGGGTAATTCTGTGTGCCTCCGGTTTTGGATTCACGTACGAATCAAGGGAAACAAAGTTGATGGAAAAAATGCAATTCAAATTTTGAACTGATATTTATTCGCAACGAGATGGCCGATTTGATAAAAACTGACACCACCATTGCCAAAGCATACGCTAATTGCTTTTGTACAAATTTTGAAAACGTTTGAATCATGAGAACAGAGGGAGGCTTCTGGGTCACCCGGATTTTCGAAGTTCAAAGTGTGTCAGACCTTTCTTAGTTTGTAGCAAGAATCTAACTCAAATTTATCAAGTTTGAATGTTCAGATTATAGATATCAAGAAAATCAACCATGAATATACGAGTTCACCATAAATGAGTATACCAATACCATGAATATGTATCGTTGTACACATGATATATCCTATATACACCGGTCTTGTGGTAAACTGTTCTCTCTGGGCCCGGGAGACCGAGTTCAAGTCTAAGACTTTTAAATAGGTACACACATAATGACGTGGCCAATCACTATGGAGGACCTCAATGGTTTAAGCCGCAGCGACAATGCGATGATCAGATGGATCTATTCAAAATGGCTAGCTGATCAGGTCTCAGGAGACGGTTTAACATCCATCCACTGGAAGCTGTCGTTCGATGGGGAAGACTCCGCTGGTATGGTCATGTGCAAAGAATGCAAGAGGACTGCAAACCAAAGAAAGTGATGAATCTGGAGGTAGAAGGACGCAAGCAAAGGGGACGACCGAAAAAGAGATGGTGCGACAACGTACGAGTCGACTTCAAGGCGTTAAACTTGGGCGTATTGACGCTCAAGATCTGAACGCGTGGAGAACCGCCATCAGACTGGACCGACGTTTGCCGACGTCCAACACTCGAAACATGAGGAAAATGGACGATAAATCTTGGAGTTCTCATTCTTGCTTAACACTCAGCACATGGGATAAATTGAACTCGGCCATATAGAAGAGCGGCATATCGCTGAATGAGTATAAAAAAGGAACTTTCTTTCTAATAATCACTAATATATTAATTGCGGGCCAAGTTGGTCTAAATGAGCGGTCATCAGTGCTCCCGGTAAGACGGGCCCGGAGTAGGTTGGGTTTTTTACTGAACAGAGATAGGCCGGGCGTACCGCATTGACAATTCAGGTCAATTTGCAAGTATGTTGGGAGACTTATAAAAATGATTTATTCTCAAGGATACTTCAAGAAAATGCGATCTACATCATTTTTACTTCTGTTACTTCAATGACAATTTGGATTCATCATGGCGCTGATGTGCACCTCTGAAATGATACAACGTGAGAAACAATGAAAATTAATCTACCGTTCATCTCCAACGCAACGCATTCATCACTTCTTTTTACATTACGTGGCAAACGTAAGAATAAGAGCTGTCTGTTCATTGCGATAATTCTGACAATTATAATTGCCTTGCCGATTGAAAGTCAATGACCTGAGACAACACCGCATCAAACCAACATTGCTGCTTCAATGTAGCACGAGAAAAACCAACAGTTAGGGCCTCGAACTACTGGTGTTAAGAGACAGACGGCGACATCTGAAAACTTAGAAATCAATGGTGGGCGTTATCGATATGAAACCGACAATATTGTGCAGTTTTATCAATTATGTTATCCTTTTATGTACTTTATTATACGTAGTTAGATTACGGCCGTTGTTAGAGAACAATGTGAATTGGCGAGGTACTAAAATAATAAGAAAATCATGTAATGACTGCGTTAAGGTGCGCTTACACAAGTTGACTTCTGGGTTGGCTTTCTAAAAGGGTCCTGAATATTGACCAGCGGTGGTACCGAAAAATGAATTTAACAGATGATCATTTTTAGCTTGAACGTTTGGTGAACTATGTTTGAGACGATAAATGTTCGAGTGGGCACATACGCAACTGTTGGAACAAAGCATTCTCTTCAAACGTCGAAATAAGGTGAACAAGGCGGTGGTAACATCAATATGAGTACAAACCTCATAATCTTGCCGCCATCAGTTCTGGCCAGTGCCAAATTCGACCTGTTGATGTCCAAGTCATTTAAAAAAATATTGGAAGTGGTACCACTTGAGAATGGACTGATTTACTCTTACTTTTGGCTAGAAATATGTGGGTTTAAATATAGCATGCAAAAAGAGGATATTAGACATTAATTGCCGATTTATTATTAATTAATCATTAGCCGGAATGTTATTAGGAAAGTGCAAATTGCTAGACATGCAGATCAAATTCATAACGAGTCTATTGTTACTGCGACGCAACCACTGCAATCATCAGGTAAATGAAATTGGTTTACAAGAAAAACTGAACAGAAAAAATGACACAAAGATTTAAAACTTAACTCAGAAGTACAAAAACTTCGCTGCATTATTTACAAAATTATTTGGTGTTCTAATGAGTGGTCTCCGTGGCACAGTGGTTAAGTGTTTGGACTAGCGATCTTTCAGTCCCGAGGTCGAGCACCGAAAGTGTCATTGGAAGTCGGCAGGAAGGGCATCCGGACTACGCTCCAGATGAAAGTCTGACTGTGTCAGCACCGCTCAAGCCCGCAGTAAGCGGGAATAGTGAAATTAAACCATCATTTCATTTCTAGTCGACGTGGCATTCAGTAGTTCAAGAATGAAAGAATGCTTGTTGGTGCAAGAAATATGCTTCGAAACATTCCATGCACTTTTCATTTAATCCGTAAAAATATCTTTTTTTCCCCCGAAAACTTCAATCTGTTTTCCATAGGATTTACATACATTTCCTTTGATGTTGTCTAACAAGAAGAGGAACCGGGTAGACGCGCATATTCGTAGTAGGCACAGGTTGTACATCATTCTGTGAGTCTCATTTCCGGCCTTGATCGTTGCAGAGACTCATGACGGCGGCCAGACTACTACTGAGAAAAGAATGTACAGCAAACATCAGGCTTTTTGATTGGTGTCTCTCCTATAGGACTAAATAAAAAAACTTGTCTAAAGCCGGTCTAAAATTAACCATCAGAACCCTGCATCAAATTGGCCTGAAGCTGGCCTGCCAGTTACTGACGCTGGTCGCTGGAGCGGGCCGAATACTTCGACCGGTTGCCATCTCTGATACAGCAAATGAATTGTGAGCCCCACTCTCTTTCCCCCCCCCCCCAACCGATGAAATATAGGCCATGCTTCCCTATACTAAAGTATATAAGCAGGGCAAGCCAGGGATCGCAATTCACCCAAGAAAAAACGGAAAATTAGAAAAAACCGGGGTTTGAATACACAAATTTGAAATATTTACATTATTAGACTAATTTCGTAAAAAACGGAAAAATCGGAAAATTGCTATTCCTATGGCAAGCTGTCCTCGCTAGCTCGACCGCCTCAACCATATCCATACCCGGCTCTGAAGTCCATCGAGATCCCGGAGGAGATCAGTCAGTATTGTAGGGTTGCATGGTATGCTCTGTTTTCATGCATGTTTGATAGACCAAACGAAAAAAAATCAGAAAGCCAATTTTTCAGGGGGGCCCAGTGAAATAATAGTCACTACATTAACAGTATAACCATTAGTTTGGGACATTCACATATTGCCCGGTGTAGTTCGATCATAAGCAAGAAATAAGTGGCATGTAAATAGGGATGCGTTTGAGAAATAAAAAAACGGCTTTGCTGCTGTCAAAGACGAGTAAGCAATATGAAGTCACACCCAATCCTCCCCCTACCCTCTATACTTTCTGCAGAATTTGCCCCGAAATCAACCCAAAAAATCAAGATTTCCAGATAAATCAGGAAAACCACATCCCTGTATGTGCGAATCTCGCAACCTCACCGGAAAATGATAAAAATAAAGAAATTTCCGGGAAACTTTGAGCCGTGAGGTGAATACTAAGCGAGTTTGAAGATCGCAGGTGTAAGAAAAAAAACATCATATACTCATCGAACAACTTCAAAAAAGACAGAATTTCAAGCCAAGATTTGAAGATGTCGAACAATTCTTATGTAAAGCGTGGCTGTTCATTGTAGTCTAAACTAAACCAGAAATTTCAATTTATCTACACGTTTCAATTTCTTCTAAAATAAAGATGAAAATTATAGCAAGCGATATAGAGTAAACAACAGAAAGACAGCAGATCCAAACATCTCATGTCATTGCTCGATTTTTTAAGGATCAACACAACATTACTCCTTATTAATGATCATGATATCGGCTCACATAAGGATGTCAAGGTTTCATTAAAACCAGTGCCGGTCATGATCGACAACAGCTGGGATTTCCTTTTCCTAACACTGACTGCTTCCTCCCCATCCATTAACTGTTATAATGGAACCTAGGCAGATCAACTCCAGCTACTGATTTTTTCTACATTTTGCACCCATTTGCCATCCTCTCCGAGAACAGTTGTATCTTGAACAGACAGCTTCAATAACATAAGTAATTATCATGAAAAATAATTACGTAAATAGGACGTACATTGTTCATCATCAGTTTGTGAATAAATGATCTTTATCCTACTTATAGAAGGTGGGGAATTTTTTGATTGACTGTCCAGTAGACAGGATTGTCCCTTAAGTCAGGGGTATGTAGCTCAGGCATGGACAACTAGAGGGAGAAGGACTCGTCACTGAATCACTCAGAGCGTTAAATCTGCCATTTGTAGGCCATACAAACGCATTACATGAACGGGAGAAAACGTAAGTTTTGCACACAAATGGCTCTATCGTTTGAACCACTGGCCCGATTGATTTCATATTTGAAATACTAATGATTCAAGGCAAGACCATCATTTCATCTACTCATGCCATCTTACGATTCTCAAAGCGAAAAAAGTTAGTCAGCGCGCAAGAATTAGTAACTCGATAAAAATTAAGAAAATACCTTGATTTTTATCGAGTTACTAATTTTCGCGCGCTGACTAACTTTCTTAGTTTTGAGAATCGCAAGGTGGCATGAATAGATGAAATGATGCTCTTGCCCTGCATCATCAATAGTTCAAATATGAAATCAATCGGGCCAGTGGTTCAAAAGATAGAGCCATTCATGTGTAAAACTTGCGTTTCCTCCCGTTCATGTAATGCGTTTGCATGGCCTACAAATGGCTCTGAGGGATTCAGTGACGAGTCCTTCTCGCTCTAGTTGTCCATGGCTCAGGAGCTTGAATGTATAATTACCGTATATACTCGCCTATAAGTCGAGTTATTTTACCCAAAATTCATTCCAAAAGTAGGGGTCTCGACTTATAGGCGGGTCCCATTAAATTTATAACATTTTCCTCTGTTACCACAGTTACCGGTGCGCGCGCAATACTCAATACATCGCTATTCATATTCATCGGTTGATCCCAGACAATGTTGACTGGCATGACTGAATTGTGCTGTCGTTATTGTGGACTGTGCTAACAATGTGATCGTTCTTTTTGCTTCAATATTTTGCCATACCGGCAGGCATACCGTGTTAATTTAAATTGTTTTTAAATTGTAATTAAAACTAAAATTATTACTGACGAACTTGAATCCACAAAAATCACCTTTTCATCTCGTCTTATAGGCGGGCCTATGGGGTCAGTATTTGGGCGGCAAACTCGGGGGTCGACTTATAGTCGTATCGACCTATAGGCGAGTGTATACGGTAATTGAAGCTGGGACATTCCCATAACGACGTCTAAATGTTTTATAATTTTAATAAACTTATATTTAATAAGACTTAAGGTTTGTCCTTAAGAGGACAGGTGGTGCGTTCCCACCGGCAGACATTAAACGTTCAAGGCGCGTCAAACTTTTGACTATCCTAGGACTACATTTTAGAGCCAAACTTGACGAGATGGGTGAGGAGGACTTTCCCACTAGTCCATTTTTCAATCAGCGCTTCTAAAGCGGGACTGGACCTTACCCCTAATGGTCCTTTGACTTGTGATCCTCGACAAATGCATGAATGCATGAAGGTCTTTAAGCACAAAGACTTGACGGATCTGATTGCGTGCCGGGCGGACCTTCCCGGGGGCCCATAACATAGTGCTATGCGGGCTGAACTTCACCCTTAAGTGTACGAGATTGTAAAAGGCCGCTTAACAAGTAATCTGCTTGGTCAAAGTTTCAGGCTCGATTGATTAGGAACTTATATACAGATTGTTTCATAAAAAATGGATCACCCTTAAACATCGCCTTAACTTCAACTTTGTCTAACTCCGCCAAACTTGAACGAATTTCTCTGAAATTTGGAAGATATGTCAGTTGTGCTTACTAATATCATTGTTGGAAATTTCAAGCATGAATATTGAGTTGTTTTCCTGTTATACGAGGAATGGCCAGCTCGTTCTCCTGATCTGAATCCCATAGAAAATGTATGGAGTATTCTAAAACGTAACGTTCGTCGTTCACTGCTACCTACAGATGGCGTATCACAACTTACGTCACTGTTAAAAAGAGAATGGAGAAAGTTAGATCAGTCAAAAATCAACGATATCATCGAATCAATGACTAGATGAATTGGTAATGTCATTGACAATAAGGGTAGGGCCACAAAATATTAGCTTCTTAAGAACCGTTACTGTATCATAGCTTATCAGATTATATAAGGACATTTAAATATATTAGGGACATGAAATAACATGAAAATTGCTTTCTGTATGATACTTATGTTTTATTTAGTCAAATTTTAGGATGATCCACTTTTTATGAAACGGACTGTATAAATAGACATTTAGTAATCACCATGTCAATCCCATGGAGACCAGTGCCCGACACAGTCCATTCATCACACTAGGCCAGTTAGCGATAAAAAAAAACAAAAAAACAACGTTAAAATAAATAAAACAATAGCCAGTCGTCAGCAGGCACCCGCCTGGTCGCGTTTCGGCCCCTCTACCTGAATGCTCAAGCCCAGGCGGGCGGGGCCCCGCATAAACTTATATGAGGCTGGCATTCTAAAATCAATACAGTAATGATATGTGTAATAATAAGTAATACTGATAGTAATAGTAAAAACAAAAACAAAACAACCGCAAAAGACGGATACAACCAAAACAAACTAAAATATATTGATTGATAAAATGTGATAAATTGATTGATCTTCTAATCAATCGTTTACAATCCCTGATGGGACAACCATCACCAATAAAATCCTGAAAATTCTTCCGATATCGTAGACACTATGGTGAATCACATCTTGAAAGACTTCTCCCAAATACTGTAGTGGGAAGGATGTGAACCTATTGATCCTCATAGCGTCACCATTGTCGCATTTCATGTTCGCTGCTGACAGTGGGAAGTACACAGACAGTGCACGAAAGTTGATAGACCTCAAAATGAGTTGGAGAATCGAATTTCCACATGTGACGATAATTATTTAGTGATACGCGATGATGCACCATTGATTGCAGAAGATGAAGGTTCAGGCTTGATTGTTAGTACAAGATAATAACGGATTACCGAGTAGTTGCTGAAGCAATACGTTGATTGTCGATGCTAGAAATTGCTATCAGTGATTCTTTCAACATGAAATGCGGTGGCCTTTTCTATGTGTTTTCCGTATGATAATAAGATGATCAGAAGTGTCATCACAGTGCGAATTGCTGACAATTTTTTAATATTTAGCGGAATGAGTACATCGCTCGAGTTTTCATTGTACTATGCTGCCTAACAGCGCAAGTTGTTTATCAAAACGTAAGCAAACTTACTCAGATGCGTTTAGGAGTTTGGTTTTTACTAATATTCTTAAAACCTGTCTCTCCGATTTGCCTACCTCCTAATTTCAATTTTGTTATAGAATTACAATACAGCAGGGATGCAAATATTCGTGCATGAAGACGCACAAAATTCGTGCACCCATCCAGAATTTCGCGCATTCGTGCATATTTTGAAAAATTCGTGCAGGAATACCACCACTGATTTAACACTGTTTTACATAATATCCTGGGAATTAAGATACAGTGTACTTGATGTCCCAAGATGCAAATGTCTTCTAAAGTATACCGACTGGAAAAGCAAGGCTCTGATTGCCCTGTTTCTGCATCTGTTCCCTGCATCCTGTACCTGTGCAATGAGTAGCGTTTAAGTTTCACCCTTTTCATTCTTTAATCAACGAGTAGCTTCTTTCAATGGAGAGTGTGACAAAAGAAGGACCCGGACTATTGATCACCAACTCCGGTAACAATTCTGAAGATATTTTTACAGAAAATCTTTGAGATATCAGAGTCTGAAGCATAACAAAATGAGGATAACAGAACACACATGAGAGAACAGCATCATGACAGCTGGTCTTGATGATAAAACTGCAAGAGTCTCTTGTATTGTGGTATTCAAGTTTTTAGGTGCCACTTACTTTTTACTTTTTCGTTTTACGTCCATAATCCATTTTTCGTAGGGGAGGACGGGTTTCCCCAATAGATTTTCTCCACAATTCGCGGTTGTCAGCATCGCTCTCCTTCAGGCCAAGCTCCTGGAAATCAGCCAGGACCGTCATGCGCCACGTCTTCTTAGGGTGGCCTCTCGGCGTTGGCCAAGGTAGGTCGGCGGAAGGCCATACGCCTTATTGACACAGTTTTGTCTTCTGGCTTCCGGAGAACTTGCTCGAACCATCTAAGACGGTTCATTTTCAAGACGGCATTGATGTCTTCTATTTGACACAGTCACACAAGTGCCTCGCAGCTCAGTTGGTAGAGCACAGATCTACACCTTTTTCCATTCTAATTAAAAGTTGTTCCGTTCTATTTAAAACCTGTTCCATTCAATTTAATTCATTCAGTTAAGAACGAGCTCTATTCTACTGTAAAAACAAAATGACATAGAAACAATCAATGATATCATAATATTTCATGATATACTTGTGTACAACATGGAATCTGATGAATAAAATCATACGGATAATAATACCTCCTAATACGAGGATCATAAAAAACGAAGCATTTTATTTTAGAAGTGCTCATCAATTCACCAATGTAACACCGTATTGTAAATCTTGTCGGACCGGAGCGTTGACAGCCACATTCGATAACATCATCACATTATCGGATGAAATGAGTCATTCTTAGAAATCCAACAATAGCAAAAGTAAGAATATTCAGATCGGTTTAGAGCGCCATCATCCCGTGCATCACACACGCACACACTTATTGAGTGCGCGATCCACACGTTTTTATGCTAAGATGCCCGCTCGCTCCGTTTGTTTGGTATGAATAGCAGCAGATAATATCAAGTGCTGAGTTAGTTAGTCTATTTCATTTCGTCAAGTTTCTCGAAGTATGCGAAGACGAAATCATGACTTCCCATGCAATGCCAAAGTCAATAAGCTCCGGTGCATCTGACACATACACTGACATGAGTGAAATGATGGAAAATCGTGGTGTTAAACCAGGTACTCTAAGAAGTATAAGAAAACTGATGTCATCGCTAAGCAACGAATACTCGATTAGCAATATGGTATTTAGTTACATTGGTGACTGTCATCTTGTTTTTGTAGTAGAATAGAGTTCGTTCTTAACTGAATAGAACATTTTTAAATTGAATGGAACATGTTTTAAACTGAATGGGACAGGTTTTAATCTGAATAAAACATTTTTAAATTGAATGGAACATGTTTTAAATAGAAAGGAACAACTTTTAATTAGAATGGAAAAAGGTGCAGTTAACCTTGGTCGTAGGTTCGAATCCTACCAGCCGTACATCTTTTGCATGGCAATATGATTTATAATAATAATAAATGTTTATATTTTCCAAATAGAAATCAAAATCACAAGTCGCAGGTAATAAGTCGGTACAAGTCATCAACGTATAATATCACTATTGTAGAAAGATAGACTTGCACTTCTAGCAATGGGGAAGAGAAACCTGTTTGTCCGCTTCGATCACTGCGGTAAAAGTCGATGGAGGTAGATTAATTAAATCTATCGTTCATTTAATTTCATTCTGTCATCGACATACAAATTGTAATCAAAGAGGAAGCGAAATACAAAAGATTCATCAATGAGGACATTTGGACAAGAAAGATAATAAAACAATTCATGAAATCGGACATCTGCGGGGTGATGCATGGATTCCTACATATCTAGGAGTCCATGGATGATGTCATTAGATTTCTTAGTTGATAGATTTCAGTGCAAAAAATAGCTTTAATCAAATCTAATTTAAGCGCACATCATGCATTATATGTCCAGGCTGAGAAGCAAATTCATGTTTCCATCCAATATTAAATTTTAAAATTATGTTGAATGTAAATGTATATCAGTTGCCGTGATCATGCCTAACGGTTTTTGTGGCGAATAGTTTCGGCTGATAAAAAGCAAAAGTTTTTTCTCCTGCTTCATCAGCAATTCAGGATCTCCAAGCAAAGGAACAGTTCCAGACCTGTCATCATTCACATTTGCAAAATCGGCACATGGTCACTATCATCAGGCATGCAAACTAATCCATATATGTTAAAAAAAATCTACATTATTTTGAATATTTTATTGAACATGAATACATTAAAATACGACTATTTGAGACAATGGAATCATAAAATATATATGATTGTGAAAAGCGAGTGGCATCTTATGAGCACGATAGCACACATATCATAATTTCATTGTTGTTATTTGCATTAACGACATGGTTTAAGATGTTTTGGTGGACAATCGATCCCCCAATTTGTCTCAATGTCGGCGGTCACAATTGTGACGAGTTATTTATTCATTGATTCTGGTTGCCTTGACAACTGATGTGTGGTGTTGAGGGTTTGATCCTGCCAATTGACACAGTCGCATAAGAGGCTCGTAGCTCAGTTGGTTACAGAACAGGTCTATTTAACCTTGGTCGTAGGTTCGAATCCTACCAGCAACACATCTTTTGCATGGCAATTTGATCTATCGTTTATTTAATTTCATTGCTGTTAATAGCACACATGTGAATATGGAATGCGCGCAGCGCAAATTTTTTGAATTATTTTGTTAGACTTATTTAAAAACTGACTTGTAAAAATCTTACAACATAAAAAATTAAAATATCGGGACATTTTCTAGAAAATCGGGACTGCTGAAAATGGCAATAAAATCGGGACAGTTGGCAGGTCTGCAGTTCTTATTGTGCATAATTTAGCTATGGTACAATGTAGGGAAAATGTCTGTATCGATACATGTGAAAGATATCTAAGAAATCTCAGTGAGTGCATATCTGCATGTGCATTCATAGCATTGCTGCCCTGTACATTTCAATTTCGCACAATAACATGACATTGACATGGATTTTTTCGGTCAACAATGTAAAATATTTTCAGGCGCTTACGCGCCCTCTATTGTCCTACATTATTGCCCTCCATGTTAATGTTATATTGTTCGGAATTATGTAAATATTTTCCTTAAAAACATTACAAAAATGATGAGTTCTTGACGTGATGCAGAATCGAAGCAGTGCCACTACATGAATAAGACGATTCAAATAATTTCAAGACAGATGACATCATTGATGATTCAAGGAATTATAGATAATTTATGTAGGATGAATTTAGCGTCAGCAGAAGCATTCGTGCATTTCTAGGGGTAAGACATAACTCAAGGATTCTTAGGTTTGATTTACTGACCAACTGTGGTTTCAAAAGATGAACAAATGAAATATTCAGTGTTTTAATTCACTTGACACACGCTGTGGAGAGCAGAATCTATAAGAATTCTAGTTGGTTATTACTTTCGATTCCGAGGTCAGATTCGGAAAACAACGTGTCTTTATAGACAATAAAATCTATTTTCCTAACTCGACATGACAATTCTGATTATATCACCGGTTAATGTCATCATAAGAGATCGACGTTAGCTGGAGTCTATAAATCAAATTATACTGAAGTTCGTGTTGGAAAGACGAATATGACCCATTCACCGTCAACTCGACGAGCAGATATTTTCAACATCCTGGGCATTAGTTGTCGTTAATGCAAATATTTCAGGATGATTTATATGAAGTGTTCATAGACAAAGTGGACAGAAATTTGAAGGAACTCAGTCATGTTGAACTTAGTAAACTCCAAAGAAAAGTTCCAACATCAATGTTAGACTGAATATCAATTATTCAAAATATAATTTTTTCAGGAAATATAAAGTACTTCCAGGCCGAAAATATTGTACAAGGGGTCGACTAGCTTACACAAATATTGAGAGAAGAAATAAATTTGCTGATTGACAATTTTGAAGACAGCGCGGTGCAAATCACCTTAGACAATATGGACTGGATAATGTATCTACTTATAAGAATAAATATACGATATTCTTGAAAAGAAAAAGTGCATCGAGCATCTGAAGTGAGATTATTCAACTTTTCAATATTTTTCAAAACATCCCTGTTATGTAGGCAATTATGCACATGTCTGAAGATAACCTTTCTGCACAGGTTGAAATGCAACGCACAGAACTATGCAAATATATGAAGCAAATCTCTCTGGTTCACAAAAATTGGCGACCAAGCCAATTGCATTATTAAAATAGGCCATATTATTTAAGTTAATGAAGACATTTCATATAAAAAAGTAGGAATTTTGTCATTAGTTTCATTATCGGACAAATGATACAGACATCGCATGATCACCAATATTGTCCCCTCTAAAATGACAATAGGTTATATAATAAACAGGCCCACATTTTTTTATTAAAGGCTTGAGGTATGAGGACAAGCCTACGCACCAAAGGTGTCCTTCAGTAGAAGATCAAGGGAAAAGAAGTGAAAAGTCGGTATGATAAAGAAATTATAGTAAAGAAATTAAGCAACACTGTAGTAGAAATATATACAACTCATAACTGAGGATAATAACAGAAACACTGACAGCAAGGTATGGATTTGAACTGTCATCTCCTCCTACGCATCTGGAAAAGAACGTGGACGTGGAGTAACAGAAGAAAGTCCATCGGATCATACACCGTCATAATAGTGACAGAATCATGAGAGACAAGAGACTGTTCTGTCCGAATGACATCAAATTTGAATAGACTACCATTATCCATCCGGAGAACTGCCTTGCACTGAATACGATCGAGTATATCTAAGGTGCTGTGAGAATCTAATGACCAAGCATGTGAATAAAACTCCATTACAGGACTAGCCTCAGTCGAATGAAATACGAACTGCTGAGGATTGAAGTGGGAACGAGCTCGAAACATTGTACATATTGCTATGTAGGACCTGTAGCAGCTAAGTCTATATCCTCAGTTTCTTTTCAAAACTTTTGTGCGGAAGAGCGGCTATTATTCGAAGAAATAGTAGTTGACTAAAGGATCTTGGCTATTCTTTGCGAAAAATACGTCACATCAAAACACCAAACCAAGGTAATAAATAAAACTTGAAGATAGTCTACAGATGTTAACTGAAATATGTTGTAAAAAATAACATAAAAGAAAATAAAATCAACATCTTTCAACATATTAGGCTCTTTCCAACTCAATTCAAAACAACAAATACCCAAGGCAATTTCTTTGAAACAAGGGAATTCAGATAAATCAAGAGTATGTGGCCAACCGAGATATATGGTGAAAGAATGCAATCCATAGAAAAATTTAGAACTCTACATGCTCTTAGAAGGGCAAAAATCAGCAGCAACGTATAAAGTTATGGAATTGAAGTCTAATAAAATGCCACAAAGATAACGGCATATATGGTGTAGCTGATGTGTCAGTGATATCATTACTTGAATGGTTAATTAAATTACACAAGTTTCATAAATGCCTAAACATGTCTATGGCTATGCATGGATGAGTACAATAATCAAACATAGGCAACTGCTCTGTAATACGCCCTAAATCTCACTCATGCGAAACCAATTTTATAAACCTGCTAGAAGTGGTTACATGTCAGTGTATCTGGTACATACAAACTCAGCAAGCAATCATTCAAGACTTTATTCAGTACGGATCTGAAAGATATCATCTGGAACTTGATGCTAAATTAAATATAAAGTATAAAGCGATCAAATTGTGTCCACGGTTGGTGAATCATTCTAGAACACAAGAATGATATGCTATTGTACCTTCTCAGTTCATCGGTGGGTCAAAAGATTTATATTTCTACAGGTAGAATGTACAAACTTAGGCTCCATTCATGAATGACAATGAATAACGCAACATTCACATCCTACTGGTAAACGGCTGCCATGTCTCAGCAGTAGAGTGCAGATTAGAGAAAAATCAATTATGGAAATAAGCTAACCCTCTCTGAGTGAAGCCATCAATTGGACAGAGAAATACCCCGACTTCAGCAAGCTTCTGATAAAAGAGTTAAAACCAAACTGAAGTTGAAGAAATCTGACCACCCCGACAGAAAGCTAGAGTGCCAAATTCATCACCGTATATGAATGACGATAATTGATGATGAATGGTTTAACGTCACTGATCCCCGTACTGAAGGCCTGAACGGTGCTGACATAGTCGGACTTTGATCTGGAATGTTGTGATCCTTAAGTCCGGATTCCCTTCCTGGCAACTTCCAATGACACTTTGGGGGCCTGACCTTTGGACCAGAAGATCGCTAGGCCGAGCACTTAAACACTGTGCCACTGAGACCACAGATGACGTGTACAAATAACGAATAGACTTGGCATTTACATTTCAAGTAGTCAGGTTTTTGTGTCGCGTCAGTCGAGATTAAATAAAGCATTGGAGCTTCTTGAAGGCGCCAACGTGCTTCATGAAGGTGCCTTTGAGACTGTTGAGGGCACATAGGAGGTGACAAGGTCGTCGCTCATGAAGGCGTCATTGAGAAAGTGGAATAACTACCATCCCTAAGACATTTTTCCCAAAATTGAAAGTCGCAAGACACATAGCTAGATTGTTTAAGCGCATCACTTTGCTAATGATAAGTGCGAACTGATCCAAAATGATGGCACATGTAGGAACTTAAGTGGGCAAAAAGAAATTTTTAATGCCTTAAAGAGACAGTAGAAGTTGTTGTGCGTCGATTGCGGATTGCTGTGAATTCCTCCAAAATGCTCCGATCCCCACGATTCCTTCAGATTCGAAGAATTCAGATCATTACGCAGAGGCTTTCCCGATAGTGTTGGTCCTTGTTATCATTATTACAAAAGATAGCATGCGCACGAAAATGTTCACAAACTTCTCTGTAAAACTTGTCATCGTCTACGTGTCTTTGCTGTGTGATCCGGTTGACAACAGTCACGGAAACTTCGCACAATTTGGCGTGTTTAATGTAGAACTGGCTGCTCATTGTTCGATTGCAATGATATTAAGTCAGCAGATTGTTCTTTGGCTTTATATGTTCCAATGCTTCCCTTCTAGTCAAACGGAAGAAGAGACGACCTGTCCAATTCTCCTCCAACGACTCGAAATGTGCAGAACTCGGGTGGAGATGCCTACCAATGGTGGTGTCTATTTTTTGGATAATGGGGGAAGGATCCGAAAGATGTATTTTCATGCATTGATGGTAAAATATCCCGCTTTACTGAAGTTAGATCTGGCATAATAAGAAAGCTTGTGGTGGCCTTGATGCCTGATCGCTTTTAGGCAGGAAGAGCTTGCCATTGCTAGCAACCTATTAGGTTCTGACCTACGTGTAGACTTATTTTTCTTGAAGTCTATGAACCTTTTTTGTGTAAATATTGTTTTAATGGAGCTTACAAGGACAATGCTTTGATGATTTCTAGCTTTCATCACTCTATTTTTGGTTATTTATACTGACTCTTTGACTTCTGTTACTTGCAGTCATTGTTCATTATTCCTTAACATTTAAAAATGAATTTGAGGAGTGACATGTTAATGGATTTGACTGACTGATAACTTTACAGTGAGACATGTCTTTCTAACAAAACTGTCTGTTGTTTCATACCTACGGTGCATAACACCTACATTGAGAGGAGAAAGCTGAAGTTATAGCGTCTACGCTATTTAACTGTACTATGTCGAATGACATTTTAAAGCTAGATTCTGATATGGGATGCTGATTTGACTTGCATTGTAATCCATTAATTTTGCCAAATTATCTGGCTTCATGAAAAAGGACTACGGAAGTTCGGGTAAATAACGAGAAGTCCTTCGTACCTCACTCGGGACCAGAATTATTTGAGACAACGCTGCGAAGCACCACTGAAATTATTTTACATTAATTTAACAGTGAACTTTTAAAAGAAAATGAACTTTTTACAAGTAATTCGACCAGAAGTGGGTTGCCTGCATATTTTACCACTTCTATAATTTCACCATAACTTTTTATATCAATTACAATTATTTCACTTAAATTTTTTTATCATTTGGCAGACAATCATAGAATTTTTAAATATCGTACGGATGTCGTAGATGCACAACTATATTGCCTCCCGATTTCAGTAACAATCCATCATCACGAGGCTATTACATCGTCACGCTTAAATTCTGTCGACGAGAGTAGACTACAAATTTTAAAAAATGATTCACTTTAGTTAGACGAGACGGAACGATTCGAATCCCGAAGCCTCGCATGCTCCTGCTCAACAAGTCTATTGCCGAGCATCAGATATTCGAAGTGACCGTGATTAAATATTCTTTAATCATTGAACACCTCAATGTCAATAGAGATAGAGAATTCTCATTCATAATGAGAATTCACAGCCTTAGAAGCAACATTGACTATTTATGCTGAAATTCATTATCCGGTTAACAGAATGTACACATTTAATATTAGACTCACAGTTGATGTAAAGATCGTATGATGCTCGCTACCTGGTTACATTGCCTGAGAATTTGATAGAAAGGTCATGAAGCTGCTACAAAGTTCATTATCAGCACGGAAAATATATTATGGATGTTAAGAGCATGACTGATAATGCACAAAGGTCAGATTTTTTCCGCCGTGACTTTCGCAACAAAGCAGGCCGTGTATCATTTGTGTATCTCTTTGTGAGGAACAAAACTGCTGAAATTTTGACAAAAAGAGAATATAATTATCTATGTCAGTAGAAGTAGGACTGACACTTGCCATATTTCAGGCCTCTCTGTTGTTACCTCTCTCTTGTTCTGATCATTTGTGGTTGTTGCATTTTTTATTCATGTGAAGTTGGTAGTCTTAAATACTATTGAAGACAACTATTGTGCTTCCTTCATTGCGGAAACTGGGCATTTTTTAATAGATATGATAATTACAGACCATACATTAGATCAGGGGTGCGCAACCTTTTCCATTTTTCTTCCGCCATTTCAAAGGCCGAAAGATTCACGGCCACACTTGATATGCGTGCAAACAACTAGGTCAATAGCCAATCATTTTTATATTCCACCACTCAAATTAGGTTTCCCTGATGAATGACGCAGTGAAAATCGCATTAAGGTCTACTTCGTAAAGAATGAGTTAGCAAGTTAACCCATATACGACCGACGGTCATTTTTGACCCGAAAAGATTTTAAGCTGAAGGTGTTATTAGCACTTGAAAAGTTGAAAGCATGTTTTTGTAAGGGCAACTGAAGGAGAAAACACTTTACTAAGCTACTGTAATAATTTATAAAGGAATCACGGGCCATACAAAATTCATTCATTCATTTATCACAGGGCCGGTGATGAATGAACCGGTGGGCCATAAAGGTGTTCGACAGTTACAAGGTGACTAGTATGCTACTATAGAGACGATTGTTTTTCGGTTGCCTTGAACTCCAAAAATATTTGCAATGTACCTGTACAATATTCTTTTTCATTTAGGCCTGCTTCTCATTGTCACGGCCGCAGGTTGCGCAACCCTGAATTAGATGAAGTAGGCATCAGTATGAACTATGCATAACCCCGAAAAAATGATGGTTTACCGTCACTAATCCCCTCACTGGGGGCTTGGACAGTGCTGACATTGTCAGACTTTCCCGGAGCGTTGTAGTACTTTCAGTACGGATGCCCTTCCTGCCGATTTCCATTGACAATTTCGGGGCTCGACCTCTGGACCTTGAGATCGCTAGGCCTAGCACTTAACCACTGTGCCATGGAGACAATCATGCAATATATGAAATAGACAATCATGACCCATGCATAACCCCGTAATGATACTGTTTTTCAAGCAAAATTGTGCATGAAGATGTTCTAATCAGGGGTTCTGTCATTGACAAAGGGTCTGGCCCCGAAACTTCTGTCGATATACTTGTATTTTCATTTCACATATTCTTGGCCTCGTGCATATCGGGAAAGAACATCTGATTCCACATCGCGGATTCTTCAACTAAGAACTGATGTCGTTCTGTCGCTCGTCAATAGCTCAGTTGATAGAGCGTTGGCCTACAATGCCAGAGGTCGATGGCTCAAATCCACCAAGACCCGTAGTTATTTTCCGTCTGTTGAATTATATTATTTTTGCTAATTATGATATCAAACACTATCGAGAATCTGTGAGTAATTCTGCTGATGATCAACCAGTCTCAGTGAAGCAGCAAAATACCGATTGGAGAAATCAAAGACAGGCTCTAAAGCCTGCTGAAAATTCGCTTGTTAGGAAAAGCAGCACTGTTTTGAATGGGGACAATGAGAAACTACATGACTTGGATTATTATTTTAATTGATTAGCTAACGAAAATGCCTCTGTAATCTTCGATCAATCTACTCGATAGAATAAAGAACATAATGAAAATTCAGATTATACCTTTTGATAAGGAGTATTCTCTAGTTCGAGTACACAAACGTCGAAAGTCAGAGATTTGAATGTTAATTAAGAATATTTTGATCACTTGGTAGATCCTATAAACAATTAAAGAATAACAATTTTGTATAGATAAGATTTTTACAGAGCTTCCATAGCACAATCACCTCTTGAATTTTTGATTCATACTCAAGATGTTGTTGAATACAGGTGCTAAATGTAAGGGCTCCATTCAAATGAATGATGACATGACAGCACACTATTCCTCTCCAACCTCTCCAACCAATTAGCTATAACCAGTAAATATAGCGCGCTATCATGCATTCGCTGTATAAAATATAGTTAATCGATATTCAAAACATTATGAAAGTATACCGGCACCATATTTTCTCTAATATCACCCGCGGGTTGCAGGGAGAACAACGCTTTTCTTCAAAATCCACGGAAATCCCAAAAACCCACTTTTCATACTACATATACTTCTATTCATCGATATTTCTTATCTGATTTTGGCTAAAGCAATTTTCTAAAGTGCGAGTTCCTCAATAGAAAAAAAGTCAAAATTCAAATACGATTTTCAATTTCTTAACTTTAGAAACATTTACAGACAGTTAACAATAATGCGGAAATTTCTATACATGCTCATCAGTGAAAACATTTCAGATACATGTAGAAGAGAAGCAAATTGTATTCTTCATTAACATGTACTGTACATGTAGCTTCTAACCTGGGGTCGGATTTTTATTTTTCACATAATTTGACATATTTCGGAATTTTACATATTTTGTCACAAAAATCCAAATAATAGAAAGAAATATCTTAAACTAAGAGATCTATGTATTAAGCTGTTCAATTATTTTTTCTTGTTTGAATTGCGGATATAGCCTACTTGCCTACTAGTGGCTTAACTAATTCATACTCACATACCGCAAGCAATTCACTGCACTGTAAACCGTTGACTGACAACTGACATACATTTATCCTACAAAATCTATTTTGTCGGTCATTGTTAGCTCTTTTAGGATGATTGCCGCTGAACACCTACAATATCTGACAAAAGGCGAAAAAAATGAATAGCAATGAATTATAGCTTAAATTTATCAAAAATGTAGGTAATTAATTAACCTTGTCAAATCTCAACAGATGTAACCACCACGAGACATGTTTCGGCCTGTTGGGCCTCATCAGTCGTGGGTAGGTTTGAACCAGCGACGTTGGAGCTAGAGGACGTGCAAGCATACCCTCTAACCACAAGTCCACCGGACCATCATCATGTATGTATGATCAATATGATCATGATGTATTTATCAATTGCCAGGTTACTTGTCTAAACATGTAATTAATTAAATCATGTGAAAATAAATCATGGTCTTGCCACACAGCAATACAGACTGCCTAAAAGTCAGGCAATCACTAATCGAAAAAATCAATAAATATTCAACAGTTTTTGTTTAGTTAATTTGCATGCTAACCATCTGTGGAGAACCCACAAATTCGTCGGATATCGTAGGACATTGGAGGTGACAATCATCGGTTGATTTTGTCAGTGATTTTGTAGGACAATCGTCGGTCTACGGTTTACAGTGTATATGATTTACGAGTATCTAGTTAGAAATCGGAATGTTTTTTTATTGACACCTAATGATTTTCGGGCACCCCTACCCATCCCCCCTTACCCCTATATGATTTATTCCATATTTGCACGAAATACGAGAATGACCATTTCCATCACCAAATTCGCAGAGCCGCTCTACTCCCTTGATAGGCCTAATTTTGCAATTTACGTGCGGAACATTAGATATTTAAAGCGTGTTTGATAATTTACGTTCTCCAGCCACACATAGACTGTAACATGTGAGCAATTTGTTGCACTCTTAGTGCATTTTAATATACAAGTGCAGTACATCAGTACTGGATCAGTACGTTGCATTCTGTATCACAAAATTAATCATTTCCCTCAAACATCAAAGTCATCATCAGCAAACAAATGATTTCGTAAATGATCAAGTCAGACGAATATCCATTTTTCATTACAACTTCTCCCAATCTGACGGCAGATTCATAAATAAGACGAGATCTAATTTCTGGGAACCTACAGAAGACGCGAGTATCAAATGAAATCCATTCAACGTTGAAATGAGCAACAATGAGATATCATTCCCATCATAGAAATATGTGATGTATCGCTAAAAAGGCGGCAGAACGATCACAAAGTACTCTCACTATGGATGCATGGTTGCAGACAGAATTAACAGACCAATAGTTCGGATGTAATCCACCAAACTGCAATATTCTTGAAGTTACGCAAAACACATGGGTTCGATGAAAACTCATTTTTGTGTTCACACGTGACCGACGCTGTGGCAATGTAGAAGTGGAATGTCTGCGTCTATTAGACATGATTCAAACCCAAATAGGAGAAAACTACATTTATAACGCCTTCAATGATTAAAGTTTCATATATGTAGCTAAATAACTGCGAACGACAGATCGATTGACGATGCTAATGATATAATTTTTTGGCATTTGCGAGAACGTCGTAATTAAATCAAGTATATGATATTATAAGATGTGTATTCTACCCGTTTCGGATAGGAGTGGAAAAGCCTCTCTTATCCTTCATCAGGAATAGAAAGACATATATAAACAGACATACAAAAATATATATAATTCAAATGTTACAAGCATTAAAAAACTTTGCAAGATATTAGGATAATATGCATAGAATCATAGACACAGAAGGGATAGAATGATGCTTAGATTCTTTAAGTCAATTAGAAGACATACTGATGAAAATAAAGTGGTGTCATTTCATTGTTTAGAATTGGGTTTTTTACATGCCATGGCATGTCGGTTATGAAATTGGCATGTCGATTTTCAGATTTACATGCCAGCTGGCATGTCAGTTTTTCACATGTTTTAGAGAATAGTTTTGTGTGCTGAAATTTCTTGCCTTTTAAAAAAAATTTGCCTAACATTTATAGTTTTTACCACCCATGTATCCACTTAAGCCAATCAACTATCAAAATAAGGCAGTCGATTGTCCAAATAGTTCACCCATGTATCAGAATAGAGCACCGAAGTGTCATACTACACCACCCAAGAGTAAATAAGTTCAGTCAAGTATCAAATAAATGCAATATATGCTTTTTAGTGTTTATTCCTACTAATATCTATGTCCATAGGTTTATGAGGATATTCAAGGCATGTTTAATTAATGAATTACCATGAAAAAGGTGAAATATGATTAGGAGAAATTACTGAATCATTCAGATTTTCAGAGTTATTCGCCGAATATTCATCCATCAAGCTATGTTATTTAACTCATCAAGTAAAATCTATAGTAAAATTTGAGGAAAAAACATCATCTCATCCAGATCCGATACATATATTGAAAAATCAGGCCACAAGAAAGCACTGTAGGCCTACCCAAATCAAAATGTCAGCTTTTTGAAGACAATCAGGAATATGTCTCTGCGAGTGAGCAAACCAGTGAGCCGCTTTAGATGCAGTTATGACACTAACAGCCTCTTCTGCCAGCTGTGTCAATGTAGCCAGACGCATGTCATGTGTTTGAGTCAGCAAGTCTTGCCGCACTTCCTCCAAACTATTTTTGAGGGACCACTTAAATGCACTTATTGCATTCTCGACCAGATTCAAGAATGGGGAATAGGGTGGTAAGTATACACATTGATGTTCTGGTCTCAAGTTAGGTCCACGATCCTCGGGACTTGAGTTTGCACTAGAATGAGATGGAGCATTATCAAAGATGAAAGCTATGGGACCTTCATGATCTCCTGAAATCCTTTCTAGAACTGAGTGCAATCTTGCTTTGGTCATACCACCCTCGAAGATTTCATGGAACAGCAATCCACGGGTGTGACCGATGGCGAATATGACGGTGAAGTTTCTCCCACGTCTCCCCGCAACGACTCGTACAGCCCTAGATCCTCTGGGTGCTCTACCTCGAGTTCGTCTACTCCACAAATTGATGCCGCATTCATCCATGAATACGAGCTCATTGTTGACTCCATTCATCATCAACCATCGCGCATACTGTTCACGTCTCTCCTTCACTTGCTCATTGTTTCTCTCGGTTACACTGTCTTCGAATTTCTTCATTACTATTAATCGAGCAGTCAAACAACGGCAAAGAGAAGTGACCGAAAGATGAGGCTTGTTTGACAGTCGTAGACGAAGCTCAGCGTTTATTTGGTGCAACGTGTACCCAGGTTTCTCCTCCACGATGGACACCAGCATAGCTCCGATCTCATCATCCACCTTGTGATGAGTATGTCCACCTCGAGGAACAACAACCTGTCCATCGCGTAAGCGAGCTCTCCTAATGATTGCATAGGCTGTGTTCGGTTTGATATTTAACTGAGAAGCAAGTTGGAGAAAGTCTTCTCCTCTTTCAGCAGCCTGAAAAAGCCTCTGCTTATCATCATCTCTTATTCGCTACCTCATCATCTCGTTCGTCAGCACAGTTGGACTGATAATTTGATACTTGACTGCACATGTTGACTCTTGATTGCTTTATTTTGATACATGACTGCAATTCACAATGATCAGAAGTGTCCTTTCTTGCATTTGACAATTGACTGCACTTATTTGACAAGTGATTGGACTATGTGGATACATGGGTGGTAAAAACTATATTATTCATCCAAAACTCCAAAAAGAGCAAGTTCCGAAAAACATCAAAATCACATATTTTATTCATCAAAAACACACTTATAAAAAAACAAGTCAAACTTCTTGTTCCCACATTAAGCGCGCTCCTTCTTCGTCGCCGACATCCGCAAGTGAGCTGATGCGGGTGGAAGCTTGCGAAATGGATCGGCGTTGTGTTTTACCTCTTGACCATTTTTGAAATGCACTTTGATAGTCGTATTGATTCCACTTTTTAGTGTTCAATCGCAAACGCATCAATGTGTCTACGGTCATGACCGATAATTTGTTGCGCACTTTCGTTTTCAGGCGCGTCATAAGCGCTTCGACGTTTCTGTCGACGTTTCGAATAGCAAATCTCCACTGAGTGACAACCTTAGACAAATGAACGCTGCATTTCATTGTCGTTACTACGGTGATGACAAAAGCGCGTGCGATTGGACGAAGTATTACGAGCACGCGTGTGTCGGTGTGTCCGATGTTCTCTAATACACAGCCGTGAGACACACTTAAGAGAAGATGTTAAGAGCTACCTTTTTATCGTTTTTGAAGTATGTTTAGTATTACATGTAGATCTGTTACAGCAAAAATAGTGCAAACTGCTCATATTGCTCTGATACTCATATTCCTCCGGCCTCCTCTATAAGCCGATTTGAGTTAAGAGCGTACTTACTGCGTAAGTAAAAGAAGCCAAGTTTGTACTTTTATAAGAGAAATTGCAATACTTTGTGCTGGCAGTGGCATGTTAATTTATGAATTGGCATGTTGATTTTGGGCCCAACATGCCAGAGTGCATGTGGTCTTAAAAATTAAAAAAACCCAGGTTTAGAACATGGTCATCAAGAACATAACGAACGTGAAAGTCTCCATATTGGATAGAATCGAAGGAAATGAAAATGAACGAAAAAGAAAAGAAATGAAATTCATAAGTCAATTGATGACCGTCTGTCCTCTTGGTTTCAAAATGCAGCACGTTTCACAGGTCATCGATATTTGACCCTGAATCTCTTATCTCTGTGACCAGTATGTCTGCGAATTGACTTAAAGAATCTATGCGTTATTCTATCCCTTCTGCGTCTGTGATTCTATGCATGCAATCCTAATATCTTGCAAAGTGTTTTAATGCTTGCACCATTTGAATTATATATATTTTTGTATGTCTTCCTATTCCTGATGAAGAGTAAGAGTGGCTGTTCCATTCCCATCCGAAACTGGTGGAATACACATTTTATAATGTCATATATTTGATTTAATTACAAAGTTCTCGCAAATATAAAAAAAATCAATGATAAAAGAAAATGATTTTCTGTATTTTTGCACATCAGCAGTCATTCAGAATTTTCCCAATGATAGTCTCGGAATAAAAACTACAATTATGTACTCCGATCCTAATGGGTGTAGCAGAGTTAATATTAGTTAAGTAGTAGTAGCAAGCAAGAAACAAAGAGCAAATAAATTATTCATTTACCACGGCTGTATTAGCGGAGATTTACCGGTAACGACTTCAAAACCATGTCATTGAAATTATTATAATCGTATTATGTATGTATCTAAAGAACAATTCGACGCGCGATTTTAACCGAATAAGAAACTAATCAAAAGTTATTTAAATAGAATAATTATTTCGCCGGTCTGGCCGCTTCAGCTGCATCATTTACGAAGATAAATTCAAAGGTGTGACAATTAGAAATTAAACATATTGAATTTATCTTTGTAAACGATACAGTTGAAGCGGCCAGACCGACGAAATAATTATTCTATTTAAATAACTTTCGATCATTTTCTTATTCCGTTATTATCACGCGTCGAATTGTTCTTTAGATACATATATAATTAATATAGTAATTTCAATGATATGATGTCCAAACAATTCTTTGAGAAAATTATTTATTTAACACATGATTTCAAAACCAATTCGTGTAAACAAATAAAAAAATGTCAGGATAAAAAGTTTTGAGGGGTTCATTTATTTCGTTTTCCCTTTTACTCATTCCTCCTTAACTAAGGCACGAAGCTATATCAGGTAGCTAAGGTCTATTCCAACCGTCAGAACGAGGTCGAAAATGAGACTTTCAAAGAATGATGAATAACCTACGGAGTAGGATGTCCTGAGCCGTCCAAATTTTGACAAGGTGGATATTATGTAACGAGGAGGTGTCATTTACAAACAGAAATACGGAGATTGCGACAAGTGCTATATTGATGAGACTGCAAGAAGAGCATGATAATGACACGCGCGAAATGAATCCTCCGTCGTCCATTAGTGAGCACTGACACAAGCTTAACCATCGGCCAGCGTTTGACACCTCTGAGGTCATAGAAAGTGATTGGAGAAGAAGGAGAACAAAAGGAGGGAATTCACATCCTCAACCATGACACTTTTAATAGGGACTCGGGCTTCTCTTTTGACCGCTGCTGGAGATCTCTTTTTCATTGACTGTTTTGCTTTCCATGTTGCTTGACTTCTAATCTCTAAGTTATCTCAAAGCATACGAGATGCTACTTATTCCATTTCATGCTATAAAGTTTCATCACTATTTACTTGTCATCATTCGAAAGATTGCCAAATAAATTATAGAAAAAGAACAAGTCTTCTGAAGAAAATTACTTCAATTGAGCATACGGAGTACTGCGAATACATGCGTCTGTCGAGTTCATCTTGTCAGACAGGATCAAAGAAAAACCAATCCAAAGGGCCAATGGGACGCAGATTGCAGTTTCCGGCAAAAATCGGATTTTCGATGTTTACTCTAATTAAAGGAAAAACATTGAGTCTACATGTACAGGATACGGCATGAATGTTTATCATGTGTTAGAATCAGGGGTGTGGAAGCGGAAGCGGATGCCCGACGAACCCTTCCACCTCCGAAAGTATCATGATACTAATGACTGACGCAATTTGCGTGTCAGGGCGAGGCGAGGCACTTCTGACTTTTGACCTTAAGTCTTGATATGAGTTAAGTAATAGTTGTCATATTTAGTGCTTACCCTATTACACCTAATTACAAATTGGCACCTGTATTACTGAATGCAGTTACTTCTAATTTTCTCATTATGATGACAACGAAGGTGTATTATCTCAGAATACTGTCATTCGAAATCAGAAAACCTCAGTATCATCTTCTCAATGACAACTTTGCACAATGCGGATTGGCGTGTCTTGAGGCAATTTCATTGTAGCATTCTCAAACACTCTCTTGGTCGTTTAATATTTTTTTCCTACACACGTGTTGGAAAAATATGACGTTCTTATTTCACAATTTGCAATAGGTCAAAATTTTCAGTAAATTTGAAAAATATTTGACTTTTTAACAAGTCAGCTAGGGTTTGCGACAGAAAGTTCGTGAAGACTGAAGTGTTAACGTCAGAACCTATAACTCGTTAAAAATGGGGAAAATGAATAAAAATCCGATCTCCAATAATTGGAAGCGGCAGTGGAAGCGAATAAAAATCAATCGATTCCGCAGACCTGGTTAGAATCATGCTTCTATCATGCGAGAATGAGTTGAATACGCCTAAATTGGCCAAGATGTTGTGTTTGCCGATATCAGGATGCTTGTGAAGTCTGACTGTGCATATGGACGCATGTGCTCATTAACTAGACACAGTCCATGCCAAAATTTGTGTCTCATAATGGACTTACTACTTTCCCATCATTCTGTGAAAATCTCTTTGTCAGTATCGTTTATAGCAGAAGCCTGTTTTGGCGTCCGGACTATGTTAACTGAACTCTCACAAGGTTCGTAACCTCTTGTGAGAGTGGTGATACCTCCCACTGAAGACAGACTCGTGACCGATAGCTCTTTGAAGAGATAGTTGTTGACAGTCCAAGGCAAATAAGAAGCAACTGAGCTAAACAGAATCCCTGTACTTTAGTTCGAGTACGCTTGCCTGATCCAAACTCCAGTAATGCAGCGACTTCCATCATCACTTTTCATTTTCTACGATTAAACCCTCAATCTTCCGCGTTCCATGGCTAACAGATAAAATTTTGACAATGTAATTATCCCGTAATTCCTGAATATTGTGGAAGGTGCATGCACTTCGGAAGAGGATAACTTTCGCCATCATGCTTCACTCACTTTTATGATAGATACAGCCGTGCCAAGATAACAGAACTTTCATCTAACTGCTACGAAATTTTAACTTATAGAATAGAGCTGCCGTTGTACTCGGATGTATCCATTAAGTTGTTGCAACAAGTGAAAACGCGTGACAATACACGAGATTACTGCCGTATGACAAATTCATTTGCTTCCAAGTTGCTGATGAAGATGTACCTTTTAATGATGATTGCAAAGTCTCCAAATACTGTAACAGAGAATGATGAGTTCTCCTATCTCTTCAAAATACAAATGTAGGTGAAAATGTACGAACTAATATCCATGTGCCAAATTTCTCATGACTATTGACGAATAGAAGTATTACTGCGTGACAGGTCCATAGATCCTAGATGATGTAAAAATGGATCAGAATTGGTCATCTCTAAAAAATCACAATTTTCTGAAGCAACATCTCAGAGACAGTGATATATTTAAACATTGATAAACCTTGCTGCTATAGATGTAACTCATTCTACTCTTCATGTCATAAATCCGCAGTAGATTCTGAATGCTCAATCTACTAGACTTCACTTATCGCCAAAACTAGAAAGAACATGCTTGCACAAAACTGGACAATGAACAGGGGTCTCACTCCAAAATTTTGGATTTTTTGCCCCTTATTTTTCTTCTAAAATGGAGAAAACTAAATGACTTGAGTGAATAGTGCACCAAGAAGTATTCACCACGATACAATCGACTTTTTTCTTTTCAGGATGCAGTCCTTATATGATACTTACCGTATACGATTTTTTCGAGTACCTATCGTCCACTGAAAACATTCGTCTTAGGTCAAGTAGTCCTTAATTGCAAGTTATTTTCCCAGTAACGTTTTAGCATTGACCTAGCTACGGAAGTCAAATGCAAGACGAGTTAAATTGTTCAACCTAAGTATAAATGCTATTTAAGTCATTCTACATCAAAATACTCTGATCACATGTGATATTAGAAATCTGTATTATTTGATGCAAAATCAACAAAATATCAACGAACTAATGTAACAATTTAAAATTTGAAACAACAATATAAAATTTTAAACAACTTCATGTCCTTCAAAGTCCAAACAATCCCAAAATCTAAAAAACAAAAAAAAACTGCAACTAGTAGCAGTTTGTTATGAATCCTTATCGAGATTTGATGACGACAGAATCCGAAAATATCGAAGTAATCAGTGACTGAAATGAAAGCATGCAGCAAAATTACGTACTGAATTTTGGATTGCTAGAAATTTCCACTACACCATTTAAGAATTAGACCACAGAGATATCAATAAGAAAATAATTACTGCTGATACTAGTAAAAATACGCGATTTTTTGCCATTTTTTACCATTCTTTACTTTTTTGCTTTTTTTGCCACATTCTCAAATTTCTTGCTATTTTTTGCCGAGTGAGACCCCTGAATGAATAGCTGTGGAATGGGGTATGTCTTATCCCACTTATTTCATGGAGATGAATGGGCAATCAACTCGCAACTAACGGCCCTTAACCTCAGCGCACCCACTGTACGTATGTACGACAGATTTGTTGAATTCTGCACTATTGTCTCTTTAAATGCTTTCATGCGTCCTTATATAATATTAAAACCATCTTCGACGTTTTGAATTCAAAATTTTAAATTCTCAATTTTTCATAATTGCACCGGAATACAAAATAGTTAGTCATATTTATTGGCATTTCTTATCTAGACGTTTTACTTATTACATCATTTTATCATGATATTCGTACTCGGTCATCACTAAAGCCTTCATTAGGTGTATATTGTTTTGAATTTGGTCGAATGGTTTCCGAGATAGGGCAAGAAATGATGACCAAAAAATCATCTTTTTGACCTTTGATTTCCACCATGACCTTGAATATCAAAACAATGATAATACTCTGACTCGTCAAGATGAGAGCTTTCTTTTGGTGAATTTTGTATTGAATTTAGACCTTTAGTTTTGGAAATAATAATAATAATAAATCGTATATTTGAAGAAAGTGAAGGACTCCAATATTGGAAATCGTTGAGTCCATGAATACACTGATGATAAAATCAAAATCAGACCATAACGTAACAAACGGAGTAAGTAACAATAGTGATAGCGAGAAGAAATGTGAAAAATTACATCAAGGAGAAACCACTGTTGAACAGCTTTGTCAGTTTATGTTTAGCCTAGGAGGCCCTTCTTCCGCATTAAAATAGATAAAGTCAAACAAATATTTTACCCAAATTTTCAGATATTGCTTTGTCTAGTATGTTATGATGACTGAATTACAAGGGTAATTGAAATTTGAAATAACATGATAGGATATACTCGTAGGACAAATTGAGACTCACCGAAAAATCGTAAAGCTATGCTACAACATTGAACATCGTAAAAACATTGATAAGTAAAAAATGATTAAGTAGAAAAAAAGAAATGGAAAGTCAGGAAACAAAATTTGGAAGATCAAGGCCTTTACATCCACTGATAAGTCTATCTGTTAGCAAGCTTTTTGTAAATAAGGCCTCAGGTAACTTTCGGGGTGCTTAGCCTGTCTCCAGCCTGTGTCTTCCAACCCTTCCCGCAGCCATCTCCGATCTGCCTACAACGACCAACTTCTCATTCCGACTTCCCGACTAAAGACAGTTGGTGATAGAGCTTTCCCTATAGCTGCAACTCGCACCTGGAATGACCTACCAACAAGCTTGGAAGCTGCTCCGTCAGTGGTCACCTTCAAGAGAGGCCTAAAGGCAGAACTGCTGCGAAGAGCCTTATCCTGACCATTCCTGACAGTTGCACTGTAGATAGTTTCAGACATATTAATGTCTTTATTGTAAAGTACCCTTGAAGTCCGATCGGACAAAAATGTCACTTAAATATGTTTCGTTCAATAAATAAATAAACAAATCAATAAATTCCAAGAAACTAGTCCCACACAGTATTTATTCAATGTCGAAACCGCCACGTTTTGTCGGCAATGAATAAATGCAATGACAAGAATGCTTGACTAGTTTTCAGTTCTTATTGATACTTTTCCGTCAAGGACTGGCAGTTATTTTGCTATTCAATTTGGAAAATCTAACGCTGCCCTCTATTAAGTGCCGCACTTGAAAGCAGCGATTGGCAAACAAGCGCTGTGGCGTACGGCATATTTAGGATGCTGCTAAGGCTTAGGCTAAGGATACAATAGCTGAATAGTCCCATTTAAAAATACCCCGAACACTTGGAACAATATTTATCTACAAAACATGTTCTGATTTTGAAGACTGTCACACTGAACTTTTGACAACTGAAAATCGGTTCACTAGTTACGAAATCAGTAAGAAAATTAAATTTCAACATTTGATGATGCGAACGTCAGATAATTAGGCAATCGAAAGTACTGTGTCTGGATAATTGTAGTATAATCATCATTTCTGTGAAGCAGACATTATGGACACTTATTTCACATTTTAGCTGAGTCTGGCAATGTTTGTAACTTCCGGTAGTCCCACGATCATCAAATCCAGAGTGTCACTACACTCGATGTAGTATTTCTGGGTGTTGAATAATCCAAATGTTGTTTTTGAAACATGAAAAGGCAACTAGTCACTTTCCTCACTCAAAAAGCAGATTTTTCACGAAATAGTGAGGTAATATTAGAAAGAGAAAATAAAAATGTGATGCTAAATCAAATACACTTTACTTTTCTGCAATTTACTTCACCTAATATCACTATCAGTTGGCTATTTTCAGATGGGAAGGATATAGAAATTGCACGGGTATTCGACGGCAAAAATCACACGGGTATTCGACGGCAAGAATCACACGGCTATTTGACGGCAAGAATCACACGGCTATTTGACGGCAACAATCACACGGCTATTTGACGACAGCAATAACACGGCTATTTCATGGTGACAATCACACTGAAAATTTAAAATTGTCAACATAGCAAACACTTGAATTTTGAGTAAGTAACCTTACTTCATTAAAAGGAATTAATGATTCACACTCTCGTCAAATTGACAACTGATGCAAGGATTTGTTTCAATCGATGAATGATTTGGCGAAGGTAAAACTTGATGAATCTCTGCCACGTCAGTTTTTATTCAAAACAATATAAAGAAAACCTTAAGGGACGTTTAACCTTATCATCTGAAAAGGGCAAGCTACCATCAGCAGACTCGTTTTTACAAGTGAATTTTAGATTATTGTGAGCACAATTAAAAGCAGTCAGCAACTTGATTGTAAGATCTTTCAGTGACTCTCAGCAATTGCTGACTACTTTTAATTGTGCTCACAATAATCTAAAATTCACTTGTTTAACCTTATGTTAAACCTTAGCTACACAAAACAGTATGGGAAGAAATCACAACAGAAAACTCAACTAATTGTTGAAAATCGGTTTGGCAGAAAGTCAAGTTTTTATTTTTATAATATCTAAATCGTACAATAAGTTAATTGTAATATATTTCGGCCATTCACACCATAGCCATTATCAAGATTTCTTGATAAATAATGGCTGTTGTGTAAATAGCCGAAATATATTACAATTAACTTATTGTACGATTTAGATATTATAAAAATAAAAACTTGACTTTCTGCCAAACCTATTTCCAATTATGCACAATAGATAAGGCATTTCCTCAACTGATTGTCTTTGAGACATCAAGAATCCTGAAGGCCTACTATGGCATCTAAAAATGATGGAAATATGAAATTCAAACAATGACTGTCTATCCCTAATATTTGCTGTTCTGAGGAAGACATCTATTATTATACTCAGTGAAACAGCAGGAAATCTAACGAGGAAAGGACTCGAAAGTCACTTCCCCTCATAAACCTCGTGAACGAACGCAGGTGTGACGCTATAGACGCTATTTCATCAAAACATAGCGTGATAGTAGCAGAGAAACAACAATAACGGAAAGTGGAACAGTTATGCGATGATCAAGAGATGTCGATTGTGATATTGAAAGACTGTTTATGCTCACTTTGGAAACCGTTAATTTTATTATGGAAGCAATTATTAAAGAGATTACAGTACTGTGCAATATTAGAACTTATTTTGTCCGGCTAGACTTAGGTTTTGTTTCAAAACAATTGTATAGCTCCTAATCATCACTTTCCTTTCAGTTACTACCGAAGCTCTTTAAAATTGAACAATTTAACTAAAATGTTTTAATAAAAACAAATAATTGATGTTAACATGACATAACTTCTTGTGGCTGAATTATATAGTTAACCTTGGTCGTAGGTTCGAATCCTACCAGCCGCACATCTTTTGCATGGCAATCTGATCTATCGTGTATTTAATCTCATTGTTGTTAATAGCTTATTCGGCTGAAATCACGAGGATCCCACAACCGCTACGAGTTGTAGAGGATTTACGGATATTAAATTAGGTTACGTGTCAAGTTCCGGAAAAAAGACAATGTCTCAAAATCGCTCCTCCTGATACTCTTCTTATCAAAAAATGGTTCAACTATTTCTCGGTGAGACCTTAGATCCAAGGCAGCACGCCAAAGTTCAAAGCACCGTAGGAGTTAATGTTAATTACCATAAAGGCGTTTATTCGAAAAATATTACAAAAGTTCCAATGATGACAATCAAGATAAGTATTCAGAGAAAATCACACTAAGTGAATAAAATGTAGTAGTAGGTAGTAAGTAGATTCTACAAAATTAATAGCAGAGACAAAATATTGCTGTGAAGGCATACTGTTCACTAAAATAGCTGTAAAAGGAACAAAAGCATCGTGTAGTTTTTGGGTTCTGTTGTCAATAGAAGAATTCGATGCGGCTGGGCAATCAAGGCGTTGATGCCGTTCCTCACCTCACGTGCTCCGTCCCTCCACATGAAAGGAAGAGCATATGATGCGTGTGTCCGGAAGGGTATGATATACGGAAGCGATACATGGGCTCTGAAAGTAGACAGTCAACAACGTCTGGATAGGGTGGAAATGCGCGTGGTAAGGTGGATGTGTGGTACAAAGCTAAGTGACAGAAAGCGAAGTGACGACTTGAGGCATATGCTAAACATCGAAACAATATCCGATGTCACCGAACGAAATCGACTCAGATGGTGGGCCACGTGATGCGAAAAGGGCCCGAAGACTACGTCCGCCAAGTTGTGACATGGAAAGTAGAGGGAAGAAGAAAAGGTCGACATCGGAAGACATGGAGTGACTCTGTTGCCGATGATCTCAAGCAGAATGGTCTCAAACCGGATGACGCCAACGATCGTCAACGCTGGCGCTCTGCGATCCACAGCATTGGGAAGAATCGTCCAACCCTACGAAGTCGGAGAAGACGGACGTTAAACGGGTAAGTATAAGTATAAGTAAATACGGACTGAAAGCCCACTCCGAATGAAAAAGTTTGGAATGATACTGTTCGTAAAAATAACAGGATCAAAGTGCGGAACAATACTCAAATGGTGAATCCGGAGTTACACAATCGTGACATGCTTATGACAAAGGATCTGTCACGAAGTGATATCATCAACATTGTCAGAAGAAAGTGCCCTGAGTGTATCATTACAGGGAGCAAAAGATGTTGCCTATCGCTCACAATAGATGGAAGTAGGCGATCCTTCGAGCTCGTTCGATTATCCAGCGTGTTGGAGCACCATAGTCAAGTATACTAATTCTGATGACTGACAATCGATAACATAAATAATTCTCGAACTGTTGCCTGCACCATCAATCAAAAATCTTGCAATCTGAAACTGTAGTATGAAAACAAGTACAAAATTATCTGACAGAAAACTAAGAAAATCAGCTTTACCATTTAATGCCGATGTCACATTTCAGGAGAACGCAATGATGCATATCTTGAAATGAATTTAGACTACTAACATCAACTTGGTTGACAATCTACATTAAAAAAATCAAAACCAACAGTATCATACGAAAATTGAGAAAATTGCTCAAATAGATTCATCAATTATCATTTGCCAGGAATAGTAATCAAATTCGAGGTATTCAAAACAACAGAGAGCGGTCAGGTCTTCAGTTTTAAGCTACCGAGCGATTCCAGGTTCATTCCAGTTCGATTTCATCAAATTTCAGGTCTTTAGCTTATGTTAATGAGGAAAAAATATTGATGTAAAATATGTGGACGATCTGATTTAATACGAACTTTTGTTTCAAATGAAAATCATGTTGAAGTGGAGTCTCCTGTTCACAAAGAATTGAAAAATGTAAATGCATGGTGTGACACTACTGATCACTATTTGAATCTGTCGAAAACTGGAAATAGTTATGTTCTGAAAAGCACATTGGCTTTACTGCATCCTCTCCCATCGAGATTGTAGACAATATCATCATTCTAGATTTGAAATCGGGCAGCCACTCTCATCTACAAAGTGATGAAAAAAGGAGACATGCGATTTTACCCCCATAAAACCTGCGATGAGTCCCATAAACTGTACATCGACTTCATTTCCAATGTTTTAGAGTAAGTGCTGAGTTGGGTTCATCAAACCAATTAACGTACATACAGAATCGCTTTACGAGAAGAATAAACATGCGTCTATGTATCTAATGAAACAACGAGAAGACATAACATGTACCGATATTAACAATATACTTTTGGAAATTATACAATAACAAGCCTTCCTCGTTCCAATTGCGACGCAGACGTCTGAAGTGCTTCACACCAATGCCAAGAGACAAGTATCAAGAGATAGTATAAGAAAATTTAAAGAGATAGCATTATAGGGATGTATGTGCAATCTACTGTACTTGTACATGGTCACACTTACAAATATCATCCTTTATTAGCATGTATTATCATGTACATATTATAGCCGACAGATGAACAATAGTTATTTACGCAGCTAGTGCATAATTGCTTCATTATTGCATTTCAGTTAGAATGCTACGATGAAGCAATCTCATGCAAGAGTTAAGTAGAGAATTTTATTTGGCGATGTGCTATAGTGATCAAAGACAGATTGTGATTTGTGATTGACATGTCTATGATTATCAAGGGCATTTGAATAGAAATTTAGCCTGACCAATATTGTAAATATCTATTCTCAGATCTAATACATACTGAACTGATCAAAACTAGCCCATAATGTTCATAGATCATGCCGGACTTCTCGCGCGGGCAATAATCTGCCTTACAGGTAAAATGAAGTGATAGGATATCTACATTATGCTCCCGGAGAGAAATAAAATATTTTTAAACCTGATTCATTGACCCCATTATTCCCAATCACTGTTGCACACTTTCAGCCCGTGTCGACATTGCGAAGCAGCGTTGACCCTATAGCAGGCAAAAATTCAACGTGTTTCTGATGGCAGAACACGCGACCTCGTACAATGCATAGATCTGCTGCAAATTGAGTCTTTGATTTTTTTTCTAAAAAGAGCTTATTTCTTGAAAATTAACGTACATGAATGGATTAATGAGCCTACTACTTATCGCGTTTTCAATTAAAACATGATCTTCGAGGGCTTTGCATGAACACTTTCAAGGCGGTTATGTCATTTTGCATCCAAACAGAATATTGAAGACTTGACTTAGAAAGAAAATCGATCTAACCCTGAAGACTATTTCTGAGGGTTGAAGCAGATTTTTCAAATTTGGCGCAGATCGCGCTTTGCACTCGAACCCTTTAAAACATAAACGTCTTTGATCGCTAATGTCCTTTCTATATCATAATCGGATAGCAAATGCAGCATGCTAATCATACAATCTCAAAGGTTGGAACGTGCGCACCGCAAATCATTAACTGCATTTCAACACTACGATTCCTTTAATGCCTAATTCTATTTCAAGCTCATCGTATGACAATAAATGAACTCATACTTCGCTTTCCATCATATCATGTTATCTTCACATTTCTTGCCGATGTTTGAACTTAGACTTTTATCAATTCTACTGAAAATGAGATCGGTATATTCCATCACTTTAGTGGATTTTCTCAAAAACTTCCACGAAGAGATCAATTATTGACAGAGCTTTCTAAAACACTTAGTTGCCGAAGCCTGAGATTCTGTTCAGACAAACTTGGTTGAATATTGTCTACAAAAAGAAAAACGCTTCATTCTGTCCAGTTGATTCTATGCATGAGGGAATGTTTGCTTAACTTTATCACTTAGCAAGAGAATTTCATTCCAATATACATTCAAGCCTTTCATCATTATTTTCAGTGCAGCAGACAACAAAAGACATATTCATCTGTCTTTCTCTTCGAGGAATCAACTAATAAGAGTTCTGGATGAAATCGATATAGCTTTGCAACAGAGAGTGAGTAATTATCCGAAAAATGACGGTGTACGTCTGGAGATCGTTGACATGAGCAGTGACTTTAACTCGTGCCTCATGTCATGCAAATAGCAGAATGGAAAATCGTTGCTTGCAATTTTATGTTAAGATACGTATAGGGACCACAATTTTGGGATTTTAGGGTCAGATTGCAGGGATTAAGATTTGAACAATGATATTAACAACAATGAAATGAAAGAAACGATAGATCAAATTTCCATGCAAAAGATGTACGGCTGGCAGGATTCGAACCTACGACGAAGGTTTACTAGACCTGTGCTCTACCAACAGAGCCACAAGCAACTTATGCGACTGCATACCTGTGTACCTCAAAATTTCAAATATCGTACAATCCATACTATAATATCAACAAAATTATATATTCCCAAATCAATTCCCTACTCCTTATGTATTCTTGTACCAAAAACAAACAAAATAGTGTCAGAAGTGCATAATGCAATCAAAACAAAACAATAGATATGATTTACTAAAACCAAATAGGTGATTAATTACATAATACGGAATATATCAAAAACAAAATCGTCAAATTGCAATGCCACTGCGTTCCTGCACTTCCTTCGCATAACACGATTTCAGTCGTCTAATTTCTTTATCGCTGCATTTTTCCCTGGATTGAAGGATTCAGGTCGTCCCTTCAGGACCAGCAATGAATCAAACGTGCAGGCGGATGGTGAGTTCCGCTGCGTAGACTGAGCAGTTGCGAATTTAAAGGCAGCGGGTGAGTTGGGTTGGGGACCGGTCGCAAGCCTTAATAAGATGAGATTAATTTCAGGGGTGGGATCAGAGCTGCGTAATAGCGATCATAGGGTGGATGGCAATTTACACGCGTTATTTGCGTTGAAGTCTCAGTCGGGGCACATATACGAGCCAAACTGCATCATTGGAAACGATCATAGTCACCAACAAATACTTTCATTCCTAACAAATACGAATTTAGTTAGGATCAGCATCACACCTTTGTATGACCTGGCTTTCTGGCTTTTAATGTGGATAGGCCTATGTTGAAGCCTCGGACGGCCACAACTTATGATTTCTGAGAAGCAACTGCATTGTTCTAATGCGTTTGACTGAAGCTCACATCTCAAGTATATAATAAGAAAGTGACTTATTCGATAGCAAAGATTCCTAACCACAATCCAGCACATTAATTTTGAAAAATTCTTACAATTATATGAAATCGATGAAAAATCGTACGATTGGCTGAAAAATAGAAAAAAATCATCGAAATTCGTACAATTTTCCGAAAAACCCCGAAAAATTGTACAACTTCCGGGAAAATCGGAAGAGTACACAGGTATGCGACTGTGTCAATTAGCAGGATCAAACCCTCACCACCACATATTACTTGTCATAGCAATTATAATCAATGAATAAATAACTCGTCACTATTGCGACCGCCGACATCTTCACGAAGACAGAAGGAAACCCCAAGCAGATTAAACAGCCATCGGTGCTTATGGGTTACTTCTACGTCTGCGTGGTAGCCGCACCTCCTTGCACCGGACCGAACATTTACAAGCTACACTGAAGCACTGAAGTGTAGCCAAAGTATAATTTCTTTTTCGCTCCAAACTGATAGATAATGAAGACTTCATGATCTTGAAGGTAGGGTCTTCATCTTCTTCTATAAATGTTCAGAAATCAATGCAAACTTAATAAAGCACTAGAAAAATTCAGCAAACTTACTAGGCTTCTTTTATTTTGCCAACACTTGCAAGTGGCTCTCATCATACTTAGCCGCAACCAGAAAATGGAAAAAGTTGAATTGACTAAATTTGTAAGTCAGTGGCGGACGAAACATCCGCGTTTCAATTGTTTCTTTAATTGCATTAAAAAATGCACGTGCAGTATATAGCAAAGGAATTGCTTATTACAGGTACTTTTTCAAAATCCTAAAAAAATACAGTATCTCAAAAAAGGAAAAATAGATTAAATCGAAGCAATGTCACTGCTATCTACAAATTACTATGCAGGAGGGTCAACATCTAGACATTAGTTTAAAATGAATGGAATTGATAAATAGAGCTGATTACTGTTCTCCTCCTAGTTGGATTATTCATATTCAGTGTTGCCACAGCGGCCAACTGGAAAGAATTCCGTCGCGACGTCAGAATTCCGCCGCGACGGTCTAGGTGTGCCGATTCCTAGACCTATGTATGAATCGCTTTATTAAAGATAGATAAAGCAATTTTGGGGATCGATTTACAGTCACACGCACGTACATTACGCAATTTAGCCTATGTAAATAATGATGCATACTAAATTGAGTAACCTGATTTTTCATTTGTTCACATCAAATGTTCTACCACCAGCTTGCACGACCACACTTCTCCACCACCAACGCCGATATCTTAGCAGATCGTAATCCCTTCGATTGGTATTCATCATGATTTCCTGTAGAAGATCAGACAAGCTGGACGTTCGTTGAGACACAAGCTTGAAGCAACGTCGTTGAAGAGATTTCACACGAGCGCTGGATGATCTGACCGTTCTGCACAAGCGCAGACGATCGGATAACGACACAGTGAATCCCAGAGGAAATAGTTTCGTAAGTCAATAAAACAACAAGAAAAATCACTGGTAACAGGAATCCAAACACAAACTGACCGATGAAGTCACCAATAAACGTGATGCCATTGCTTTGATTTTTCGAGGATCTCTCAGGCTTTGATTCGTTAACACACATGACACAATCTAGACAACATTAATAAGTTTTGATTTTAGTAGTCATTTCAGAGAGATTGAAAATCTAATGGTTAAATCGCTAAATCATGACGAGGTGTGAAGCGAGTATCTGAGATTGAAACGTTCCAATACTGAAGGAACATCATGCAAGTTGACACGGACAAGAAGCTGAAAATCCACATCTGCGTTTGCTACCTGTAGGATAATTAAGCTTGCGCCGAATGATCAAAAAATAGGGCCGTCGGAATTCTCAAATTCCAAGAATTCCGCCACCACCTCAAGATTTCCTCCGATTCCGCCGCGGCGGAAAATTCCGCCGCTGTGGCAACATTGATCATATTGCATGCTTAAAGATCACTCTTCTACATCTGTTGCGACTAAGATTTGCAGATAGAACTAGGCCTAATTAATTTCATGTAAAATTGTACAATAAAATTTGATCAAAATCGTTTCGGTGCACCGCGCCAAAAGCCGGTTCTCGCAAAAGACGGTGCACCGCGCACAGGCCTAGCTGTTTCTCCCCCCCCCCCCGACAATTTCAAATTGGCTAAAAATCAATGATCCAAAGGATTCCGATTCGCATAATCTTTTGTAGGAAGGTAGAAAGTACCATCACATGTAGTTGAAGTTATGTAACGATTGATTCATGCTCACGTATTTCAGACAAACGTGGGGGGGGATAATCCATAAGCACCAAGATTTCAACAATATTAACAATCGTACATTAAATTGCCATTAACTCACGCACAACATGCATCTTCACGCTTCAATACAATCAAAGTCGTCACAATTTTGATAACCGACCGAGGAGACCAGGATGAACACACACTTGTTATTGACATTACCTATGATCTATTACAAATCTATGATTAGAATTCCGGGGGAGCCATGAGCTTAAAACGGCAGCCAGATCTATAATTGCATCGACTAGAAATCCCCAAAAAAGGTGCTGCATCACACCACAGAACTGCAACACTTTGGTCAGCTTAGATTTGAGTAGGCTATTTACTTCCATGTGCATTGTACCTGTGTCACTCACTCACTCCACGATTTATGTATTTTTTATAAGTAGATGGAAATTTGTTACATCACAATAATTAATAAGTTTCAGCTAAAACGAGCATATTATTCAGTTAAGCGCACTAATAGCTGTCCATCCAACTACACCACAGGATTGCATGCGATACTCAACACATCACAAGGCTGCCAACCCGTGCGTGTCGGCTAAAAATCGGGGCGCCCACGTGAAAAAATTGGGAGAAATCGGGACACAAAAATCATACTTTTTCTTCCATTTTATACGTAACTATAGCATTTTGATGTGTGTTTTGTTTTTCATATGCTTTGTTGGACTTAACCTGGCAATAATTCTTAAATTTCGTTGACTTAAACGCGTATCAGTTATGAACTACCGAAATTCTACGACAAGAAAAGCATCTACATCATATTAACGAATATTTCCGTTTCGTCAGCTTCCAAACAATCGATTTAATAGAAAAATATGCTCTCACACAAAGATAAAAATGACTATATTGTAACTAGCAGAAAACAAAAAATGCGAGTTGTTCTCCAGTTGGAAGATTTCTTGAGTCTGTACAAAAAGAGCGTTTCTTTATGTTGTTACACTCATTTTCCCAAAAAGAAATCGAATGTATATTTTTATCAGTATTTCAAAGGAAGACAGGAGGCCTATGCACGTGACTACAGTGTACATAAGAAATTCTGACCACAGCACCTAACTTCGACAACAAAAAACTATCCAAATTTCAAAATCCGAAAATTCGGGACAAAATCGGGGCAGGCGATTTTTTTGTCGAAAAATCGGTACAGTTGCACCCCTGACATCAATAATCATTCTTGTACACCGCTTCTCTTAAGTCTGGAAATACTTCAAATGCATCACGAGAAATGCTATTGATCAACTGAAATTTCTAGAAAGATAAATACAACAATATAAATATAATATAAATTAAAAGATAAAAGATAGATAGAATAATTGCATTAGTGAAGGGAATTTCACGAACACACAACTTTGACAAAATCTTTATGTTACTGTATCAAATGTTAAAATATGGTTGCTTTTTAGCAAAAAATAGTTAAAAAATTATTTTATAGAAAGCTATAGCATAATTCCACGTATCAACTTATTATCAATCATGCAGGCTAAACAGATTAATAACCGAGACTAATAACCTCTCAAAATTAGAGTTTGATATCATCAGAACGATTCAAGAAAGAAAACTTATTCAATGGAACTTTTACTGAAAATCACCGACATAACTGATCTTTGAAGATAAAAGAACAAAATCCCTCGTAGAATCTTTTGAAGGCATAATGGAAAAAAATCTGCTTATGATCATTTGCAATGGGTTTTGAAGATCAAGCACTGAAAAGTTGGGAACCAAATTCAAAAATATGTGGTCACAAAATCAACTTTCATTATTTAACTTCCGTGTGGTCTACTGACTTCGCAAGCGGTCCATTTCCATTCATATTCAGACAAGTGACATCTCACAGGTGAATTTCATTAAGCGTGAAAAGTTAAGGTTATGTGAAATTTGTAGTCGAAGTTATCTCAAGATAAAGACAACTAAGTTCTCAACTAGACCCGCTGTCGAAGTTCAGACTGGTGCCTTCATAGTTATCTAATGTCCCTTCTAGGCCTAGATAGCATTTACATGCGACCTCAATGGTGCTAGATGTTTCGAAACATATTTCTTAAATGAATTATATACAGTTTTGATGCTTGCGCTCTTAACATAACATATTTACAGCAATTGTTACATAATTTCCATTTAAGTGCCCTACATTCTGAGAATTCGTGCACATCATTGAGATCTTGCTTTACAAGAAAGATCGTATCAAAGCAAAATGACCAAATGCTTCGTCACGGGGCCGAAAATATTTCAAAAGTTTAAAATAATTGGATCCTTTTATTGAAATTAGTCGAAAAAAACTCATCAGTATAAATTGATGACCATTTATTGTGCGTAATTGAGCTATGGTACAATGTGGAAAAAGGAAGGCAACAATGTATCTCGCAATGATGATTTCTCTATCTATGCATGTGAAAAACATTTTTGAAATCTCAATCAGCGTACATCTACAAGTGCATTGCTACCCGCTTTTTTCCTACATTGATGCCCAGTTCATTTCAATTACGCACAATATTATTAGCATAGCTTTTTTCGGGCAACAATGTAGGACATTTTCAGGCGCTTACATGTCCTTCTTTGTTGCCCTCAAAACTCCATATTAATGCTATACTGTTGCGGCAATTTTGATTGGTGTTCATGTATGCTTCGTTTTACAATCAAATGAGATAGCATAGCTTTATGTCAGAATCACAATATTGAATTATAGAATAAAGAAGCAAGGAAAAGATAAATCAAAGGATGAGATCAGTGTCATTTAATCACAAATCGAAAAAAATCATCGTTGCTATTACTTTCAATAAGGGAGCATCATCATAATAATCTAATTTCAACTAAATAAGAAAACCTGCCGAGGAAGGCAATTAAGCATCATTAAGTCAATATCGAGCGGTTTAGGGAAGCCTAAATTTATGATACGAATTGATGAAGCAGTGTCAAAAACTCGCTGCATTGAGATGAGCATTGCAATGTCACGGATGTATGTTCGACTCACAGATGTAGCAACTTTCAACGGAATGAGTGGGCAACAACCTGCAACTTACGCATAGCTAGACATTAGGCCCTGGTGTGATTGAGCGTTATGGAACACTTAGGTGATTCCAAGGAGATCTAGGCATCTATGCGTCGGGAGTATTGTGTTTTCGACATCCACCAGGGCCGTCGCATCGTTTGCTGAATGTGAAAAATATGAGATCTTACGGGAAGTGGGGTGTCGAGCGCTACAAATGAATCCAGTTGCGTTCAGAATTTCAGGTTTCGAGCGACTGTACAAAATGAATTTCAATCCATTTATCTCACAACAATACCAACATTAATTCGAATTTTGTTTGCTTAGTCTATACATTAATTAAAAATAATTTGAAATCAAGTTGGTTATTATTCTTTTATGGAACTACCGGTATCCTCTTAAGCATAACTTTCAAAGCATTGCGCGGTTACGACATCCACAGAAACTCAGTAAATGCTATAAACTACTACTGCAATTCTTCTATTTTGCTGAACTTGCTACAAGATGTGAGACGATCTGAAAAATATGAAGCTTTAACAAAATGACAGTATAATGAATAACAATAAGTGGCTCTCATTAGTTTGCCTTTTCCATCCTGCAGATCAGCATTTACTCTATTAGACAACATAGGTTCATTTAAATGCAAGAATTTTGAGATTTCAATTTTTCGCAGGAACAAGGCCATTTTTCCGCATTTCGTTCATTTTTTAACATTTTCGCAGATTCTCGCAGCTGGCTCGAACACTGATGCTCCCACCTCCTTCCTACCATAGCATAGACATCTAGATCTCCTTTAGCAAAACAAGGCATTTTCCGTATTGCTTAAGTTATGTATTAGATAGTGTACTTATTTCGAAATAATCCATCGAAGACCGAAGGTATGAATGTTATATTTTCTTCAAGCATGAGAATAAATTATTCTATGTAATTTAAAGCATATTTGTTATTTGACATAAGTGACAAATTTTACCTTGGAAAATAAGGCACCGCGGAGGAAACCAAAGTTCAGTTATCCTAGATAAATCTTAAATTTGTCGAGAGTCATTCTACATGCAGATATACAATAAGATATGTCTGTTATTTTCGGCAACTTTGAATTTCAATCCTAGATATATATCAAGCAAGCATTTCATCACAAAAACAAATATCAGTCATGATAAAATTTCTATGATGGATGAAACAATTTTGGCTAGAAATAAAACACTACTTTGAAAAGTAGTCTCTAATGGGAGTGAAACATGTCTTAAAAATTGAATACGACGATAATATCATGCCAAACTTTGTATTGCAACTTCTGTAAACAGTTTGATTGTATAATATTGCGGCAAGGGTCTTAGTGTTGCACAGCCTTGATAAAGTTCACATACAGTAAAACATAATAAGGTTACTGCACGAAATAATACATCAGCAACGAACTGAATGAATCACGATGCATAAAAATGCCGATCAATGCTTTAAGTAAAAGCATGCTTATCAAGCTAATGATCGTGTGATATTTTTTAACCACACTTATACGCAATGCATTCACCATTGAATTTTTTCGTCCTTTATGCAAGATACTAATCCACAGTTTCCAGATATGATGATCGATGATTGTGCATCTAATAGTAATGCTAGTAATGAAGCACTGCTTCTTGGCATCATATTAAATATAACTTACGTAATTTGAAAATAAGTATTTTAAGTAATATGCTGTTTGTTAAACGGCTTAATCATGATAAATGAATATTTACTCGCAAATTTTCACTATTACAACTGCAGGACGTCATCAGACAAGTTAAAGTGGTGCTACAAAACTTCTTTTACAAATTTGTATGAAAATAGAGATACTAAGCTAATACATTATGTTGTGCACCTTATGTAGATAAAATGACTCTACTAAATTACTAATTATACAACTTTCTGATGAATGTGAACATTGATACTAATAAGGTCGATATAGGATTTGTGGAATTATCATTGGAATAATGCCTCCATAATTAGTTGTTGAGACGCATTCAAACCTTTGGTTTGCTCCCAGTTGAAATTATAATGCCTCTTCGATGTGCGTTGAATTTTGTGATCTCGAATCAATTCCTATTACTACCAGTCTTGCGACTCGCATTCGTGAACCAAACCTGGCAGTAACAAATTGATCCGAGATCACAAATATCATGAAACTGCAGTAGACTACCCATACCCTGAAATAACATAAAGAAAATTAAAATACGCTTAAGAACCGACCCGACCTTCAGGGTCTCATCTGGAGTTACTTTAAGAAATGAAATGGGGAACTAGATTTGCTTTTCAAGGAATCAAATGGTGACTAACAATTCATATTTAATCGGCCTCTGTACCTCGTCCGATATAGTCTGAATTCACTAGCAAATTGTGAAGAGGATAGATGCAGATCAATTGCTAATTTAATTTCAGATGGAAAAGATGATTATCGGGAAAAGATAATCATTCACGCTGTTACCTAATTTAATGTAAAAAAACAAATTATCCTAGTGCGGAAGATAAATATGGGCAAAAAATTAAATTATGCAGCATAAAGAAATAAAAGATTCAATTTAAGTTTACAGGAGAATAACACAGTGGAATGTGTAATGAGTATGACTTACTACTATTTTCTGTTTTCAGGATGCATTTCAATTAAAAGAAACGTTTATTCACCACAAAGGATTACCTAGCAACTGTAATGAGCTTCTGCTTTTTTTGCGTATTTTCATTCGATTGCACAAAACACATTTTGTTCATGCCATTTTTAGATTATGATTGACATTACTGAATCATGTATGGATTGATCGATAGCACTAATCAGGAAAACAGCTGATACATCAGATACTTGTGAACCGCAAAATTATGCTATTAGCTTGATATATAAGCAAATATCTAATTCAAAAGTCATATAGGTGTATGAAATATTATGATAGAGGCAACTAGAAAGCAAATACGAAAACCTGTCTCAAATATGCAGTAGAATAATTACAGCTCAATATGAAATGACATAAAATATGAGGGACTCAAAAAAACTCGAAATAAAAATGCATGTATCAATGTCGGATATATTATTTCAAGTACTATTGATAACACAGAATGAGACCGGCCGTCTCTTCTTCTGTTTGACTAGAAAGGAATCATTGAAGCACGTAAAGCCTATGAAATGGCACATTCTGCTGACATAATATCATAGCAATCGAACAATGAGCAGCCAGATCAACATTGAAGACGCCAAATTATGCGAAGTTTCAGTGACTGTTATCAACCGGATCACACAGTAAAGAGACACAGACGATGTCAAGTTCTACAGAGAAGTTTGTGAAAGTTTTTCGTGCGCCTGCTAACTTTTTTTAAAATGATCGGAGGGATCAACATTATCGAGAAAACTTTTGAGCAATTATCTGAATTCTTCGAATCTGAAGGAGTCGTGGCGATCGGAGCATTTTGAAGGAATTCACATGAATCCGCAAGTGATGCGCGACTGTTATTCCTATCTCTGTAAGACGCTAAAAATTTCATTTTGCCCGCTCAGTAAGTTCCTGCATGTGCCATCGCTTTGAATCAATTTGCACTAATGCCAAAGCGATACGTTTAAACAATCCAATTATGTGATTGATAAGTGGTAGGCCAATTATGCGAAAGTCTGCGTATCAAAAGAACTACAAAATATTATGAGCCCGACGTGATTCGAACACGCAACCTTCTGATCTGGAGTCAGACGCGCTACCGTTGCGCCACGAGCTCTGCACTGTTTGAATGCGGAGTCAGTCAATTTCACACGTGCAGTAAAATTAAAGAGCAACCTGACGTCATAACTCATAGTTGCAACATACGAATGATCGATCAGAAGACTTAACTGATAAAGCTTTCCAAAAATACTGAAAATATTCGCGTTCAATTCGACACACTGTCTATTCTATTTTGATAATCATAGAGCGCTCAGAAACACACGGAAACACTCATTCCAAAGTCAGTGCAGTAGCATTACGACGGGTGCTAATTGATTTGACGATGTCGATTAGCAGGAATTCTAACAATTACTGAGTCACGAAGCTGCATCACCTTCGTCAAAGGGTGATAATGAAACAATGAGAATCAAAGATCGACTGGATAAACAAACACACATGTTAAGCTGGACAATCTTCTCGTATACGCCGCTTATCAGCAAAATGTGCTACTCGGATCAAATGCGGTGAACTGTTCAATCGAGATCAGTGAATTCTGCGTAAATGTGAACTGAAAACACAGTGATGCTGAAATTGAGTATCGAAGACGTTACAGCGAAATATGTCAAAATGAATTCACATGTCAAACAGACACTATCTACTCCGCTGACTGCCCGATCTTAAGGTGTAAGTCCGTTCATACAGGAGACGTCATAATTAAAGGCCTGAGTTTCAAGCATGTCATGTTGTCCACCTTGAAGTGATGTTTAACATATGTAATATCTAGACATCTGAGTATAGTTTGATTCAGTAGGCTACCTATGGAGATAATAACAAAAGGAAATAACAACTCTGCAAAATTCGTTTGAGGATAAGTTGATTATCTAGACCAGGGGTGCGCAACCTGCGGCCGTAGCAGAGGCAGAGTGCGGCCCTGACAATGAGAAGTAAATGAAAAAGAATATTGTACATGTATATTCCAAATATTTCTGGAATTCAAGACAATCAAAAAACAATCGTCACTATCGTGGTATAATACTGTCGAACACCTTTATGCCCATGCTGCCTGGGAAAATGTGAGGTTCAAACAGTTCGGTAACTCATACATTCATGTGCGTTCATGGCTAGTCATCAGCTAAAAGAAGCAAAAGGGACAATTGAAGTTTGCTCAAATTGTTCGCGCGTAAGCTTCAAGTCCATGACCTGAAGAAGGATGCAAGTGCTAATAACACCTTAAGCTTAAAATCTTTTCGGGTCACAAATGACCGTCGGTCGTATATGGGTTAACTTGCTAACTCATTCTCTAAGAAGAAGGCCTTTATGAGATTTTTACTGCGTCATTCATCAGGGAAAGCTAATTTGATTGGTGGAATATAAAAAGGATTGGCTATTGACCTAGTTGATTGCGCACATATTAAGTGCAGCCGTGATTCTTTCCGCCTTCGAAATGGCGGCCGAAAAATGTAGAGGGTTGTGCACCCCTGAATTAGACCTTCTGTTGATTATTCTATGACTGCAATTACTTTTTATGTACGCCTAAATATTATTATATTTTGAATATTATTTATCAAGCAACCTTTATTTCAAATTTCAATTCAAATTATTTGCTCTACAGAGACTTCGTAGTTTGGCAATATCGAACCTTGATTGCCTACTATTTCTATAGACGTAGATATGCCTGTAAATTGTTGACGATGAAGTTTTACCTCATTAACGATCCACAATCTATGCATATCTCCTCTCTTCAATCTGTTTTTAAACTACTTCTTTATGTCTGAAATATATCACACAACTTTCTGACTGCTGTTACATTAATTGGTGCGACGCAGCAGCTCGGGTAACAGCTCGGTTGCAACATGACATCGGAAGATGAAAATGCAATTCAAGACAAATTGTCTTTCATTTTAGACAGTATACCGATGGTTCGCTCAGGTTGAGTCGCAGGTTTTTCTTGGAAAAATTAAGGATGACAATGCCAAATATAATTCTGTTCTCTGCACTGGACATTTTATTACTTCGCCTTCAGTAGATAAAATTACTATTCCTATTTGAACAAATATTTCTCTTGAAATTCCCCTCGAACGTTCGCATGCAGCTTGAAAATGAAGAGATCCGAGAAAAGTGCACTCCTAGCCGACAGTCTGAGGAAGTCATCTGAAGGAAACGTCCATCAGTTTGGAAGGGTGCAGGGTTGATCAAAGCCAACTCGGCAACAATAAACCGATTTCACCCACCCGACAGAGATGGTCTTCTTATGTATATTTTTGAATATATGATGCTCATTTAAGCGAATTAGATTCGTTGATTTGTCGTTGACGTCGGGTCTCAGTATAAAAATAGTTTTATTACATCTTCTATTATAAAAATAGTTTTATAGGCTTGTGTTAAGGTTGCAAGCCCAGGATTGAGCCCGGACTGGTGCAAATCATCGGGACTGAGACCGCGCCCAAGATTTAAACGATATCCCTCGTCAGTCCCGAGCTTGAGTGGCCAAGTCCAGGACCCCTATTTTGTAGGCAAAAATTGGTTATTTTGATAGATGTGTTATATTTCTTATAGATACTACTCGTAATAAAATTTCTAACCAAATAGTTATTTGTTCATAATACCCCCAATTGATTTTGCCTTTATTACACTGAATTGAATGAAAGTCTGCTTTCTATCTTTTGTGAGTCATTATCTTGAAGTATAAGCTGTTTGTTGATTTGCAAATTTATACTCTAGTTCATACGAAATTGAATAATTGATCATTCGTATCTGTGTGACATTCGTAGGTATGTCAGGTTAAAGATAGATGATGCATTTTGATGATGGACGGTACGCAGTTAATCGACTCCATCCGATTAATCGTGCGACGGGATCAATGGCGCGATGAGTGACTATATTGTCTAAGAATCGCATCACTTTTAGCTAAGTAATTTTCTATGAAATTTGTTTAATTTATTCAAAACCACCAATATAGGCCATCCATTTCAATCAAGCAACTATCAAAGTAAAACAGTCATTTGTCCAAATAGTCCACTCATTTATCAAAGTAGTGCACTAATGTGTCAAGTTGCTTCATCAAAATATGTCTATAGGAGAGTGCGGGGTGTTATGGGCCATAGGGAGCTATGGGCCACCCTCCTGTACGACACACCTTCCATCCTGAAAATCAATACTCGAGCATATATGAACGGAAACATTGAAGTACATATGTTTTCTAATTACACATTTTGTTCTGTTCAATTTTTTACCCCAAATCTGGCTTAAATTGCAAAAATTTGTGGAGTCCGGAGCTGATAAATAATCTTCTAGAAAAAAAAGATGATTGTCTGAAATAGGCAAATATTACACTTTTTCTATTAATTCATTCAATCCCAGGCTCTTGTGGCAATGGTACTAACTAGAAACCGGCGTTTTTGCTATGACTACAATATTTAACTATTTTTTAAGCAGCAAACCATAAGTTTTGGTATTTATGCTCATGCTGGCTTTCTAAAATACACGTAGTAGGCCTATACCAAATAAATATTCACGTGCTGAAGTTAGCTTTCGCATGACAATCCTTGAAGCACGGATGTACACAAACAGTTACATTGCAACTAGAGCACATGTACTCGTACATTGTATATAGACTCTCAGTGATTTTTTTCGCAAATTCGATTTCGATGCAGTAGCGGGAATCGGTTCTGGAAAACATCGCGAAATCAACCTTAGAGCACGATGCTGTCGGGGAGAAGGTAGAAAGGCGTCGCCATCATTCAAGGACCTGTGTCAGTGTGATTGCCAGCTGTCTTATAGTTCGAACTTTAACTGTGATGTCGAAATAATTATCAATAGTAATGCAGTGTCTTCGCATTTCACCATATTTCACGCTAAGTTCGCCAAGCGCTACTTGCCAGCTTTGTAGACAGATAAGTATGACGTCAAGAGTGAAATTGAGCCTACTGTGGACTACTGAAGCCGTTTCAGTTGCGTTGATAGAATAAATAAAGACAGAAACAAAGTGATAAACAAGGACAGAAAAGTATACACGTCCATGAGATTGAAGCGTTGTTGTCTCGCTGACGTGTACATACACATCCATGGGATTAAGTTATGGGCCACTTCGCAATTCATCGCAATAACTTATGGTCGACAGAAAATTTGTTTTCCTTCATTGTCCGCAAACGCAGACATAGCCAACAAGAAAGTGCATTTCAATTCTCGTTACGAAAGATGACCGAAAGTTAGAGCGATAAAAGAAGCAAGTAGCCCAAGAAGTTGACCATCGGGTGAATGATGGATAGCAGTAATAGACCTACTTCGTATTCGAAGAAGGCCGCGCCTACGGTACGCTAGCACATGCACGTTAAAACTTTTTGAATTCATATCTCAAACTGCAATGTTGTCAATCAATGGCATCATTTTGCCCATGTTTTTTTGTTAGGTTGTTAACTAGAGTTAAGAATTTGAAGTGAATAATCGCTTAATAAAACTTCAAATATAACGATTATGATAGGGTTTTGAGCACGGTTAACTGACTTAGTTAAGAATTAATAAATCTCAGTGTTTATTCTTTCCGTACTATTTAATCTAAATCACAGCCTTGATCATTTTTTATCATAGCAAGAAAAGGCCTATTCGTCACACAATCTAAGCTGGTTAATCAAGCAAATTAATCATTCTTATGTGTGGGAGCATCCAAACCCATAAGATCATACAAAAAATTGTTGTGGAACGAAATTAAAATAATGTCGCATCATTTACAATACGTGGAGGCCGAAAGCATCCCCGAACTTTTGAAAATGGAAGATTTACCTCGATTCGAGAAATTTCTAGTGCCTAATGCAATCAAATCAAGTTATCTGTATTGTTCACAAGGAGCAGTCAATCATTACAAAAAAGGTAGAAAAGAAACATAGCAAAACTAAACTGCTACAACGACACACATCAAATTATGGCTTTCCAAACCGGATAAAGCAATGGCTAAACCGTTTCTTGAGAGCTTTAGGAGCTTTGATAGTCGAGCTGTTCCTGCAAGTCGGAATTCTCGGATCAAACATCTGTTTCAAAGTATGATTGGAATTACATTCTGTCTTCTTGAACAAATCTGCAGTCTTTCTGAGAATATCTCCAATGTATCAAACTCTACATGAGAAAATAACCTTACAAAACGACGCTCAACACGAAGAAGTTGGGAAAACAGGTACTTAGGCAAGTTACAAAATGCAGGAAAACTATGAAGTAGCACAGACTTAATTAATGCGATATAGCAATGTAAAATTATTTCCTGAGAACAATGAATCATTTTCAAACTACGAAGAATGTAGAACATTTTATTACATTTCTCTACAATAGTTGAAACGTGCTCATTTCATTGACATCATGAAATATTGGGTATACAACAATAAGGAGAAACGGGTATCATGGGAATGTATGAAAGAGAACCTTGGGTCTGTGTCCACAGCCAATGATAAGGTAAAAACGTTTATCCTAGAGTGGAATTGGTAGTTTCTGCAACCTCTCCTAAATATACCGTCACATATCAAAACATGAGATGCATTCAAGCTGCATAACATAACATGATTGGTATTTGCTTCTACAAAACACTGATTTTAGTAGGTTTATTAATCTGTAATGCATTTTAAATTGCATGTTCTAAATATTGATCACCGTGCTTAGTAAAAAGTGCCACCAAGTTTTCAAAAATGTGATAAAAAATTGCTGACATACAAAAATGTTTATAATAGCTATGTGTAATTTTCACGCTCATTTGATTAGTAATATGTTCTTCATGAACGCGCCAGCCCCTATAGCCTACACTTGAAGAATCTTAATCATCCCCAGCACACGTTTTACTCCGGGATTACAATTATAGTTTGTGTACAGTCCGTTTCCTAAATCGTTGCACAACCCCGAAAAGCTCCTTTACCTCTTGCTTATTGTCATCAAATTGAACCGTAAGCTACTTAAGCTAATGTAATTGATTACTGAATTTATTCACTTGGTCAGCCGAGACACCAGCTTGGTTTAGGAAACAGTGTGGTGTGCCTAATTGAATGAAGTAGTTAGTGATTAGAAAGATTATTCATGATCATATCATAGCTTATCATGTCACTGATGTCTTAACTGCCACTGTTTCCTGTCATCATTGAATGAGTTACTAAAAGTCTTGTCGATTCACTTATTGGGCGAAGCAACTACGACGTGAAGAGATTGCTATTGTTTGTGAACAGGTGGCGAGTCTCAGTCTGACGCCAAGCCTTTGTGTGTGCGCAGATCAAGGATTCGAAATCCTGACATCAACCGAGGAAATGATGACAGCCGATGGCTGAATATGGGAATAATACGAATTTGAAGCCTGCAACTGAACGGATGGGCAGATCGTGGTAAAACTCACATCAGATGTTAATGTGTTAAATTATGATAAATTAGGATTATGTTAAAATCCTGCATCAAAGAAAACGCTCAACTTTCTTTCAGAAGGACTACTGACCACAACTGACCACTTAAGAAACTAAAATGTATGCAATAGTAATACATGGAACATAAGGTTTCATATGGTATATTGTTTATTAAAATTGAACCAGGGCTTCAACACGAAAATTACATTTGAAAATAGGTTAACTTTTTTGTGCTATTATTTATGAAACGGTCTGTATGTGTATGACTACATACTCGCAAAATGCTTCAAAACAGGTGATCACTGTTTGAGGTGTTTTTGTTAGGTTGTTAACTAGAGTTAAGAATTTGAAGTGAATAACCGCTTAATAAAACTTCAAATATAACGATTATGATAGGGTTTTGAGCACGGTTAACTGACTTAGTTGAGAATTAATAAATCTCAGTGTTTATTCTTTCCGTACTATTTAATCTAAATCACAGCCTTGATCATTTTTTATCATAGCAAGAAAAGGCCTATTCGTCACACAATCTAAGCTGGTTAATCAAGCAAATTAATCATTCTTATGTGTGGGAGCATCCAAACCCATAAGATCATACAAAAAATTGTTGTGGAACGTAATTAAAATAATGTCGCATCATTTACAATACGTGGAGGCCGAAAGCATCCCCGAACTTTTGAAAACGGAAGATTTACCTCGATTCGAGAAATTTCTAGTGCCTAATGCAATCAAATCAAGTTATCTGTATTGTTCACAAGGAGCAGTCAATCATTACAAAAAAGGTAGAAAAGAAACATAGCAAAACTAAACTGCTACAACGACACACATCAAATTATGGCTTTTCCAAACGGATAAAGCAATGGCTAAACCGTTTCTTGAGAGCTTTAGGAGCTTTGATAGTCGAGCTGTTCCTGCAAGTCGGAATTCTCGGATCAAACATCTGTTTCAAAGTATGATTGGAATTACATTCTGTCTTCTTGAACAAATCTGCAGTCTTTCTGAGAATATCTCCAATGTATCAAACTCTACATGAGAAAATAACCTTACAAAACGACGCTCAACACGAAGAAGTTGGGAAAACAGGTACTTAGGCAAGTTACAAAATGCAGGAAAACTATGAAGTAGCACAGACTTAATTAATGCGATATAGCAATGTAAAATTATTTCCTGAGAACAATGAATCATTTTCAAACTACGAAGAATGTAGAACATTTTATTACATTTCTCTACAATAGTTGAAACGTGCTCATTTCATTGACATCATGAAATATTGGGTATACAACAATAAGGAGAAACGGGTATCATGGGAATGTATGAAAGAGAACCTTGGGTCTGTGTCCATAGCCAATGATAAGGTAAAAACGTTTATCCTAGAGTGGAATTGGTAGTTTCTGCAACCTCTCCTAAATATACCGTCACATATCAAAACATGAGATGCATTCAAGCTGCATAACATAACATGATTGGTATTTGCTTCTACAAAACACTGATTTTAGTAGGTTTATTAATCTGTAATGCATTTTAAATTGCATGTTCTAAATATTGATCACCGTGCTTAGTAAAAAGTGCCACCAAGTTTTCAAAAATGTGATAAAAAATTGCTGACATACAAAAATGTTTATAATAGCTATGTGTAATTTTCACGCTCATTTGATTAGTAATATGTTCTTCATGAACGCGCCCAGCCCCTATAGCCTACACTTGAAGAATCTTAATCATCCCCAGCACACGTTTTACTCCGGGATTACAATTATAGTTTGTGTACAGTCCGTTTCCTAAATCGTTGCACAACCCCGAAAAGCTCCTTTACCTCTTGCTTATTGTCATCAAATTGAACCGTAAGCTACTTAAGCTAATGTAATTGATTACTGAATTTATTCACTTGGTCAGCCGAGACACCAGCTTGGTTTAGGAAACAGTGTGGTGTGCCTAATTGAATGAAGTAGTTAGTGATTAGAAAGATTATTCATGATCATATCATAGCTTATCATGTCACTGATGTCTTAACTGCCACTGTTTCCTGTCATCATTGAATGAGTTACTAAAAGTCTTGTCGATTCACTTATTGGGCGAAGCAACTACGACGTGAAGAGATTGCTATTGTTTGTGAACAGGTGGCGAGTCTCAGTCTGACGCCAAGCCTTTGTGTGTGCGCAGATCAAGGATTCGAAATCCTGACATCAACCGAGGGAAATGATGACAGCCGATGGCTGAATATGGGAATAATACGAATTTGAAGCCTGCAACTGAACGGATGGGCAGATCGTGGTAAAACTCACATCAGATGTTAATGTGTTAAATTATGATAAATTAGGATTATGTTAAAATCCTGCATCAAAGAAAACGCTCAACTTTCTTTCAGAAGGACTACTGACCACAACTGACCACTTAAGAAACTAAAATGTATGCAATAGTAATACATGGAACATAAGGTTTCATATGGTATATTGTTTATTAAAATTGAACCAGGGCTTCAACACGAAAATTACATTTGAAAATAGGTTAACTTTTTTGTGCTATTATTTATGAAACGGTCTGTATGTGTATGACTACATACTCGCAAAATGCTTCAAAACAGGTGATCACTGTTTGAGGTGTTTTTGTTAGGTTGTTAACTAGAGTTAAGAATTTGAAGTGAATAACCGCTTAATAAAACTTCAAATATAACGATTATGATAGGGTTTTGAGCACGGTTAACTGACTTAGTTAAGAATTAATAAATCTCAGTGTTTATTCTTTCCGTACTATTTAATCTAAATCACAGCCTTGATCATTTTTTATCATAGCAAGAAAAGGCCTATTCGTCACACAATCTAAGCTGGTTAATCAAGCAAATTAATCATTCTTATGTGTGGGAGCATCCAAACCCATAAGATCATACAAAAAATTGTTGTGGAACGTAATTAAAATAATGTCGCATCATTTACAATACGTGGAGGCCGAAAGCATCCCCGAACTTTTGAAAATGGAAGATTTACCTCGATTCGAGAAATTTCTAGTGCCTAATGCAATCAAATCAAGTTATCTGTATTGTTCACAAGGAGCAGTCAATCATTACAAAAAAGGTAGAAAAGAAACATAGCAAAACTAAACTGCTACAACGACACACATCAAATTATGGCTTTCCAAACCGGAATAAAGCAATGGCTAAACCGTTTCTTGAGAGCTTTAGGAGCTTTGATAGTCGAGCTGTTCCTGCAAGTCGGAATTCTCGGATCAAACATCTGTTTCAAAGTATGATTGGAATTACATTCTGTCTTCTTGAACAAATCTGCAGTCTTTCTGAGAATATCTCCAATGTATCAAACTCTACATGAGAAAATAACCTTACAAAACGACGCTCAACACGAAGAAGTTGGGAAAACAGGTACTTAGGCAAGTTACAAAATGCAGGAAAACTATGAAGTAGCACAGACTTAATTAATGCGATATAGCAATGTAAAATTATTTCCTGAGAACAATGAATCATTTTCAAACTACGAAGAATGTAGAACATTTTATTACATTTCTCTACAATAGTTGAAACGTGCTCATTTCATTGACATCATGAAATATTGGGTATACAACAATAAGGAGAAACGGGTATCATGGGAATGTATGAAAGAGAACCTTGGGTCTGTGTCCATAGCCAATGATAAGGTAAAAACGTTTATCCTAGAGTGGAATTGGTAGTTTCTGCAACCTCTCCTAAATATACCGTCACATATCAAAACATGAGATGCATTCAAGCTGCATAACATAACATGATTGGTATTTGCTTCTACAAAACACTGATTTTAGTAGGTTTATTAATCTGTAATGCATTTTAAATTGCATGTTCTAAATATTGATCACCGTGCTTAGTAAAAAGTGCCACCAAGTTTTCAAAAATGTGATAAAAAATTGCTGACATACAAAAATGTTTATAATAGCTATGTGTAATTTTCACGCTCATTTGATTAGTAATATGTTCTTCATGAACGCGCCAGCCCCTATAGCCTACACTTGAAGAATCTTAATCATCCCCAGCACATGTTTTACTCCGGGATTACAATTATAGTTTGTGTACAGTCCGTTTCCTAAATCGTTGCACAACCCCGAAAAGCTCCTTTACCTCTTGCTTATTGTCATCAAATTGAACCGTAAGCTACTTAAGCTAATGTAATTGATTACTGAATTTATTCACTTGGTCAGCCGAGACACCAGCTTGGTTTAGGAAACAGTGTGGTGTGCCTAATTGAATGAAGTAGTTAGTGATTAGAAAGATTATTCATGATCATATCATAGCTTATTATGTCACTGATGTCTTAACTGCCACTGTTTCCTGTCATCATTGAATGAGTTACTAAAAGTCATGTCGATTCACTTATTGGGCGAAGCAACTACGACGTGAAGAGATTGCTATTGTTTGTGAACAGGTGGCGAGTCTCAGTCTGACGCCAAGCCTTTGTGTGTGCGCAGATCAAGGATTCGAAATCCTGACATCAACCGAGGGAAATGATGACAGCCGATGGCTGAATATGGGAATAATACGAATTTGAAGCCTGCAACTGAACGGATGGGCAGATCGTGGTAAAACTCACATCAGATGTTAATGTGTTAAATTATGATAAATTAGGATTATGTTAAAATCCTGCATCAAAGAAAACGCTCAACTTTCTTTCAGAAGGACTACTGACCACAACTGACCACTTAAGAAACTAAAATGTATGCAATAGTAATACATGGAACATAAGGTTTCATATGGTATATTGTTTATTAAAATTGAACCAGGGCTTCAACACGAAAAATTACATTTGAAAATAGGTTAACTTTTTTGTGCTATTATTTATGAAACGGTCTGTATGTGTATGACTACATACTCGCAAAATGCTTCAAAACAGGTGATCACTGTTTGAGGTGTTTTTGTTAGGTTGTTAACTAGAGTTAAGAATTTGAAGTGAATAACCGCTTAATAAAACTTCAAATATAACGATTATGATAGGGTTTTGAGCACGGTTAACTGACTTAGTTAAGAATTAATAAATCTCAGTGTTTATTCTTTCCGTACTATTTAATCTAAAATCACAGCCTTGATCATTTTTTATCATAGCAAGAAAAGGCCTATTCGTCACACAATCTAAGCTGGTTAATCAAGCAAATTAATCATTCTTATGTGTGGGAGCATCCAAACCCATAAGATCATACAAAAAATTGTTGTGGAACGTAATTAAAATAATGTCGCATCATTTACAATACGTGGAGGCCGAAAGCATCCCCGAACTTTTGAAAATGGAAGATTTACCTCGATTCGAGAAATTTCTAGTGCCTAATGCAATCAAATCAAGTTATCTGTATTGTTCACAAGGAGCAGTCAATCATTACAAAAAAGGTAGAAAAGAAACATAGCAAAACTAAACTGCTACAACGACACACATCAAATTATGGCTTTCCAAACCGGATAAAGCAATGGCTAAACCGTTTCTTGAGAGCTTTAGGAGCTTTGATAGTCGAGCTGTTCCTGCAAGTCGGAATTCTCGGATCAAACATCTGTTTCAAAGTATGATTGGAATTACATTCTGTCTTCTTGAACAAATCTGCAGTCTTTCTGAGAATATCTCCAATGTATCAAACTCTACATGAGAAAATAACCTTACAAAACGACGCTCAACACGAAGAAGTTGGGAAAACAGGTACTTAGGCAAGTTACAAAATGCAGGAAAACTATGAAGTAGCACAGACTTAATTAATGCGATATAGCAATGTAAAATTATTTCCTGAGAACAATGAATCATTTTCAAACTACGAAGAATGTAGAACATTTTATTACATTTCTCTACAATAGTTGAAACGTGCTCATTTCATTGACATCATGAAATATTGGGTATACAACAATAAGGAGAAACGGGTATCATGGGAATGTATGAAAGAGAACCTTGGGTCTGTGTCCATAGCCAATGATAAGGTAAAAACGTTTATCCTAGAGTGGAATTGGTAGTTTCTGCAACCTCTCCTAAATATACCGTCACATATCAAAACATGAGATGCATTCAAGCTGCATAACATAACATGATTGGTATTTGCTTCTACAAAACACTGATTTTAGTAGGTTTATTAATCTGTAATGCATTTTAAATTGCATGTTCTAAATATTGATCACCGTGCTTAGTAAAAGTGCCACCAAGTTTTCAAAAATGTGATAAAAAATTGCTGACATACAAAAATGTTTATAATAGCTATGTGTAATTTTCACGCTCATTTGATTAGTAATATGTTCTTCATGAACGCGCCAGCCCCTATAGCCTACACTTGAAGAATCTTAATTATCCCCAGCACATGTTTTACTCCGGGATTACAATTATAGTTTGTGTACAGTCCGTTTCCTAAATCGTTGCACAACCCCGAAAAGCTCCTTTACCTCTTGCTTATTGTCATCAAATTGAACCGTAAGCTACTTAAGCTAATGTAATTGATTACTGAATTTATTCACTTGGTCAGCCGAGACACCAGCTTGGTTTAGGAAACAGTGTGGTGTGCCTAATTGAATGAAGTAGTTAGTGATTAGAAAGATTATTCATGATCATATCATAGCTTATCATGTCACTGATGTCTTAACTGCCACTGTTTCCTGTCATCATTGAATGAGTTACTAAAAGTCTTGTCGATTCACTTATTGGGCGAAGCAACTACGACGTGAAGAGATTGCTATTGTTTGTGAACAGGTGGCGAGTCTCAGTCTGACGCCAAGCCTTTGTGTGTGCGCAGATCAAGGATTCGAAATCCTGACATCAACCGAGGGAAATGATGACAGCCGATGGCTGAATATGGGAATAATACGAATTTGAAGCCTGCAACTGAACGGATGGGCAGATCGTGGTAAAACTCACATCAGATGTTAATGTGTTAAATTATGATAAATTAGGATTATGTTAAAATCCTGCATCAAAGAAAACGCTCAACTTTCTTTCAGAAGGACTACTGACCACAACTGACCACTTAAGAAACTAAAATGTATGCAATAGTAATACATGGAACATAAGGTTTCATATGGTATATTGTTTATTAAAATTGAACCAGGGCTTCAACACGAAAATTACATTTGAAAATAGGTTAACTTTTTTGTGCTATTATTTATGAAACGGTCTGTATGTGTATGACTACATACTCGCAAAATGCTTCAAAACAGGTGATCACTGTTTGAGGTGTTTTTGTTAGGTTGTTAACTAGAGTTAAGAATTTGAAGTGAATAACCGCTTAATAAAACTTCAAATATAACGATTATGATAGGGTTTTGAGCACGGTTAACTGACTTAGTTAAGAATTAATAAATCTCAGTGTTTATTCTTTCCGTACTATTTAATCTAAATCACAGCCTTGATCATTTTTTATCATAGCAAGAAAAGGCCTATTCGTCACACAATCTAAGCTGGTTAATCAAGCAAATTAATCATTCTTATGTGTGGGAGCATCCAAACCCATAAGATCATACAAAAAATTGTTGTGGAACGTAATTAAAATAATGTCGCATCATTTACAATACGTGGAGGCCGAAAGCATCCCCGAACTTTTGAAAATGGAAGATTTACCTCGATTCGAGAAATTTCTAGTGCCTAATGCAATCAAATCAAGTTATCTGTATTGTTCACAAGGAGCAGTCAATCATTACAAAAAAGGTAGAAAAGAAACATAGCAAAACTAAACTGCTACAACGACACACATCAAATTATGGCTTTCCAAACCGGATAAAGCAATGGCTAAACCGTTTCTTGAGAGCTTTAGGAGCTTTGATAGTCGAGCTGTTCCTGCAAGTCGGAATTCTCGGATCAAACATCTGTTTCAAAGTATGATTGGAATTACATTCTGTCTTCTTGAACAAATCTGCAGTCTTTCTGAGAATATCTCCAATGTATCAAACTCTACATGAGAAAATAAACCTTACAAAACGACGCTCAACACGAAGAAGTTGGGAAAACAGGTACTTAGGCAAGTTACAAAATGCAGGAAAACTATGAAGTAGCACAGACTTAATTAATGCGATATAGCAATGTAAAATTATTTCCTGAGAACAATGAATCATTTTCAAACTACGAAGAATGTAGAACATTTTATTACATTTCTCTACAATAGTTGAAACGTGCTCATTTCATTGACATCATGAAATATTGGGTATACAACAATAAGGAGAAACGGGTATCATGGGAATGTATGAAAGAGAACCTTGGGTCTGTGTCCATAGCCAATGATAAGGTAAAAACGTTTATCCTAGAGTGGAATTGGTAGTTTCTGCAACCTCTCCTAAATATACCGTCACATATCAAAACATGAGATGCATTCAAGCTGCATAACATAACATGATTGGTATTTGCTTCTACAAAACACTGATTTTAGTAGGTTTATTAATCTGTAATGCATTTTAAATTGCATGTTCTAAATATTGATCACCGTGCTTAGTAAAAAGTGCCACCAAGTTTTCAAAAATGTGATAAAAAAATTGCTGACATACAAAAATGTTTATAATAGCTATGTGTAATTTTCACGCTCATTTGATTAGTAATATGTTCTTCATGAACGCGCCAGCCCCTATAGCCTACACTTGAAGAATCTTAATCATCCCCAGCACATGTTTTACTCCGGGATTACAATTATAGTTTGTGTACAGTCCGTTTCCTAAATCGTTGCACAACCCCGAAAAGCTCCTTTACCTCTTGCTTATTGTCATCAAATTGAACCGTAAGCTACTTAAGCTAATGTAATTGATTACTGAATTTATTCACTTGGTCAGCCGAGACACCAGCTTGGTTTAGGAAACAGTGTGGTGTGCCTAATTGAATGAAGTAGTTAGTGATTAGAAAGATTATTCATGATCATATCATAGCTTATCATGTCACTGATGTCTTAACTGCCACTGTTTCCTGTCATCATTGAATGAGTTACTAAAAGTCTTGTCGATTCACTTATTGGGCGAAGCAACTACGACGTGAAGAGATTGCTATTGTTTGTGAACAGGTGGCGAGTCTCAGTCTGACGCCAAGCCTTTGTGTGTGCGCAGATCAAGGATTCGAAATCCTGACATCAACCGAGGGAAATGATGACAGCCGATGGCTGAATATGGGAATAATACGAATTTGAAGCCTGCAACTGAACGGATGGGCAGATCGTGGTAAAACTCACATCAGATGTTAATGTGTTAAATTATGATAAATTAGGATTATGTTAAAATCCTGCATCAAAGAAAACGCTCAACTTTCTTTCAGAAGGACTACTGACCACAACTGACCACTTAAGAAACTAAAATGTATGCAATAGTAATACATGGAACATAAGGTTTCATATGGTATATTGTTTATTAAAATTGAACCAGGGCTTCAACACGAAAATTACATTTGAAAATAGGTTAACTTTTTTGTGCTATTATTTATGAAACGGTCTGTATGTGTATGACTACATACTCGCAAAATGCTTCAAAACAGGTGATCACTGTTTGAGGTGTTTTTGTTAGGTTGTTAACTAGAGTTAAGAATTTGAAGTGAATAACCGCTTAATAAAACTTCAAATATAACGATTATGATAGGGTTTTGAGCACGGTTAACTGACTTAGTTAAGAATTAATAAATCTCAGTGTTTATTCTTTCCGTACTATTTAATCTAAATCACAGCCTTGATCATTTTTTATCATAGCAAGAAAAGGCCTATTCGTCACACAATCTAAGCTGGTTAATCAAGCAAATTAATCATTCTTATGTGTGGGAGCATCCAAACCCATAAGATCATACAAAAAATTGTTGTGGAACGTAATTAAAATAATGTCGCATCATTTACAATACGTGGAGGCCGAAAGCATCCCCGAACTTTTGAAAATGGAAGATTTACCTCGATTCGAGAAATTTCTAGTGCCTAATGCAATCAAATCAAGTTATCTGTATTGTTCACAAGGAGCAGTCAATCATTACAAAAAAAGGTAGAAAAGAAACATAGCAAAACTAAACTGCTACAACGACACACATCAAATTATGGCTTTCCAAACCGGATAAAGCAATGGCTAAACCGTTTCTTGAGAGCTTTAGGAGCTTTGATAGTCGAGCTGTTCCTGCAAGTCGGAATTCTCGGATCAAACATCTGTTTCAAAGTATGATTGGAATTACATTCTGTCTTCTTGAACAAATCTGCAGTCTTTCTGAGAATATCTCCAATGTATCAAACTCTACATGAGAAAATAACCTTACAAAACGACGCTCAACACGAAGAAGTTGGGAAAACAGGTACTTAGGCAAGTTACAAAATGCAGGAAAACTATGAAGTAGCACAGACTTAATTAATGCGATATAGCAATGTAAAATTATTTCCTGAGAACAATGAATCATTTTCAAACTACGAAGAATGTAGAACATTTTATTACATTTCTCTACAATAGTTGAAACGTGCTCATTTCATTGACATCATGAAATATTGGGTATACAACAATAAGGAGAAACGGGTATCATGGGAATGTATGAAAGAGAACCTTGGGTCTGTGTCCATAGCCAATGATAAGGTAAAAACGTTTATCCTAGAGTGGAATTGGTAGTTTCTGCAACCTCTCCTAAATATACCGTCACATATCAAAACATGAGATGCATTCAAGCTGCATAACATAACATGATTGGTATTTGCTTCTACAAAACACTGATTTTAGTAGGTTTATTAATCTGTAATGCATTTTAAATTGCATGTTCTAAATATTGATCACCGTGCTTAGTAAAAAGTGCCACCAAGTTTTCAAAAATGTGATAAAAAATTGCTGACATACAAAAATGTTTATAATAGCTATGTGTAATTTTCACGCTCATTTGATTAGTAATATGTTCTTCATGAACGCGCCAGCCCCTATAGCCTACACTTGAAGAATCTTAATCATCCCCAGCACATGTTTTACTCCGGGATTACAATTATAGTTTGTGTACAGTCCGTTTTCCTAAATCGTTGCACAACCCCGAAAAGCTCCTTTACCTCTTGCTTATTGTCATCAAATTGAACCGTAAGCTACTTAAGCTAATGTAATTGATTACTGAATTTATTCACTTGGTCAGCCGAGACACCAGCTTGGTTTAGGAAACAGTGTGGTGTGCCTAATTGAATGAAGTAGTTAGTGATTAGAAAGATTATTCATGATCATATCATAGCTTATCATGTCACTGATGTCTTAACTGCCACTGTTTCCTGTCATCATTGAATGAGTTACTAAAAGTCTTGTCGATTCACTTATTGGGCGAAGCAACTACGACGTGAAGAGATTGCTATTGTTTGTGAACAGGTGGCGAGTCTCAGTCTGACGCCAAGCCTTTGTGTGTGCGCAGATCAAGGATTCGAAAATCCTGACATCAACCGAGGGAAATGATGACAGCCGATGGCTGAATATGGGAATAATACGAATTTGAAGCCTGCAACTGAACGGATGGGCAGATCGTGGTAAAACTCACATCAGATGTTAATGTGTTAAATTATGATAAATTAGGATTATGTTAAAATCCTGCATCAAAGAAAACGCTCAACTTTCTTTCAGAAGGACTACTGACCACAACTGACCACTTAAGAAACTAAAATGTATGCAATAGTAATACATGGAACATAAGGTTTCATATGGTATATTGTTTAGTAAAATTGAACCAGGGCTTCAACCGAAAATTACATTTGAAAATAGGTTAACTTTTTTGTGCTATTATTTATGAAACGGTCTGTATGTGTATGACTACATACTCGCAACAATGCTTCAAAACAGGTGATCACTGTTTGAGGTGTTTTTGTTAGGTTGTTAACTAGAGTTAAGAATTTGAAGTGAATAACCGCTTAATAAAACTTCAAATATAACGATTATGATAGGGTTTTGAGCACGGTTAACTGACTTAGTTAAGAATTAATTAAATCTCAGTGTTTATTCTTTCCGTACTATTTAATCTAAATCACAGCCTTGATCATTTTTTATCATAGCAAGAAAAGGCCTATTCGTCACACAATCTAAGTGGTTAATCAAGCAAATTAATCATTCTTATGTGTGGGAGCATCCAAACCCATAAGATCATACAAAAAATTGTTGTGGAACGTAATTAAAATAAAGTCGCATCATTTACAATACGTGGAGGCCGAAAGCATCCCCGAACTTTTGAAAATGGAAGAATTACCTCGATTCGAGAAATTCTAGTGCCTAATGCAATCAAATCAAGTTATCTGTATTGTTCACAAGGAGCAGTCAATCATTACAAAAAGGTAGAAAAGAAACATAGCAAAACTAAACTGCTACAACGACACACATCAAATTATGGCTTTCCAAACCGGATAAAGCAATGGCTAAACCGTTTCTTGAGAGCTTTAGGAGCTTTGATAGTCGAGCTGTTCCTGCAAGTCGGAATTCTCGGATCAAACATCTGTTTCAAAGTATGATTGGAATTACATTCTGTCTTCTTGAACAAATCTGCAGTCTTTCTGAAATATCTCCAATGTATCAAACTCTACATGAGAAAATAACCTTACAAAACGACGCTCAACACGAAGAAGTTGGGAAAACAGTACTTAGGCAAGTTACAAAATGCAGGAAAACTATGAAGTAGCACAGACTTAATTAATGCGATATAGCACTGTAAAATTATTTCCTGAGAACAATGAATCATTTTCAAACTACGAAGAATGTAGAACATTTTATTACATTTCTCTACAATAGTTGAAAACGTGCTCATTTCATTGACATCATGAAATATTGGGTATACAACAATAAGGAGAAACGGGTATCATGGGAATGTATGAAAGAGAACCTTGGGTCTGTGTCCATAGCCAATGATAAGGTAAAAACGTTTATCCTAGAGTGGAATTGGTAGTTTCTGCAACCTCTCCTAAATATACCGTCACATATCAAAACATGAGATGGCATTCAAGCTGCATAACATAACATGATTGGTATTTGCTTCTACAAAACACTGATTTTAGTAGGTTTATTAATCTGTAATGCATTTTAAATTGCATGTTCTAAATATTGATCACCGTGCTTAGTAAAAAGTGCCACCTAAGTTTTCAAAAATGTGATAAAAAATTGCTGACATACAAAAATGTTTATAATAGCTATGTGTAATTTTCACGCTCATTTGATTAGTAATATGTTCTTCATGAACGCGCCAGCCCCTATAGCCTACACTTGAAGAAATCTTAATCATCCCCAGCACATGTTTTACTCCGGGATTACAATTATAGTTTGTGTACAGTCCGTTTCCTAAATCGTTGCACAACCCCGAAAAGCTCCTTTACCTCTTGCTTATTGTCATCAAATTGAACCGTAAGCTACTTAAGCTAATGTCATTGATTACTGAATTTTATTCACTTGGTCAGCCGAGACACCAGCTTGGTTTAGGAATCAGTGTGGTGTGCCTAATTGTATGAAGTAGTTTGTGATTAGAAAGATTATTCATGATCATATCATAGCTTTCATGTCACTGCTGTCTTAACTGCCACTGTTTCCTGTCATCATTGAATGAGTTACTAAAAGTCTTGTCGATTCACTTATTGGGCGAAGCAACTACGACGTGAAGAGATTGCTATTGTTTGTGAACAGGTGGCGAGTCTCAGTCTGACGCCAAGCCTTTGTGTGTGCGCAGATCAAGGATTCGAAATCCTGACATCAACCGAGGGAAATGATGACAGCCGATGGCTGAATATGGGAATAATACGAATTTGAAGCCTGCAACTGAACGGATGGGCAGATCGTGGTAAAACTCACATCAAATGTTAATGTGTTAAATTATGATAAATTAGGATTATGTTAAAATCCTGCATCAAAGAAAACGCTCAACTTTCTTTCAGAAGGACTACTGACCACAACTGACCACTTAAGAAACTAAAATGTATGCAATAGTAATACATGGAACATAAGGTTTCATATGGTATATTGTTTATTAAAATTGAACCAGGGCTTCAACACGAAAATTACATTTGAAAATAGGTTAACTTTTTTGTGCTATTATTTATGAAACGGTCTGTATGTGTATGACTACATACTCGCAAAATGCTTCAAAACAGGTGATCACTGTTTGAGGTGCTGTGCGCGTTTCACTATCCGATGTCTATTGTTCATCCATATCCAAAGAATGCTTCTGTCTGGTGTTGTGTCGGTTTGTCCGATAAATGGATAGAATAGTCATGATTAATGCGAAGACCCATGTCGACAAATACATTTAGGTCTATTGAAGCAGTCATGAAAAAAAGGTCTTCGATGATTATTAATTACGTTAATTAATAAATAGGAAGGGACATTGGTTCCTAAACGGAATGTCTCTGCAGACCAGAAAACATTTACGGCGTCTGTTTATGACGCTGCATCACATTTGTTGCTAAAAGAATCAAAATTGAATAGACAACATGTTTCCACTGTGCAAACAATTTAGAAGCAAAATGCATCATATCCGCAATGTGAATGTAGGCCTATTATGATAAGCACGGGTAACACACATTTACAGCTGAGAAAAACTGTTTTCTTTTAGAAAAAAACTGAAAAATTATAATGACATAAAAAGACCCGATCCTGAATGAGAGCAGTTCTGTGCCTATTCGCAGCTAATCGGTGCAGGATGCGCGAACGAAGAACGAGTCGATGAAATCGCAAGCATGTGCTACGCAGCTTCGAATCTCAGTGCTGATGATGTTTTATTTAATTGACTTTTTACCTTTAGATCGGGAGTAAGATTACAGTATCAGCCATACATAGCATGAATTCGAGTGATTCCCAATAAATGTGTGGGTAAAAGAAAATCATCACACAGGCCATCCAGAGGCGGGATAAGAAAACGTCGACCATGTAGGCCTAATGAAAGCCAAGTTTCTCACCCTGCCTGTTAGAACAAATTGCTGAAATTCATTCCTCAAAAGAACTTGGATCGGGAAAAGATAAGGTCGTTGTCCTTACTCGGCATCAATATACTAACACATTTGATAAATTCTATAAAATCGGACAAACAGGAGAAAACTTGAAAATAGGAGATCTTATTGCCGACTTCCAATGACACTTTCGGGGTTCAATATCTGGATAAAAAGATCGCTAGACAAGCACTCACCCACTGTGCCACGGAGACCAATATTTTCCTTCTATAGCAGCCCAAACCGGAGTCTTTAAGAGTGCACCAGATTTATGCAATAGGATCCAACTGTTTTTTCTATAGTGAGGAAATGAATCGCTCAACAACAAAATCCTCAGTATCAGAAGGTCAGGCAACCTTCAAAGCACATTCTCACATTAGAAAGTGCCACTATTGTTGTACAGAATAAGACGTGAGGGTCACCAGATTAATTGGAAAAATTGGTGGTATATTATTAGTTATCAAAACACAACAGTACGTCCTGCTCATCCAAAGGAATCATCACTCAGAATCTAGTGCACTTCCCTATTCATAGATAACAAAAAAAATCAAGATTACGTAGCAGAGCTAGGGACGTACATTTGTCTATCAAATCCAATTATCGCGCGAGCTTGCTCAACAGATGTTAAATTCAAACTTTCGCCTTTGATTCAGAACAATTATATTCTATCAGATATTTAAACATATTTGCATTTCCAATTTTCCAAATTTATGTGTAGGTCGAAACAATTAGTTGGCTTCATGTATATAGCACCGGCTGGTTCTTCTTCCTCCTGCCGAGAGATTATTTTGGCATTAAATATCCATGTAGCAAAGGCGGTCATGTCAAGCTCTATGGTGGTCCTATTCCATCCATTATATTAATGTTGAATAGACGCAATTTGTGGATTCCATGCTGGATTCTAGTCACAATGCGATATATTTTACGTCATTCTATAAATAAGCACCATTTTGTTGAGTTGTTTTACACATAGTCTCGTACAAGGTCAGGCAAATATAGAGAAATGGCAGTTGCCGTGAATTTTTTCAAAGTGCGAGTATCTGTCTGCATCTGTCTTCCAATTGTCAACCACTGGAATCCACCTTCGTGTTGGTACAGTCTGCTTGCCTCGCGTGTTCATGACGTGCAATTGCTTTCAGATCGAGTGCCACTCTAGTTAATTGCTATCCTAAAGTATGGGAATTTTAGGGAAGAATCTATTATACGGACAAGAAGCCTTTTTGGATTGTTAAATATGCTTCTGAAGTGATCTGAGCCTGCCAAGAATAGAAGGCTGAGACATCTCACATATCATATATCATTTCAAGCATAACATAATAGAAAATATACTGTCATAGAGTGATTATGCCATCACTCTTTGATTTGCGTATTTATGCCTGATGTTCAGCATAATTGTTTAACTACAGCAAAATTGACAACAAAACATAGAAAATCGCTTGCAAAACATGTGAAAAGTTGTTTCATTTCTAAGCATGAGGCGAAGGATATTGTCACGCATATGTGTACATTATTTCACTTCAAAGATTGTGCTGAAATGAAAAAGTGGAAAATATGTTCAATGTTGCTGATTTCTTCAGATCTCATAGATGTGATCACTGTCTATCACATCACTGCTATAGAGTTAAATAAATGCTATTACAATTTTTTAATCGACTGAAATAAGTGCGCCAGTAGCCCTGTGCCAACTCTTCCTACCCCTATGGCAATTTGCCCCTACCCCCCATGGCCATTCTGCCCACACGTGTGCGAGTTGATATATGAGTTTTACTTCTTGGTGCACAAGCTACTAATACATGGCGTTTGATCTTATGACTTGTGTGCTATCATTGTTTCAGTTATTCTTGAATCTTCAGATTTTCTTGAACATTATTACATCTGTGATATTTGTGTTCTATCAAATAGGCCTTCTTTGAATTTTTCTTAGGGATATTGGCTACCTAGCATATTTGAAATATAGAAATATCATCATTTCATATGAGGTGTAGACCTAATAGGAAAACGGAATATTGATGATCGATTATGCTGTCCTTCCATATTTAGGCAGTGCAGTTTGATAAACAATGTGCCTTCCGTTGACTTGGTGATGAATGGGAGACCAGTAGATTCGAATTATAGTCCCCATAACAACTTGACCGGTCAGAAGAATGACACATGGCATACAAATTTTTGCAAGCACTGGCATCCACATAGAGCTTTCCACACAGGCTTTGTTAAAAAATGACGTAGCAAATGTTTGATAGTGATTCATGGTAAGCATGTTGTGCTAATGCAGCTACAACTTTAGATATCGATTGTTGAAAATTTTTCTACTTTTAAGTAAGTAAAAATTTGAGTCAAACTTCAAAACTGTCCAAATTCACTCCGCCTTACGGCACATGATATCAACAAGGAATATAATACCGGTACTTACAGGTACTGCGATTGAACACCAAGTTTTTTGATTATTTAGAAAATCAAAGGTTTGACTAACCAAAGCAGCTTAGTTGTCTGACTCGGCTCTCTTCACCTTCTAGTCATTCATGCATTACACTTTCAAAATGCAATTCTCACACATTGGTAAAAATCTCACGCTCGACTCGCAAGTTAATTGACAGTTCCATCTCTAATTTGGTCCGACTTTCATTCAGTTTTTCTTGAAGTCTCTGTGATAGAATATTGTAAAAAAAAGTATTGGTTTGTAAAAATGTGAAAGTTCAAAGATTATACCTCCGTGGTAGCCTAAGTCATGGTAATAAATTGACATAGCAGCTTGTCTTAGACATTATCTATGTAATTGTGTTTGTCACTCATTCCAATTACGGAATATATAAAGACACCTAGTTATTTTTCGTCACTTATCTCTTGTACATGTAACTGATCAAAAACTCATCTGGTAGTTCACAGATATTTGCTTCTAGAACACAGGACCCTGTAGAGGGATAATGCATTTCAAAGTAATAAATGCCATAGATTCATATTACAAAATACAAATCAAAAATACATGATTAGCTATACAAAGTCATCTATCTCCCCAAAACATCATTTTCTTGAAAAGTTGAGTTGTAAAACTAGACTAAAGATGAATTCAGATGGATAATGAAAAGCTGTAAAACTAAGAAAATATGAGTTTCAGATTGGAGAGCAGGTTGTAAATTTAGCACAGGAAATAGTCAGTCACACGGAAGCATTGAAATGTGCCAGATGCTCGTACATCCGAGAAACTATATAGAAATATCTTTCAGTCTTGCGATAAATCGCTTCAAAACTAACATCGAAGTAGGTGTATATTTGAAATAAATGAAAATCATTTTATACATGATAAGTTCACAGTTCTGCTTTAAAGATGAGTATGAACATGATATCAATAACTAGAAAAGTAACAGTGGTATCGGTCTGAAGGAAGAAGCAGAAAGAGAGAGAGAGATCAAATCATAGCGTTGAGTTATGGATGCGACAACTTATACTTATGCGTTTAAATAAATAAATGAACGTTTTTTATACTCGGAAGCACATTAGGCACGGAGCCTTTCTTCCATGTGGCCGATTTGTCATTTACCACTCTCATTCTTTTTCGTGCTGAGTGTTTAGCAAGAATGCAGAGTGTACCTATTTTAAAAGTCTTAGGTTTGACACGACCAAGATTTGAACCAAGGTCTCCCGGACGCAGAGCGAACACTCTACCACAAGGCCACAGCGCCGTTCGACGTCCGATTTCGAAGGGTTGGACGATTCTTCCCAATGCTGTGGATCGCAGAGCGCCAGCGTTGACGATCGTTGGCGTCATCCGGTTTTAGACCATTCTGCTTGAGATCAGCGGCAACAGAGTCACTCCATGTCTTCCGATGTCGACCTTTTCTTCTTCCCTCTACTTTCCATGTCACAACTTGGCGGACGCGTCTTCGGGCTCTTTTCGCATCACGTGGCCCACCATCTGAGTCGATTTCGTTCGGTGACATCGGATATTGCTTCGATGTTAAGCATATCCCTCAAGTCGTCACTTCGCTTTCTGTCACTTAGCTTTGTACCTCACATCCACCTTAGCATGCACATTTCCACCCTCTCCAGACGTTGTTGACTGTCCACTTTCAGAGCCCATGTTTCGCTTCTGTATATCATGCCCTTCCGGACACAGGCATTATATATTCTTCCTTTCATGTGGAGGGACGGAGCACGTAAGGTGAGAAACGGCATCAACGCCTTGAATATTGTTCAGCCGCATCGAATTCTTCCATTGACAGCAACATCTACTCCACCACCTGCCTCTAGTTCGTCGCCAAGATAGGAGAAGCATACATACCCTTGCTTACATGTCGCACACGGGAACTTTCCTGATGGCTCTGCATCACCACCACCCACTGACGAAATAATCACTTTTTATTTGGACGCATTAACTTTCAATTCTTTCTCTGCGAGTCCGTGCTTCCATTCTTATTATGAGTTACAGAGGCGAAAAGACCAATGAAAATGGGAGTTACCTCGTCTCTGAGTTTTTGAGTGTTCCAAACGGAAGTTTTGCGTTCTTTCCAGTTTCTCTGAGACATAGTGACAAAGGGGGTGGTTTGAGTCATTACATTTCTTAGGGAAGTTTGTTGTCAATCTGTGTGTCTTATCGTCAAGGATTCGGCAATTGTACATGTGCACTCCTAGCCATAAATGTTGTTGTGACGTTTGTTGTCACAGATGATTCTATGAGCATTGAACACGTCTTTCAAGAGTCTTCACTTTGCGTTTGTTGAGTATTGACATGACTTAAGCATCATAAATCTGTACTAACTGACTTTTTATTATATATGTTCTAATGACTCTAATAGCGTACAGACGCTGGGTTGCAATCCTGATGATGTAGGAATAATGGTCATTCCATGTCAAATCCCTCTTCTAGGTGACACCAGGAATCGGCATAGATTCAACCTTACTTAAATCTTCACGCATTAGTATTAGGGATTTGGATTTGCCGACTATTTCCATTTTCATACTTTTGCTACTATTTAATGTCATTTCATTAACCTCCAGCCAAGCTCTGATGTCGTATAGATTATCAGAGATGATTTTGTCCTACTTTGAAACCATTTCAATCAACGTTAGGTCGTCAGCATACTTGATAAGACGATTGTACTTACTTACTGTCCGGTTTTGAGTCCTTGTTTCCACAGGATTGGGGGTTGGACTATATGTCGTGTCGATTCCGATGTGGGCGGATTGCGCTTCTCCACGCAGCACGGTTTTGTGCAGTGCGACGGTCGAGTTGCAGATCTCTCAGATCCTTCTCCACGTTGTGGATCCACTTCTTTCTCTGGCCACCACGAATAATCGGACCAGGTACCTCCAGAGTTAGAGCTCTTTTTGGCCAGCTTGAGTCAAGCATCCGTTCCAAGTGTCCGAACCATCTCAATCGGTTTGCTCGCAACACACTCGGCAAGTTTGTGATTCCCAAGGCTTGTCGTAGTCCTTCCATTGATCTACGTTCGCAGAGCTTGGCGGCACACATCCATCTGATCATCATGTTTTCATTTCTTACCAGTCTGTTGATGTCGTCATTCTTCAGAGCTCATGTTTCGGAGGCATAGAGTAATACACTACGGACGCAGGTGTGATTAATGTACCCTCTACGTAGTAGATAAATTCTGCGATTCGTAAGAATCGGCAGTAAATCCCTGAAAGTCATCCAAGCCATTTTGACTGTTGCAGTTGTAGCACCGAAACAGCCTCCACTTCGATCGATGACATCGCCTAGGTAGCAGAAAGAGTTGACGACCATTAAATCATCGCAAATCATCGTCATTGTTGACAATTTGAAGTTGACCATTAAAATAACAAAAGACCAAGGACTGAGCTCTGGGGTACCCCGGAAGTAATCTTTAACACAGGACCATATTTTCCTGCAGACATGGCAGACTCATTTTGCTTGATTTGCAATCACCTGAAGGTACGATTCGAAGTTTCAATGTACCTCAACGATTCAGCAAAACATTTCAACCACTGCTCACTGAAAACTGACCTCGTACGCACAGAGATTAAGATATGTCTATCCCGAAACCTTCGTCATGGTAGACCCGTTATCATCAGCCAAAAGCGAAGCTTGAACATCATCTTGACTGTTGTAGTTGACAATGTGACGAGAGATTATTATTCTGAGAAAGTTATACAAAAGTAATAAAACTACCCTTTCCAGTCTATAGGCCAATATAATAAAGTAAAAGTTAAAGGTATCAAAGACAGGCCTTCGGCTTCCAGTGCCTTCAACGGTCGATGTTTGGATAGCACAGGTGCAGCCTTTGTGAAGGTTTATACAAGAGTGAATGATATCAAGAATTGTGTTGCATAAGTTTTGTGATTGCTTTGGCCTCTGTTATTGTTGTATCTCGTGTGTTGGTCAGTTTCCTAATGAGACCGATGCGCTCGATGTACTCTTGTTTTTTGTAGCTCGTTTATGTTCTTGATGCCTCGCCTTCAGCATTCTCGCTGTTTTGCCGATATAGAATTCATTACACATTCTAAAGGTGTGTATATATAAAAGTATATATACTTGCATGATATGTGCATGTACTTATAACTCAAGCCTTTGCATTACTAATCCATTTCTATGTCCTTTGTTTTCATATCTAGTCAGGTCATCATTAAGATTCTATTGGTACTATGTAGCCCAATACTACCTGTTCCATAGCCCTTCCCCTTTTGTATTCAGTATTATGTTATTATGACATCGACGTCGGTGTGAATTTTATATTTTATACTAAACCAGATTTCCTTCATTTTACCTGAAGATAGTCAATGGATGTTAACTGAAATTAATTGTAAGAAATAAGAAAAAGAAAATAAAACCACTATCATTCTATATTGGCTCTTTCCAACTAAATTCAAATAATGAAAAATAGACAAGACAATATATTCAAAACTGATATCGTCATTGCAGCGTTTAGCAATTGACTGAACCATATTGCTTATGAAATTTTGTTTTACATGCCATGGTAAAAAGGACACCAGCTGTATATAACCTCGTTGTTTGAAATTTTTATTTTCATATCTAGAAATGGCAACCATTCTCATGGCAATCAGCGTTTTATTGGAAAAATGCTCTTTCTTTTTTTTGAAATTAATGAAATAATATTGTTTTTCAGTTTTCTACTCTCAAAAATTGTAAAATAAATTGTATCAAAATATATTTCGCCGGTCTGGCTAAAGACAGTAGTGAAAAATAATGAAAAACAACATTATTTAATTAGTTTCAAAAAATGATATCAGTCTCTCTTTACAAGATCTATTGAAATTACTAAAATGTCCTTTCTTAATGTTGCAATTTGCAAATTGTCAGCAATGAAATTTCCATACAATGCTTTCTTAGGAGGCGAATAATAGTGGAACTAGAGATGTCAATAGCCTTCAGTTTCAATTATGAATCGCTATCATATTGTGTTCTCCTTTCAGCGGCACCCATGTACCGCCTGCACAGCTCACGGACAACCTTGTCGAAGGTGCGTCGGTTTTGCACCGCCAAGGATCCACCTCCCCCTCCCAAAGGTACTCCATACAACAAATTGACAGTTGGTGTTCCACGCGAGACCTTCCTGAATGAGAGGCGAGTCGGTTTAGCTCCAGTCGCTGTGCAGGCACTGTCGAAGAAAGGCTTCACAGTTAACATCGAGGAAGGAGCCGGTGCAGAAGCTAGATTTCTTGATAATATGTACGCCGAAGTTGGCGCAAATATTGTGTCTAAAGAAAAAGCCTTCCATTCAGACATCGTCCTCAAGGTTCGGGCTCCGTCCATAGAGGAAGTGGCTAACTTTCGTGGTCAGAACAATTTGATCAGCTTTCTTTACCCAGCCCAGAACAAGGAGTTGATCGATGCATTGGCGAAACGAGAAATGACCGCATTTGCAATGGATTGCGTACCGAGAATTAGCAGAGCACAAGTCTTCGACGCTCTGTCCTCAATGGCAAATATCGCTGGATATAAAGCGGTTGTAGAAGCCGCTAACAATTTCGGCAGGTTCTTCACAGGTATGAAACAGTGTAATTGGCGCCTATGTAAATCATGTTCATAATGTAGTGATTTTTCTTGATCATAGATTACAATTTCACATTTATTCTTGATTTCTCCTTTTTAGATCCACTGTACGGCTTTAATAATGACAAAATAACAAAAAGCGTTTTTTCTAGAAACAGGAATTGCAGCATCCTCCAAATGAGAAGCGCAATGATTTAATCCTCCAAATGATTTAAGCTCATATAATTATCTAAGACAGCTCAGCGCATTCAATTCATACATATCGACAGAGTTGTGCCAATTATTCATGAAATGTAATTGATTACAATTACAGATTACTCCGTTTTTCTTGAAATACATTTCAATTACTTTACAATTATTTAAAAGATAATTACCGGTTCTTAATTTAGATTTTGACCGTAAGCTTCGTCTTAAATTTCTTTAAAAAAAGTTTTCGGTAGTTCTACCCCTGGTACATATATAAAGTTATATAATATCACAATGTTGTCTTAAGAACAATAATTGTATCCGCGAGTAGAATAAAGTAATTAATGCTACATGTTGAATGAGTATTTTGCAGTGCTGACTGCAAAGTAATTGCAATTACTTCTCAATTACATGGCTAAGAATGTGATTGATTACAATTACTAATTACAACACAAGTTTGCATTCACAGAGACGAGGCATTCCTGCTTCCTCAGATTTCAGTTGTAAATTTGATTTTCAAATTGTGTAGCCGTAGGTTAATGGAACACAGTGTTCCGATTGATTCCCGAAAATTTCAGACTTCGGCCGCTCGCAGCAGTGATAACAGTTTCGCATGTGAACTCAACTTGCATTAATCGAAAATTTCTCCAATTCATTCACTGCATGCAGATGCTAAAGCAGAATGAAATAGCTATAGTTGTTTATTGCTAGTTTTTCTTCCATCATTTCGCTGAATCTTAGAGTAGATGATTACAAATGCTTATTCGCACACAGGAGCTTGACTCTGAATGCATCAAGACAAGGATTATGAAAATCGAGAGACTACAGTGTAGGCCCTCGAGTGTATGTGGAAAATATATCTTCTCGGGAAATATTTTTCAGATGTACTTGGTAAGTTAATAAATGTATCAGTTCTAGTAAGAAGGGAATCACCGTTCCAAGACATACCAGGACTTAGCCTACATCGTTTGTAAGCCTGTCGCATGCTTTTTCAACGACTTGTTAATTTCTCTCCGACATTCGATGTGAAGGCGACTTCTGTTTATAATGTGATGTAGTTTGACATCAGATTCCACAATTTGTAGGTTTAATTTGCACAAATCAGTCATCAATTTAAGATAATCAAATTGCTGTGAAGATCATTTGTCCTGTACTTACAGCAATCGATGATTATTAAGGTAAAAGTCCATTGTTAAACACTACCATTCCGGTATGTACTGGATGGACTGTCCATTATCAAAACTAGTAATCTGACGAAGTAGCATCAGGTGACGGGCATGAAAGTGGTCATAGGTCACCCTACTGTAAAATAATATTCATTCACTGATCGAAGTTGATTAACAATTCGGCACATTCTGAAATGAAGCTTTGATATGCGTGTAATTGATAATTGTTTTATGTAGCTCTACTTGTACGTTAAGTTAAATAATTCTCCATTAAGTTAAATTATTGTCTATTAAGAAGTATTTGTCAATGCTAGTGAGTTTCCTGTTTCAGTCCTTGTTCATGTTTTCAATTCATGATATTAGTAAGTTCTGCCTCGACATCTAGCAACTAATTATACATCATTGTCTTATTCGCTGTAAGCAGTTGACACTTGAACTGATTTCCCGATTGTGTGACTAGTGTATGATTAGTGTACGACCGTCCATGCACTAAAATTTGTATAAGGAAATAGAAGATAATTTTCATTAAATCTCTTTCAGTACTCGGTCTCTGTAATCATTTTGTAATGGCACATTTTGACCAAATTACTACCCCATTATCATTACTAGAGATATCCGGATCTCATAATGTTACTTGTTAAGGTAGGCCTTCATGCCTCATCAGCGAAGTAAGCATGTACAATTCTGGTAGTGTAATGTGTTAGAGAACTGTGCATGTTTACTTCATGAAGATCACAGCTGTAAATGCTTGTTAAGATTCGATAGGTTGAAAAGTTTCGAAGGAATGCATCGATTCTATTCTCGGAATAAGAGTTGAAAATGATATCGTCACTTTATAATAATCACGTGATGATTTCATGAACATGTGTCTCTTCTTGTGCGTTTCTTTGACGATTCACCATTTATGTCTGCTGGCTGAGACTGCAACACAAGCTGTGTCACAGATAAGTTGTTAAAATCTGATGAGAAAGTGCTTTTTGGATACTATACTAAGCAATTTTTCCTAAACACCATTTGACCAGGGTTGGGGTTCTTGGAGATCCCTAACAAGCATTTGTTTACATTGCTCAAAGACTGTAAGAGCTGGGACTCAAATTTTCTGTGATTTTCAGCTGGTATGTATTTTGAATTTTCGATAATCCTGTCTGAAAATGTCAAAAATGTTGGTCATATAATTCGCCGAAATTGAGAAGCAACATGCATTTTACGATTTCGGATTTTTTTAGGGTATCCAATCCGATCGGAATAACATGATAGTCAATCCTATGCAACTTCGGATTCGCGCATCTCTTAACTAGCAATGAGATATACGCCAACTACTTAAGAAATGCCTGATTTACATAAAGGGCTATGCACTCATAAAAATTCATCAGCTAGCATGAAAAATTGATGTTCTTAAATATTATGATATGATTTAGAAGTATGATTTTATGTTTTAGGAAACATCAGTGAGACCAATCAAGTTACAAAATCTCATTTTCACGTTCTCTCATCATTGTGAGTTTCACTGTTACTTTCGACAGAAGGAATCGACAGTAATCGAAATTAAGGCAGTGTTTAATACGGAAGAAGAGTAGCAGTGCTTCCCTCCACTTCCTTGCATTCAATTTCTCTTTTCTACACGTATGACATCACTTTAGCAAACCAATGTCAATATGAGCTCACTTCAGCCGTGGTGACCAATCGAAAGACTGCTGCTAGAGCGCACACATGTCGGGTTGACGAAATCAATCGATTATTTTAGAACGAAATGTTCCATTCTCAAGTTAGTACGAAGTTCTCTACCACTCAATGCGCGAAATGCAAGGAAGCCCGTTGGCAGGCTTACTTTTTTCAGGGCCTCATTACTAAACAATTTCAGAAAGGATCATATTGCCGGAAATCGGCCACTTGTTCGTGAAATGTGTCAAATAATTCATATTCATATTTTCAATGCATGTGCGACTTGGTTAGTTGTGATTAATAAGTGATTCTTGGTTTTTTTACTGCGATCTGAGCTGGTCACCTTATACCTGGATGGTGTTATGCATGACTCTGATACGTAGGCTGTTCGATGATCAAATGTTGTTAATTGGATACTGGTCTTCGCAAGCATTCAGTCAAAATTAATCGAGAGTAGTTTGATCAGTAATAGAGTTGAAAATGAATTATCTCAATTTATCACGAGCATGATGGGCAAATTCTGCAATTATCATTTTGAAAATCGTATGATACTGTGTACGTTCGACCTGATGACTATATCGCGACGACGTTATAGATAATTCTTCAGCTTTTTTATAGTTAGCTCTGTCATTCATACGGGGACACAGACAATTACTTAAAATTTGTTCTAGAAATAGAAAATTATGCCCGTTTGCCTTTTTCCGAGTATTTAGAGCACTGATGCAACTGACAATTTTGTCAAAAACTTTATCCCATAGCATAACTCACTTAAGTATTTTGACTCAAGACGTTTTAAAAATTTATGGGAGCCGTTTGTGTAAATGGTCGCTTTTCATAAGAGGACGCCAAAACCCTGCCAGAAAAGTCCGTCGCTGAAAGGAACGATAACTAAAATAAACTCTATCACAAATATTGAGATGTGTTGCGAGGACGGATATTTAAAAGAATTTCAAGTGGCGGAAAACGTTTGATTTTCATCGATTTTTTCAATTTGAATTTTTGGTGGTTTTCGACGACCATTTTGAACAGGTTCCACCTTTTATAGGGTTTTCTTTTAAGGACATCTCAAAATGCTTGAGTATGGTATGGAATCATGTTTTGAAATTTGAAAAACATCATGCTTCAGGCACGCTGTGCATATTGATTAATACTTGTGCGCGAAAGCCTCTGGTGAAATGAAATAGTCCTCTACTAAATATTGAGATTCAAGTCAATTATCGGCATATGTTTATCAGCATGACATGGTCATACTTTGAAAGAAGTACATAGGTGGCTTGCATTTTATCAACTCCTTATAATTTCACACTTATGTCAATATAAATTGTGAACTCATGCATTTTCAATAACATATTGGGTATTGACAATAATTGATTTTCATTGTTAAATACACGAGTTGATTGTCAACTGCAGCTGCTGAATATATATATATATATATTTCTTCTGTATTTTTTCTGCTTCATGCACTCAACAATTTGTCAATGAAATTGAAGTGTAATTTCTAAAGACGCAGTTGCGGCCGAAAGTATCTGAAGAGCACGATTTTCAACGAATACAATACTTTATGCTATTGTAAAGCAGATTAATTCAGCTAACCAGAAGCCGTCATATTTGAACAAGAAGTAGCTCACTGGCAGAGTATCATTTTATTATTTAATGTTATCTTTATATCCATCCAAAGCGATACATAAACTCTCTTCTATATGTAAACGGACCAGTGATTACTGACAATTCTGCTCCTAATCATCGCGTTGTGTAATTTTTCCGAGACTGACAGAATGGGGAGGAAGCTTCTTAAGTTCATGCTATTAAAGCACTTTCTCTGAGATAATCGGACGACGCAGATATTTCAAAAACATTCTTTAGATGCTCTATCGGGTTGATCGATTTCCCAAAAGGCCGAAAGTCTGTCTCCCCATTCTTACTGGATAATGCGAATTGAATCTATCATGCATTGGTCGCAGATCCATCTTCCTGACTGGTAAGCCCTCGTCAGAAGATGCATGAAAAGTTTACTACTTTTAACAATATTGGAATCCCAAGTAACCAGATTAAATGGCAGACTGATGCTATTGACATTTTTCCGATAACGATTAGGGATATCTATAGTATAAGTGTGCCAAATAAATCAAGAAATGTGCTACTGCTCAGATACTTAAGATCATAACTGTGCATTCTATTTCTAGTTTTTCAAGGAAAGCATTTCAGAAATGTTTCATTCACAGAGGTCGCGGTTATGCATGTTTAAACAGTTCACAAAGTGACAAAATCTCCTGGAATTATCAGTAGATCCCAAGGCATGTGACATTCGTACACACGCACATACATCTGATGCCGCAGTCACTTTCTACATGACGTCAATAGCTGATCTCCTCTCTATTAAGTCTATTAAAAAGCATCTATGACATCGCTGTGGCCTCATCCATCTCTCAGCGCCGATTATCGTAAATAGCAAGAAACAGCTACTAGAATATCACGAATTGCTTGACTGAATAGAATTTGCAATTGGCTTCGTTGCATTGTTTCGAGATTTAAAATGTTCAGACGTGGCACAATTAAGATTAAGAACATTGTCGGATTTTTATGCGTAACTGCTGATGTAATGATTCTGATTGTAGGGCCTTTTCCGTGATACAGTCACGTTCTCATGTCAATGATTTGAATGATGAACTTGTCTCTCATTCACAGGCCAAATCACTGCAGCTGGGAAGATCCCACCAGCCAAAGTGCTCGTCATTGGTGGCGGAGTGGCTGGTCTTTCGGCTATCGGAACTGCAAAGAATATGGGCGCTATTGTGCGAGGCTTTGATACCCGTGCAGCGGTCAAAGAACAGGTAGCTGTCAATATATGAATTTCGGCTTTTCTTATTGAAACCAGCGCTGCGGAGCCTTCAAATGAACGAAGGCATCGAAACTGCGCTGAAAATGAAGGCGAAGGGAATGGATTTATCTGATAGTTGTTGTGAACTTTAACTTAACATTTTATTTCTCATTTTGCTTCAGTTCTATCATTTTTTTGAGATAGCTGTCTACTAATAAAAACGAGCGATGATAATTTTTAAAAAATGAATCCCCTTTTGATAGTCTATAAGTAAAAAGAGCCACGAAATTCATAAAGATCTATTAGCACGAGGCCTTTCGTCCAATCTCAACGGGTGCTAACTTTGGACAGAAACAAATCTAAGTTTGCATCTAAGATTTGTTTCTATCCAAAGTTAGCACCCGTTGAGATTGGACGAAAGGCCTCGTGCTAATAGATCTTTATGAAGTAATTAACATTTGAGAAGTACAAAAATTCTTTGTTCCCGAGAAAAGTTAAGGAAGTGCAATTAATTGCTACAAGGACAAACTAATGATCTCCTGCGATCATGTGAAATGAGTGATCCTCAACTTATTCTGATTCCCTACATCATTCGTCATTTCACCAACCAGTTGCCATATTTAAATGAAGCTTTTACGTCACTTCTCCCCATACTTAGAGCTTGGACGGAGCTGACATAGTCAGACTTTCATCTGGAGCGTTGTAACACTTTTAGTCCGGATGCCCTTCCTGCCGACTTTCCAGTGACACCTTCGGGGCTCGACCTCTGGACCCAAAGATCGCAAGGCCAAGCACTTAACCACTGTGCCACGGAGACTACATGTGTTCGGTAAATTAATTTTCACTTTGTCGTCAATGGTTGCATGTTCGGAATTCATTCGAATTAAGCAGCCGCTCCCTACGTTGGCTCTCGAAAACTCATACACGAGCAGTGCTTGTGAGTTCCATCCTCATTCGAGCAACACTCAACGAAGCTCTTGGTTGTTACCCTCGTGGTGGAATTTGCATTGGAATTCCATCAGTTGTTAGATATTTATTTGCGAACTTTAAGTTCTACTAAGTGTACAATAATAACCAAAATGTTATTTTTTTTAATATCTTTTTTTATTTGATAAGTTGATTTACAGACAGAAATTAGTATGCATAGCCAATTTTAGTCAAATATGTGCTTCATTTGATCTCTATTTTCTTTCAACACATGTCAGCCGTTATTCTTGCGAATCCATTGCATATTGCAAATATTAGTTCCTTGTCTAAAACGAGTTGACAGCTTTTACTCAGTGGGAGTTTCGCAATAAGTTAATAAGGATTTCTATTGCTTCCTTATTTCCCAACCTTTTTGTGAAGTAGCTGAACAATGTGAATTGCAGTTATCTAATTCCCTCACGCATTTCCATTTTGAAGATTTATAGTGATGGGCAATGATTTCATCTTTCAGGTTGAATCATTCGGCGCAGAATTCTTAGAAGTCACTGGCGTGAAAGAGAGTGGTGAAGGTACCGGTGGATACGCAAAGGAAATGTCCAAAGAGTTCATCGAAGCTGAAATGGCTCTTTTCGCAAAACAAGCGAAGGAAGTTGATATCATCATCACTACTGCTTTAATTCCAGGTAATAATGACAAAGAATTTTTTGTAATTTCTATTGATCTGAAATATTTAGGGCATTTTCTCCTGAAAATAAAACCCTTGAATTTTGAATTTTTTGATCTCGTAAAGAAAGACTTTTATATCATATATTTTTGAAATTAATGAAATAATGTTATTTTTCAGTCTTGAAACGCACGAAAATTAACAGATAAATTGCATCAAGATATATTTCGCAGATCTGGCCATGTCAATTGAGACAGAAAGAAATCCTAAGTAAAATGTTTTGGAAATCAGTTGCTAAATCATTAATATTTAATAATAATAATTTTTACCATAATGATTTAGCATTTGATCTCCATAAAATACTTAGGATTTCATTCTATCTCAATTGACAATCGGCGAAAGACATTCAGATGCAATTTATTAATTAGTTGCTGTGCGTTGAAAGACTGAGAAATAAAAACATAACATTATTTTATTAATTTTAAAAAATATGATGGAATATACAAAGAAGTTAATAAGAAGTGCTTGCCTATAGTCCGGAAGCAGATGTGATGAGAGATCGTTCAGAGGAATTATTTTCGGTTGAAGCATCATTTTAACTTGTGTCTTCATTTTCAAACGTTGGAATATTAATGCTGACACACTCAGATTTCTTGAAACTGTTTTGCAATCTGATGAATGCATTTGGGCACTTTAACCTGAATGTTATGCCATGACCCTCTGTCGAGGTTAAGTACAATACGAATCAAAAGATTGAATAACTGCAGTAAGTTCACGTTCAAACACGTATTCAAACCATCTTCTGTCATTCGGAACGCAGAGTTGACGCATCGCAGTCAACCAGATGTGAATATAGCAGCAGATCGAAGAGTCCAAATGACACGTGCGTCATCTATCGAACACCTACCCCAAGATATTTTATTGAAAATTCAGATCAGGCACATTTTCGGGAGATTAGGACATGTTTTAATGAATGATACCTGACTGCAATTGTCAACTTTTCAGTCGTTGAACTTTCAGTATTTTCTAAATTCTAAAAACTAAAATTTTTACGGGAGATCAGTTACAAGTCCTCATCACAATTTTTGTGATATCACTCTCTTATAGAAGCATGATGGTTGCCTAATTAGAACTGCTATTCATGGCATGTAGTATTTGTGATTGCATGTAATATTTTTGAGTTGTAAAGAGCCAGGAATTTTTGAGATGCCAATTATTATTTTAAGTTAAGATGTAGAAAATTTTTCGATTACCATCCAGTAATCATCTTCAGGTACAAAAGACTAGGGTTAGTAGACGTTTGAAGTATAAGGAATTTGAAAATGATATTTACAATGATATGGTACTGAATGATTACCATATCATTTAATATCATTGTAAATTTTCAAATTCCCTATATTTCAAACTTCTACTAACCCTAGTCTTTTGTACCTGAAGATGATTACTGGATGCCAATCGAAGAATTTTGTACATCTTAACATGAAATAATAATTGACATCTCAAAAATTCCTGGCTCTTTCCAACTATTTGTGATTGCAGTCACTGTTCCCAAAATGCACACTGGGAACTTTCCGCTGTCGCCGTTTAGCACCAAGATAGTCATAATTTGCACAAAGCAAGATTTGCAATATGCAGCAGGCTTGTGCAACGCCGGACAGCTTAGCATTCTGTTCAACGAATCTCAACTTGACAGTCAACTTAAAGGCAGATTGTGACTAAACTGGAATAATAGAAACAATATCTATAGCTAAACTAGTTAACTTGTTTTAATTCGCAACATTGTCAAGTTAAGTTAAAGAATGTGTCATATGAAAATATCCAGCATATCAATATACGGAACATTTCTTTCATCCGAAATTTGAGTTAATCAGATCTGCTAACTACTTTGCTTCTTGAGGATTAATCATTTTAGGAAGTTGTTTCATATTGACAGATGCGTGTAGATGTTATTTTCATGTGTTCCTCGACATCTGTTTCCCGACTATAGGCCTAAATATGTCTAATCATCATTTGTAATTTTGATTATCCACAGGAAAACCAGCCCCCAAACTGATAACGAGGGAAATGGTGGAGTCAATGAAGCCTGGCTCTGTTATTGTGGACTTAGCAGCTGAAGCCGGCGGAAATGTAGAGACGACAAGGCCTGGTGAATTGTATCGACACGCCAACGTTGTTCATGTGGGTTATACCGATCTCCCAAGTCGTCTACCTGGACAGTCGTCAACATTGTACGGAAATAACATCTCAAAACTGCTGCTATCGATGGGTGAGTAATGAACTGACCGGAACAGTGATTCTGTTTTTGCTTGTAGGTGGGGTTTGAAAAATCTGAAAATGCATGAAAGTTTAGCACAGTAGACTCTTAGTCCGGCCGCTAGTAGGTGCTTCTGCAGGGAGCGAGACCGAAAATGAGCTTTTCGGTCTTTCACACAACGATGTACACCCACGACTATAAGATCTACAACTCAGAAATGTCTGTTCTAGCTCCACTGAGATGTAATTGATTGCTTTTTACAGAGACCCTGGGCATTTCCACGCGTGACGGAATCACTTTTGAACACCTATTTTTGGATCATTTTTAATTTTTTGGGCAAAACATTGATCATTCGTTTAAAATATGGTCCTATTTTCCTCAGAGCATGACTGAAGAATTCTACTGTGGTATTCAGATGTCAAAAAAGGATTTAGATTTTTTTAGAGGCATGTTTCAAAATCATGAATTCTTCGTGACGGAATCACGCAGAGAATTTTTCAATTTTTAATTTACGTGAACCGAGGCAAAAGTCTGCGAATCCAGAGGTCCCTTTCGCATATGCTCTCAGTATGTTTGATGGTTGGGCATGTATATACGGATGGATGAATATTTAGTTCAGATGTTGTTTATTCTCTTAGTATGGTCCGTGTTAGTCAAAGATGTCATCGTGACGGAATCACCGTGACGGAATCACTCTCCGATTTGCTCCTACAAATTCAAATGATTTCTTCCATGCCATTCAGAATTTTCAATGTATTTCATCCAACCATGAAAACATGTCATATTTACAGCCTGAGCCGCCACGGAAGTCAACATTCTTAGACTTATTTGCAACCTATACAAGTAGGCCTACTAGACCCATCTACAGAATGAAAAATCACTGCTAGTAGTGGCATCCAGATATGTATTTTATCCGATTCTCAGCAACAAATTGCGTGCAATATTAGGCACGCCTACCGGTACCGTTGCATCATCAAGTTTGAAAAAATAATGTATTCAAAATGTTAAATCATGTCAAAATATCGTAGTCCTCTACGAATTGCGGAGATAGTAAATTGGGAACCGAACTTTCTCCCTTTTTCACTGTTGACAGGCTTCGGCAGTTTCCATATGCTTGCCTCCGAAATACAGTCAGTATCATCCCTAGATGGAGCAATGTAGAAATATGTCATCACGAGATATGTCATCTCTTGTAAAAGTTAATAACTTGACCCTTAACACTGTCTTCTAGCCCCTGAACGGAAGTTGATCCTAGTGCATTCGGTGCCTCTTTGATATGGAATCCTTCCCTTACTGTCAAAACTACCAAAATGGTCTGCGCTTATTAGGTGAATCTGGAAGTGCATTCATGGCACGTTTTACGGCTTTATCTATGGACTGTGGAGTATAGGAATGTGTGATGTTACTATTTCCTTTGTTTTGTTGTTTCTCGTGATACCGTTTCTGTGCTTCATTATGTCTCCTTTTAAGTTTATTTTTCCCGTTTTCAGACATAGTACTCCATCGTTTAGCTTTTCTAGACCTTTCTCTCTCTTAATAAGTGTTATGCAAATCTAAGTCTGTCCGAACTCTGTCACATCCTCTCTGTTGACGCTCCGCAGCAGTCAATGGAATGTTTGAAAAATTATTCTATCCTGCAAAAAAAGAGATTTCCGTCCGCTAACTAATGAATCTAGATCAGGAGACTCAGAAGCACCTTTTTTCTTGGAGAAGTCTGGAGGATCGACACCGTTAAATCATTGGCTGATGAAGTCATCAAATGAGAGCTTTTGTTAATGTATAGATGAGTTTGAAGGGAAATAGGGAACATTGCCGCTGAATTTATAGTCAAGCATCAAGCAATCATTCAGAACGTATTTTGTCATCAATGACGTTTTCAAAAAGTCATGTAAAGTCCCATTTCATGTTCTCTTGAGCAGAGATACGCTTCTTGGTTGTACATTTAACATAAACGTAGCTAATAGATAGCAGTCACTGCTACTAGAACTAATATTTCTTGAGTTTGATTTTGATTGCCATCAACACAATCATGTCGTACTCTTATACTCTTACTGGCTCCCTGTGAAATGCAATGACATGTACTACAGAAACACATGGAAATTATCCGCTACCGCACATGCTTACGTGTATAACTCTCTTAGTTTCCCCTCATACTCCTCATGTTTGCAAGGTGAACTCGAAGCCTCCTCTATTTTTCCAGCAATTCCATCGAGCAATTCCGTCACAGTGATTCCGTCACGTGACGGAATCATTTTTCCATTACTACTTTATACATACCCGAGAAAAAACTTAGCCTAATCTAGTTTATTTCCTATCGAGTGAATGCAGAGCATCTAGATTTTCAAAGAAAAATATTTAAATCTAGTCTTGTGAGATGCATAATTAGTATTTTTTCGTGACGGAATCACTTTTTGACAGACTATGAAATAGGCCTAGATGCATAATGCAGTAAATGCAAATCTACTGGATTTGAAGTACCTCAATATTAAAGTTATTAGCCGTGAGGACTCAACAAAGTATTTATGTCGAAACTTATCAGTCTCAAGCCTGTCATAAAAGTGATCAAGTAATTACTATAAAAATCATGAATTTTTAAAGATTTATTTGCATGATTTTAAATTAGTTACTGTGTCGAATAACTTATCAGCAAGTTGATCAGACAAATAGAATTTGAAATTTCATAATATGTGTATGAGGAATATACTAGTGCTCATGCGAAAATTGGAACTTGAAATTTTGACATTTTTTAATTTCTCGCGTGGAAATGCCCCCGAAAGCTATAAAATCAATCAATTAATCATTTATCAATGTTGTATGTATCTAAGTGTATGTTCCATCTATAAAATTCTCAAATCATTCAGTGCTTTGCAAAATATCCGATATATTATGATTTTTGTGCATTTCAACTAGTTAGCATGACTTTCAAGCCCCATACACGTATGCTACTAAATAGACTACATATTTGCATATTTGAGCACATTGGCCAACATGTTTACTGACATTCGATATTTGATCGATATTGACCAAAATAATTTAGGCCTTGTTCACCCGTATACTGGTAATAAAGGCATATGGACTTTGGCATACTATATCCATTTAGTATATCATACTCTCGAGAAAACATAGTAACCAGCAACACAAATCGTGATTAGCATTACAGGCATATAGGGTTTCAATTTAAAGCAATTGTTAATAATGCAGAAGTCAAAGACAAGAAGAACTGCAAATGGTACATCGGGCAGACCTTGCACAAGCAAATATCTTGGCACTCAATACTTACACTCCGAAGCATAGGAACTGACGGTCTTTTACAGACTTCACGACATTTATAGATTACGGCTACTTCAATCAATTCTGAATTAGTATGAGAGACTAGTAATATTAAAGCAATTAATTTGTTAGATTTTGCAAGGAAATATGAATATTTGCTGGTAATGATTATTCAAGGAAAGACAATTAAAACACTTTCTTCCGATGAGAAACCGTTTTCTACCATCCCGTATTGCAGGTGAAAAGGATCACTTTAACATCGATTTGGAAGATGAAGTGGTTCGTGGCAGTATTATCCTTCAAAATGGAAAGCTTCTGTGGCCTCCACCGCCACCGAAGGAAGTCCCACAACCAGCGGCTGCTCCCGCAGCAGCTGCCGCGAAAGTGGAGCCAAAGGAACCGAATTACTTCGGTGACACATTGAAAAGTGCTATGATGCTCTCCGGAGGATTGGTCGGTGTGACGCAGTTGGGTGCTGCCTCTCCAACACCTGCGTTCGCCACCATGATCACCACGTTCAGGTGAGGCATAAAAAATTGTGAATCAAATACTCTGAAGGTATAAAAAGTAGCTACCTCGATCGAACCCAGAAGGGATAGAATCATATGTGTCTATACATTTCATTCTGCTATGACTCCAATTGGATATGTATTTGATGTAGTAGTGAAAGTTACCTGCATCGTGCGGTATGACTTCAGTCACAATTAGGAAATTGTTGATGAGTATCAGGAATCAAAATCAGTTACAGTAGTGACGCGGAGAATTGGATAATTGTCGGTACTCATTCAGATATACTCCTCTTTAATTTTATTTTCTTTTATTATGTAATGGATATATTCATCTTCTAGTCAAATTTTCTATGTTGAAATTTCTATATTTCAATTTAAAAATGATATCAGTCGACATATTGTCCCTGAAGATGGATGCTGATACTAGCATTCGAGCACGCAATTCGCATTTAACCCTACATAGGACTAACTCAATTATTACATTTGGTGCTTGACACAAAATATTTCACAAATCGACATTCTAAATGTAAGGTTTATAGCAAATGCTGCACAGTAAAAGAGATATTATAATGCCTTTATTTCACATAATTGCTTTATTTTAACGTGTTATGGGAACGTCTAATTTAAAATAGAATGATTCGTGTCTTTCCTGGCAATTATATTTTGCATTTGGTGTTCCGAAAACATCAGTGTAGACTAGTACGTTTTAAGTGAGTATAGAGATGCGTGTAGGTGTGACTACGTGGCAACAGACAGGAATTAAGAATATCTGCCGCAACCCAAAGATTAAAGAACAAAGAAAGCTTCAGAATTTTCAAAAATATTTGAAGATTTCATCGTTGGAGTGAAAAAACTTGGATTTTTTATAACTCAAAGAATTTAGTTGAAGTGTCTATATGCAGTCATGATAGCATGATAGCATGGGCCTACATCATAGCAGTGCTTCCGTTTCAAGTTTGTTGTCTGCCCGCAGAACGATCTGTTTTCAAGTCAATAGAATTTCTCGTACTCTGAAGCTTAATGTCATCGCGGTAATATTGTCATGGTAACACGAATTGTCTTTCTCCCTTGTTCCTTCGACGATTCGTTTAGCACTGACTTTGTAGCTTAGTTCTTGTAGGAGTGCGGTTATTAAATGCCATGTGTGCTGACATTACATCGTACTAAATGGGTTGTATTTATGACCCCTACACCCATTGCGAATGAACCGTGCAAGTCTCATAATATGTTGAAGACGAAGGCCCAGTTATTTTCATTCAATTGCCGGGTTGCGCTATTGAATAGCGCCCGTCGTATTTAATGTGAATCTTCGAAAACTAAAAGTTTACGCGGCGAGTAAGTGGAAAATGAAAGACAATAATAGGTTTGGACTTTGATGAACCCATCAAACATCACTAAAGTCGACCAGAGTAGTCATTAAGGCTTTCAATTGTGTAGATGTTACTGAGATTTGGGAAGACCGAGATGAAAACTGATGGAAAGCCTAGTTCCTGTATTTGCAATGTATACGTATATCGTAATCGGAATGTCGGTAAGCAGCTAGCAGTTGCGAGTATCCTCCAAGGACTAGCTAGCGTCCGAGGATATCTGGATTATTTGTCCAATAAAACAATGACGATGTTCCTGCTAGAATTCATCCGAAGTAATGGCTTGGACTACGTTAAATGATGACAAACTCTATGTTGAATATGATGTCATTGAGAATATTAAAAGTTAAATTCCTAATACTGCAAGTTTTATGTCACATTGACCAAAACTTCAATGACTACAGGCTTCCTACCCAGGCTGCAAGAAATGGTTACTTACAGGTCAACGGAAGTAGGGAAAGTAACCAAACTTCATAGCGCTAACAGAACAATAATTAAAAGTGAATAGGAGTACTACTTTTGTTTCATCAACTGAATTTTAGAAAAGGGTGGTTGGTTTGGAAGATAGAATTAGTGATGTGAATTTCTTTAATGGATTTTAACAGACTGATGATGCAATTTCTAGCGAAAATGACTCGATAAATTTGTGCATGCTGATCTGCTTATGCTAGTATTCATGGCGAACTTAGACACATAAGAAAATGGATTTTTTCATCATGGAAATAACAGCATATAGTTCAAATAATTACTAAAGCAACCATAGACGCGAGTTTTATGTTCTTATCTGAATGTAGGCCTATGTCTTGATTATCGTTAGATAGTGATATTGTGCATGAAATTCACCAGAGGATGAAGCATGTCATCATCATCGTTTAGCGTCCTTATTTTCCCATTATCTTGGGGTTGGACGTATGACAATGGCTCTTCTCCAACTGCTCCTGTTCTGAGCTAGCTCTTCCCTGATTTCCAGCTATGCCATATCTTCTTCCACGCACCTTCTCCACGTCTTCTTCGGTCTTCCTCTCTGTCTCCTTCCATCTACTTCCTTCACAAGGCAACCTTCTTCCATTCCACCCTACTGGCTATATCAATACACTTATTTAGCAACAAACTGGTGATCTCTCTCCATCTATTCCAAGCTGTTGGCACTCTCGCCTTCACTGTCCTTTCCACTCCCGCTTCAGAGTCAAACTCATCTCCCAAGTAGCAAAACTGATCTACATCTTGTAAACATGTTGTAAACGCATTACAAAAGCATGTAAACATACAAAAAATCTCAATTATTCAAAAAGTAGATCTCAGATTTTCTGCAGTGTAATTTTTCATTTAGAATTATATGATTCATGTTTTCAAGTCATCTATACACTCGAATGTGAAGAATCCATGCTTTAAATTAATATCAATGGATAATGGGTGGCCTAGACTTTTATCATTCCATTGGAACGACACAGTATTCCCGGGTAATATTGTAACTAGGAGCCATATTGTCTAGCAAAATATAGAAAACGTGTGCTAAGATGGATTGTTGTGTGTTTTTAAAGCTTTTGATGCGTGTCAGCGTAATCGGAGACGGCTTCTAGCTTGCACCTATGTACCTCGCAGGATAAGTCACAAGGAAATCCCATAGGATTTCCAGTTATTTACGAGACTTGTCGTAGCTATTGCCTTATGTCTCCGTGTATACAACATGCGACATCTATGTCCGTATCCTTGTACATTAATATCATTGCATTCTTGCAGTTTGGCCGGTATTGTCGGATATCACACCGTGTGGGGAGTAACGCCAGCTTTGCATTCGCCTCTCATGTCGGTGACCAACGCCGTCTCCGGAATCACAGCTGTTGGTGGATTGCTGTTGATGGGCGGAGGCCTCTATCCATCATCTATTGCTCAATCTCTCGCCACTACCGCCGCCTTCATCTCCTCCATCAACATCGGCGGTGGATTTCTGGTCACTCAACGAATGTTGGACATGTTCAGACGTCCAACTGATCCTCCAGAATACAATTATCTCTACGGCGTCCCACTAGCTGCTTTCATGGCCGCCTATGCTGGTAACGCCTATCACTACGGACCTAACATCCACGACCTTCATCAGATGGCCTACTTGGCCTCCAGTTTGTGCTGTGTTGGCGCCATCACTGGACTGAGCTCTCAAAGCACGAGCAGACTCGGCAACATCCTCGGCATGATCGGTGTCACAGGAGGTATCTCCGCTACTCTTGGTATCTTGAAGCCTGACGCGGCTCTGTTGACGCAGATGGGCATGGCATGCGGTGTCGGCGGAACTATTGGTAAGGGAAATTGACGTTCGCTGCGCAGTGATAGCTGTTAATGGAAAATGAAAAAATAAAAAAGTAAATTTGTATGATCGACCAATAGTAGGAGTTACAGCAAGACCGGATGACTACATAACCCGGTTAAATCTAAATTCGGTCATGAAAATTGCCGCCAATGTGACATGATGGGCTCGTATTGCGTTGCTGCCATTTTGTGGCGGGACCGTTGTTCCCTGTAGTTATTAGAACTATTGCTTTTTGTTGAACGCATCAATTTTAGGACGTTTTTGCTATTATATATGAAGAATAAATGACTCTTTCAAGAAATCAATAGAAGCAGATAGAGTACTATAGTTACGCAAATATAACACGCAATAGACCAGTTGTAACATGCGACTGGCGAGCGATGTTCTCGCAATCACATCAAATAATGGATGATTGCGTGCATGATCAAATGCAAGGTTTGATTTTGTTAAAGATTTATGTTCAATTATTAGCTAATTATATGAATGATGTATTTTGCAGCTGCTCCCAAATTTTCTAAAATGTGAAAGCAGTTTCATTGTAAATTGATTGCAAGGCTGAATTTTTCGATAAATTCCATTTAGATAACAACGGACTGGAAAATTTTCGACTTTACAAATCGTGACTTTTGAACGTGAAAAGCGGAACGTTGAATAAAATTGGATTTTTGGAGACTTAAAAAACATTTAATTTCACGCTTGAAGGTTCATCTAAAATGAAATTCTTCAATAACTTGTCTGAAGTCAAGTCTTAGGTCTTAATAACTTCAGTCATAGAGACGCCGGATAATGTTGACAATGATGATATGTCTGGAAACCAAAATACCGGTGCACAATGGAATTCAGACTAGCAGAACGTGTGTATTTAATACACAGAGGGTGTGTAGAAAGATATACAAACATCACCCAGGATCATCTTTTTACAGTGTATTGACATCACATGATTGCATGTACATATGCGGTAATGATTTCCATTATTGAAGAAGGATATATTGTAAATCTGATGATGCCTAGCACACCCTCCACACTCAACAGAACCCCTTTAGCTTTATTTTGAGGTTTACCGTAGTCATCAGCAGCATGTGACATTCAGTCCTATAACGTTATTTAGAAAACTCCCTCTAACGGGTCGATAGTCAAACATGAACCGTTCATGGCGACTTTTGAAGCTCATGATTACCTCGAGATTTCAAGTCTCTCCAAGTGATTCACCCTTAATTTCAATCGCAGCTGTTGTCTCTGTTGTTGATAAGAAATCTTTGGAAATAGGTCCTACATGTTATACCGCTTTTGACCGAGAAAATGAGTAGAGTGACTCAGTCAGACCTAAGTTACTGATTTCTTCATCTGGGCAGACATCTCTTATTTTTGTGCATAAGTTACATGTATTTGAGCACAGTTGATTTCGATTAAATACTTTGAGCAGCAAGTTATTACATGTAAGTGACTTTATCTATTTATTTTTGAATTTTATACATCTCGGCAAATGACCATGATACAGGAAATGCATAGCTTATAGTGCATTCACCATAATGGAACGAACCCAATCAATTACATGTGGAAGCACGATAATCTAGGCGGCATTATATTTCCTGTATGATATTGAATTCTTGCACTAGTGCGAGAACTGCAATGATATCTCAATACATTCAATCAGCGGTGGGCCGATGTGACAAGATGCGACATTTTTTCATCTCAAAATAAAATGTGACATAATGTGTATTTTTCATTGTTAGTGTGACAAAATGTGACAAATTTGCATTACCAGAAAATAATTTGACAGAAGTAATGTTTTTACGGTGGTATGACATAATATATTGAGGTTTAAACACTCAGAGGAGCATCAACTTCGTCTGAGTGAAATAACAGATTTGTTCTTTGACTTTGATTTGTATTCGGAATATGCAAGGTAGATATGCTTCTCCGTGCTTCCATTGGTGACTTGCACTTCCGCCAGGTAAATCGTGATCCTACTAGTTCGCTTGTTTAAAGTTGACTTTGAGCTTGATGGCCCGATTGCAACATTCATTCCATGTGGTCATGCGTTTTTCGATTGTCATTTCCAGATCGCAGTATTCCTTGCGAAGTTGTAGTTCCGATAATGCACACAATCCAAGGAAAATAACAATTGTAACAAAACTCGGTGTGATATTTCTTCGCTGAAAACAGAATTACGAGTAAAAGTGCTCTTTTTTGTGCGAATTTTTATTGTCTGTGAATTCTTTTGTTGAATTTATTCCAAATGCGTGCTTATTGTTTACCATCAAAATGAATTCAAGGCATTGAAAATAATCATAATTGCAATAAGACTACGCTTGAGTGTCATTTTTCACTTAAAACAAAAATAAAGGTGTTAAGGTCTTACCCATGGTTTGTTTCGCTGTTACCACAAATCTCGGGGCAACTTAGATTCTTAAGTGGCAATTTCTATGAAACTCTTTATATGACAAAGAGTAGTAATAATCCATAAATTAAAGGTTTCTAGATCTTGTCCCGTTATAACGCCGCTTGATGTACATTCATCGATAGGGCAGCAAAAATGGCAATTTCGACAGCTGCCAATTTCCTGGACATCATGTGTCAAATTTTATACATATGTTTCCATCTGCATGTGACGAAATGTGACATTTATGTCAATGGGATGTGGCAAAACGTGACATTAACGCTCATCGATATGTGACAAAATGTGACAAATCTTGAATATCAAAATGTGACAAAATGTGTCACAGATCCAAATGGGGCGCCCCACCCCTGATTCAATGCATATGTAGACTATCCTTGCAAGAATCACTTTTTCAATGCACCGATAAAAATGCAAAGAATTGCAATATCATAATGGAAATGCATTTCTCATAATAGCAACTCCAGATGGTCGAAACATTTGTTTGGTATTTTTACTTGTGAATTGATGCAGTTGATTTTTGATTCTGTAATCTAAATATGCATTGAACACGTATAAATGCATGGAATCTACATTTGATTCTTGACTCAATGTTCCTTTCACAGGCGCGGTGATGGCTAAGAGGATGGAAGTCACTGATTTGCCACAGATGGTAGCTCTTTTCCACAGTCTAGTCGGTGCAGCCGCTGTGTTGACATGCGTCGCCAATTTCATGGTGGAACAGCCGCATCTAGGGGAGAACCCCGCTGCTGAAGTGCTCAAGACAGTCGCTTTCCTTGGTACCTTCATCGGAGGTGTCACTTTCACAGGTACATGTCAACTGTTTGTGTCATTTGATACTATGTAGGCTACCATTGCCCTGCGAGTTGCAATTAACCTGAAAGTAGCATCTGCGTGGTGAAAGACAACTCTAAACCAAACCGGCCATTATACGGGAGGTGCATTGAAGCGCTTAAATAAAAGACAGTCGTTCCCTTCGTTAAGACAAATTTACATTGTTTTAAAAACACATGCCAAGAAAATGCCTTCAAAAGGGGTCTGTATATGTGTTTTTAAAACAATATGATGATTCCAAATATTCGTTGTTGTACAATTACGTTTCCTTGGTGTTATGTGGGACGCGAAACCTGATTGGTATCACCATGAGGATGTTATTTCTAAGAAAGCGTCCTCAAGAATTTTTGGTCCTTATAAACCTGAAACTTTTTCTTTCGACTATGGATCTATTTCATATTTATAATAATTATCTCAATCCTTCAATACGCGGCACCGCTTTTAGTGAGTTTGAGAAAGAGAAATGAAGCTGTAATGCAGAGCATAGAACGCAGATCACATTAAGTTATATGTGGCTCATCAGAATGTGATTGTGCTAATTTTCTCTTTCTAAAATATCGTCGTTTAATTTTTGGTGTTAAATTGTTTACTTCTCTTGTCGATGATTTGGATCACCCCCTGTTCTCTAATTTTTCAGGAAATTTCGCATGCCAGTGAGCAACTTGGCAATGAAAAATTAACTACATTGTAACGACAATGATTCGCTTGCTGAATGATGGCTTTTCATAGTCTGTAAAGTAATGCGTGTTTAGTTTCTATCACTTCCGTCAGCACAATTCAGTTGTATTTTATCGTGACTGTATAAATATTTGCTTTTGCTAGATTGACTTATGAAGCTTATTGTGATGTATTTTGTACGTTAGCCTCACGATCCCCACTATTGAAGCAGATTTTTTTCAAATATACGCTTATCATTATAAAGTAAATTTGTCTTAACGAAGGTGTGAGCGACGGTCTTTTATTTAAACGCTTAAAGACAGCACTCCTTATACATCCGCATAAACAGTAGCTGAAAAATTATTGTCACAAAATTGTCTTCAATACGAGTATGTGTCTGATATCGAACAACATGTTGCTTAACAGCGTCTCAATTCCAGGCACCTAAACAAATGTCAAGAATATCTGTGTTTCTGTATACTACTTATTAAAGCGTTTTGGTAACAAGTGCTGAAATTGTTTCGTCAAGCAGGAAAGAAATAAGTTGAATCAAAAATTATTTAGTAACTCTTGAGGTTTGCGCAATTATCAACAGTAAGTGACGTTTTGATAGAAATATAAATAACTTTCCGCTCTTCGCTCTTATATCGACTGCACGATGAGGAAAAAGTTTACCAAATGTTAGACTATCTTGAACTAATTACAGGAACTATAGTTGGGAGCACCCAGAAGATTGCTATCCACCGTAGTCATTCTGGCATTCGACTCTTGAGAAAGAAAGCCTACGGCTAAATATTGAGTGTTTAATTTTGTTTTATAATACATGCAGTTTTATTTATCCTTATAATACAAATCGGTCGAAGGAAGTTATTTTTCTTTTCATTGCGATATTGCCGACTGATGAATTTTGATTATAACTAAAGAACAGCTCCTCACAATGTTCTTGGTAAAATTCTTGTTCCTCACCAACCATAAAATCTTCGGTAAAATTATTGACAATTCACCATCTTTTAAGACATTAATTTATAACTATTGCATGTTTCTCTTATTTGGTTCTATAGATAATCTCTAACGTAGATTGGTACTTAGATGTATAACTGACAAAGTCTTGCTAAGTTAAACAAAAGTGAAAATCGGATTTCTCTCTCCATCCATTGCCATCAAATATCATTACTTTTATGTAGCGGCTTGATTTTCTCTTCTAGGCTCCCTCGTCGCATTTGGAAAGCTCCAAGGATTGCTCAAATCTGACCCACTGTTGCTGCCTGGTCGTCACATGATGAATCTCGGCCTCTTCCTCGGCAATGTCGGTGCTATGGGAATGTTCATCATGTCCAACGACATGACGCTGGGTATGTCCATGTTGGGCACCACCACACTGCTCTCCAGTATCATGGGCGTGACCTTGACGGCGGCCATCGGAGGTGCTGACATGCCTGTAGTCATCACCGTCCTCAATTCCTACTCCGGATGGGCTCTCTGTGCCGAAGGCTTCATGTTGGATAATAACCTCATGACCATTGTCGGTGCTCTGATCGGCTCTTCCGGAGCTATCCTCTCCTACATCATGTGCAAGGCGATGAACCGATCACTACCAAATGTCATCCTCGGAGGCTATGGAACATCCTCATATGCCGGCGGCAAGGCCATGGAAATTACAGGTAAATTTGAGCAACGGATGAATGAGCTGTTGAATCGCAAAATAATTGTAATCTCTTGCTACTGTGAAATTTAGACAGTGTATAATGTGCACTGAAAAATTAAATTTGGTTTGATAATGAGAGTTGGAAGCTGATTCAGAAACAGTCGGTCTACATCTTATCTGCGATTAACTGAAAAACATCATTCAATGCAAGTGGTATACCAGTTAGCATATCAGAATATCTGCTGTTTATTTGTAAAAAAGTTCGCATGAACAAATTCTTCTTTCGTCTCCGGTCCTCTAAAATAACAAGAGCAACAATCATGATAGCACATGCAGGATCACATGCGGTTAAGGCTGAATAAAGAGGAGGAGGATGAGATCGAGGATCAAGAAAGTGCATGACAATCATAATAGATAGAATAAATAGCAATCTTTGATAATCTTCAGTTAAGACTGCCCATCTTGTTACTAGGTCTTAGGTAAATCCATTTTATATAACAACATTTGTCACAAAAGTGTCTTCCGTCTATAAATTCCTTCGTTCTGAACCGATTTTCATATTTTTTTACATCATATCTTTCTTAGGATCTCCTCTTTTCGGTCGTGATAAATTCAAATCAATCCAACAAAGTTTTCTTTATGACAAATTTAGCTCAAGGCAGAAAAGGTCTGTCCCCAGCATAGGTAGTCTATCTTTAGGATGAAATTTTGTTGTGTTCTACTTGAAGTTATATATCACGTGAATGCGCATGATCCGTACTTTCAACCAGACTATAATTCAAGATTGTATTTACGTTTATTTGGGATTTTCCGTCAATTAGGCTTTGTCTCCCAAAAAAGGTCTTCTGACATTTGGAATTCAACGTGAAAAATTGACTATACATGCAAATTTTCAAGGAAAGCGAAGTTGAAAAGACAAAAATTGCCCAAAATGTTGTTATATAAAAAGGATTTACCCTCATTTGATTAATCGAGGATTAATGAAAAAACATAAACGTGATATGCATTTCATGAAGGAATAGCATCTCACCTGTAATCAAGTTTACAAGTATGACAAGACTTACTAGCACGGAACAAATTCTTTGATCATCGAACGCTGCACTTGCAACTTCTGTCAGCTTCTGGACACTCAACTATGACTGAATGAACTGGCTGCGGATGACTGTGATAGTGCGATCTTGATTAGTATTCAACACTGTACGGTTGCTACGCATGTGTCAAAAGAATTGTAGAGAGAATTCAATAATTCATGCAAATTGTCGTCAAGTACGTGTTCCCATTTCTACCGATAAATGGTTGAATGGTTGTGCACTATCGAGTCATGACCGAATTGTCCGACCTAAGTTGTGTGATTGAATAGTATTATTTTCGCATGTTAATTTCCAGCGTTGTGAGATAAGTTCGGAAACGGGTAAGAAATGCTCTTTATAAAAACAGTTAAGGTTTCGATTGACCATTCCTGGATGATATTGATACTAAAATACTTAAAGTATCATTTTTTTAGTATATAAGAAAATACTAAAAATCTTTTTATTCCTGCGAAAGCCAGTGACAAATATTGATAAGAAATGTTCTGTGTTAAACGGTACTACATGTGCATTGTAGTTCGATGGACGGGGAAAATACGTTGATGTTTTCTGAACAATCCAAAGAGATCGACTACACTTGGGTGAATCTGAGGCATTTTTGTCAATGAAAATGCGAATGTCATCTGATATCATTGGTGACATAATGCAAACATAACACTTTAGGGGAAGTGATTGACTCAAGTTGATTCGTTGTTTACCTGAGCTTTTTCTTCTCTTGTCGATTATATCCCGTTGAGAAGCCACGATGATTGTATGACTGCATTGGTTATGTATCAGATATCCCGTGCGGGATAGAAGCGAACTTCAATTAGGACGCAGATTCGATTTGTGTCTATAAGAATATCTGCAAATATATCTGTTGTAGTGAAAATAGAAAAAAAGCGAATTCTAGAAATACCTAGTATATTGGCCTACGCATGATGCCGGAATTCACAGATTGATTCTAGAACTAATGCCTAAACTGCATTCGTTCCGTGAGCACCTTCCATAGCGATAATCAATATGCCCGATTCCTTCTTTTTGGATCCTAACTGTTGATCAGATATGTTTTCATCATCCAAGTTAATGAGTGTTGAGCTAGACACTCAAGAATCCTCAGAATTGTCTATATCTAATTAGTTCCAGATCTAATTGTTCTCGCATTAAAATCTGAAAATTCCTGAATTAAATGATTTCACTACAATATTTATAACCAATTTTTTCATAGCCTATACCATCCGTGCTTCGCTGAATCTGGCGCTGCGTCCGAAGACATGTCTGTGATGTCAAATGCCATACACTTCGTAACCTCTGGATACTTCTATGGTATGTGAATATGCTAGAGTTTCTGAAACTTTGATGGTGCAGCATATGTGTATTTCACAAAGAGATGGGTTTTCTGTGACGGATCTCAGTCATGGATAAGTGGACTTTCTTCTGGTACTCAAAGTAAATTGTTTTATCTACCCATTGTCATTTTCCGTTTAACATTTTGTTGCGTTGTTGATGGTCCTCCGTCTTTTTAACTCCATACAAATTTCACTGTTAGTCTATGTTTCTATGTTTTATTGCTGTGGTCATATTCGACAACAGTAACTAAACATTGAACTCACTGACACTTGTTCTACATTTTCAATGTCGTATAGAAATCGCATTAACGTAGCTAAATTTTGGCCTGAAATGCTATTTGAAATGTTATTCATTCTCTTCTATTGCAGGTACTCACACCGAGGCAACCGTAGATGCAGTTGCAGAAATGGCCGTCAACGCCAGAAACATCATCATTACGCCTGGATATGGTCTTTGTGTAGCGAAAGCACAGTATCCCTTAGCCGAATTGGTACGTGACATACATGTGATGCATTTCCTACCTCATGGGTTTGCTCTACTTCAAGTAACCTCTTCAGCTTTGTATCTTCAATCTCGTATCAATTTCTCTTAAATTGATGATATTGTTACACTACCCTTCATATGCTTCATACATGGTGCGGCCAATAAGTTTCTGGACAAAATGTAGAAAAATGCAGATCTTACAATTCTGCATGATCATTAATTTGCCATATGTAGGTTAGGATGGTATGCCCAGTTGCAAAAGATTTTCGTTTTTATAAGTCTGCTGCCCCATTTCAGAAAACATGCGAAATTTTGGTTAGTTTGTTGAATTTTCAGGATTATCGATAGATACATAGGAAGAAACACCTTGCCATGCTTTTGAAGCAGTGATGCATTGAAGTATTCTCTTCGCGCAGAATCTGCTATATCTATACATGTAAATGATTCTATAGAAATAGCAGAACTCGACGCCTTGGATTAACCGAAAAATGTCGAATCCATAATATGCGTTATTATGCGCATAATAAACGATTTTGGTTGACGTAGGGCAGGCAGTTTTCTTTTTCTATCAAAATTATCTGTAAAATATTAAATAAAGGACCAACACTGCTGTTTTTAAATAATGTGACAAATTACGATAATTTAAAGATTTTCTGTAATTCTTAGTAAATGAAGTTATTGAGACTACTCGTCGGCCTGATCGAAATTGAGATTTCAATCACTTGGTCGTATTTTGAGACGTTACAAGCATTTTTGATGTAGCCACCTGCAGATGTTCATCTGAATGTTGTCATGCACGATAGCGCAGTTTTCTTAATGTTGTCGGGCTTCTGTGTGGAGGTGCAAAAGGTCCATTATTCGAGTCTGTCCGCTTCGGGAGGTAGCCCCGCTCTAAAGGAAAAATCTTCCACGAATCTCAAAAAATCGCTTTAGGCCTCAGCCACACTGCGAGCTTTTCCAAGCGTTTCCGAGCAAAGCGTTTTGCAGCAAATATAAAGTCGCCATTACAGCAGTTGTAGACTGCCACACTGTGAGGAAAGCAAACCAGAGCGATTAATAGCTTACGGACATACGTTTGCTCGGGACGCTCGTGTTTGCTTTGCTTTCATTGTGGCTGAGGCCTTAGCATACATATGTCCGTTGAATTAAGAAGTCTATTAAAACCATCGGAGCTCATTGTGAGTAATTTTTTATCTAATTTGACAATCTTACGCGACCTCGAAATCGACTCTTTAAACGTAATACATCACGTTATTTGATATCAACGTTCATTCTTAATGAGGTTCTTGTAGATTTTTGTATTTGATATTTCTTTTCTACAATGACATCACATTTCTCTCTGCAGGTCGATTTGCTCAACAGTAAAGGCAAAAAAGTCCGCTTCGGAATTCACCCCGTTGCTGGCCGCATGCCTGGACAATTGAACGTTCTGTTGGCTGAAGCCGGTGTCCCATACGACATCGTCCTTGAAATGGACGAGATTAATGAAGATTTCGATGATACCGATCTTGTGCTAGTCATTGGTGCCAATGATACGGTGAACTCAGCTGCAGAGGAAGATCCCAACTCCATCATTGCTGGTATGCCTGTTCTCCGGGTCTGGACATCCAAACAAGTGGTAGTGGTGAAGCGAACCCTTGGTGTAGGGTATGCGGCAGTTGACAATCCAATTTTCTTCAAGGAGAACACCAACATGCTTCTGGGAGATGCCAAGAAGATGTGCGACGGACTTCTGACCAAAGTGCGCGAGCACTATTCGTAGATTAGAAAAAGAATAGGAGTTTTTCAATTTTCAGGAGTGCTTTTGATGACTTGCCCCATTTGAACAATTGTGTGATTGTAATTTAATCAAAATAATGAGACGAGATTCGGATTTCAGTTTTCTATTTGACAGTGATGGAATATTTAGAGATCGGGAATGTCTGTTAGGCGATGAGGCAGTCAGCAAAAGTGCAATGTTGCATCGTTCAAAAAATTTAAAACAGTGGAAGTAGGAATATCATAAAAAGATTTTACTTTGAGGCATTTAAAGCTGCAAAACAAAATAATGTGCGGACTTCGTGCTAGTGGCATCATTAAACGAGTGCCTCAGAATCAGTGGCCGCGCGTGACTCCTAGCTCAGGTGCTGCCCATTAAAAGTATTCTTGCAGTTCGACAAAAGCATCAAAGCCGACTTGCACAATATTTGCTTGTAGCTTCGTGATTTCAATTGCCTCAGAACAAATATGTTTCAAAAAGGCTAAATTGATCAGCTCTATTCCAAAGACAAAACCCACTTGTCTTAAGTTGTAGAAATTGTTTGCAATGTCATTGCTTAATTTTAGACTAGACTGACAGATGAAAGTGGTAGCCTAATCATCCAATTTTTCAATACACTACGGAATTCATGAGGCCTCCTACTTTCGATTCACAGCGGCTCAAAGTGTGATCTGAGCAGTATATGGGCCTACTCAACACACGTACGGTGTTTTAGGGCATCATGCATCCATCCATGGCAGAAACCACCTGACGGTGTGCTCTCCTATAAAATAGTGACAAAAGTATTAAAATTGGGTTGAACAGGCCTACCGGCTTCGAGCTTTGTTCTCCGGATATAAAAACAACTGCTGTTTTTGGAATGTGACATGGGAATGGCACAGGCTCATGTATGTGCACCTCCAACTCATGGATCCCTACAGGAGCACTGATCGAATAATGACATAACTTAATTGAACAGTCCTGATCATTTGCCATCTCTACAGGCAGCGCAGTGGGCATTCTTTTCGATTAATTGTTGTTGTGCGTGCGAGGATTCTCCTGCGAGTGATGAAACATATTTGTGAAATCAAGAAGAAGCCTACCCCGGTACATTCGTATTTTTACTTCTCATTCGATAACTCAAAACAGCAGCCATCGCAACGCATGGTCCTACATAGTGGACTACTGATGCGTAGAGACTACACAGTATGTGGGCCTATACATTTTCAGTGAACTTGACTGGTTTATCTTGTAACGGCCCCCTTCATTCCGGCAGAATCTTCAATCTAGACTATTCTAATTTCAAAGTGGAACACTCAAACATCAAGCCGCGTGAATTATGATATTCCTCTGTGGGTTTGTTGCACCTCTAAAGTCATCAAGACAAAAACAACGGTAATCAAAGAAATCGATATGTAATATTAAAATATGGAAGTCATTGTCAAAATCTGTCTGACACAATCATAAAAATACTGACTAAAAGTTATAAAAAGAATGATCAGAAGGGGTGTAAATTCAGAGAAAGTGAAAACAAAGTCTTGAGCAAAAGCACTCCAGGATTGCATTACTTCTTTCAGTCACTGCTGTATCGCAATGCCTCTGCTGCCGCTGCAAAAGAAAATAAAGACATGTCAGATCATCTCTAAAAGATGGATTACTTTGACGTGAATTGAATATAGCGAAGTAAATACCCATTTATACCTTCGAGAGGCAGAAGCAGGCGGCTTTCCTGAACTATCTTTGGCCCTATTTCACACAGGAGCTATTCTCGTGTGAAATTCTCGCATTATTTACTTAGAGGAATTCTTACAGCAGGTCGGTATGACCTCAGGCCCGCTTCTGCTAGACGGCGATATGCTGTTCGTATACTGCAATACTGCTGTTCGTATGCTGCAATTCCTGCTGCAGCTTTCCAGCTGATGGCCAGTCGAGGAACACTCTTCAAGCGATTGCGCTTTGCTGAGATAACCAACTTCCTATCGGTAGCATTGTTTGTCAATCTCGGTCTCCCTGATCCTTTCCTTCTTTTAACATTTCCATCATTGTTCCATCGACTCCACCACCTGCTCACAGTAGAGTGTGATACACCCAACTTCCGTCCAACAAACCTACAACTCTTTCCACATCGTAGCATTCCAACAGCCATTCATTTTACAAACTCTGATTGCGACATTTTTGCTTCAAAATTTAGTCAGAAAGAATTGCTTGATAGTGATAAAAGGTCGAATTTGAAATGCATCAACTATGCCAAAGATATCGACAATGGACAGCTGCTTTATATTAGCATGACAAATTTGATGCATAGACATCCTGGTCAGTGCAGTATGAAATAATAGTCGTCCACTTCCATTGAGATTTTCTATATCAAGTGGATCGTTTTTAATGTCATAGAGTATACTTTCTTAGTTATACTCGCACATTGTTCAGAAAAATTACACTTCCTGCTCATCGAAATAGATGCATCAAAGATATTGTAAGGTAATGATATAACCTGTCCATCTTTTACTTGTGAGCCACTACGTGCAGCATCTAACTGACACTATCACTTGTAATTCTATTGTGAGTTGTGTTCACATAATGTTGCTAATATTCAAGTAATAGCTGAATGTGCTAACAATCAATAGTTACACCACGAAGGATTACACGAGCGCGAGGCTCGAGTATAATCGAAATTGGTGTAACCCAATTGCCGCACAGCAACGGTGTAAGAAGTCACAGTCCAGCGTTTTCTAATTCACTTGCACCCGCAGTTATGAGACTGACAAGTATGACAAGTGCGGCTTCTTTGCAAGTGTGATGCAGCACATTGAACCGATTTCTATGTAATTGCAGAAACTCTACCTTAACAATTCAACAACTAGATTAAAAAATGAACGAGTTTCAAACATAGTGGTCTACTAATTTTGTTTTCTGATACATAACGCTAAGATGAATATTTCATATGTTAGAAGATCCGTCTGAACTGCTGATATCTGAGCAGGAAACTTCTTGGATTGCGATGTCTGAAGAGAAAACATTAAACATTACCGGCGCTGTGGCCTTGAGGCAGAGTGTTCGCTCTGCGTCCGGGAGACCTTGGTTCGAACCTTGGTCGGGTCAAACCTAAGACTTTTAAAATAGGTGCACTCTGCGTTCTTGCTAAACACTCAGCACAAAAGAATGAGAGTGGGATAAATGGAACTCGGCCACATGGAAGAGCGGTGTTTCACTGAATGTGCTTCCGAGTATAAACAAAGAACATTTATTTTTTTTTAAAGACCTATACTCTAGTTGATCATTATATGTCATAGAAGCCCATTCTCTCCATCATAGCAATAGCAACTGAAAGTTAATCATGAAGTTAGCTACAAGAAGGATAGAAAACACAACAGAGAGATAGAGAACATTCGGGTAAGTTGACAAAGAATGCTTCCTACCTAAGATTTCTGCCTAGATGCAGCAATTTTGGGTAGAAATTGAGCGTCATGAGTCTATGACAGTCCATGTCAAGGCAGAATTTCATTGTCTAATTGGTTTGTCGGTTTGTGACATACTCACAACACATTTGTATTCTTTTTGTAGCTAACTTTTCTGCTTCGATATCAGCAGTTCAGACGAATCTTCTAATCTTTGAAATATTCATCTTAGCGTTATGTATCAGAAAACAAGGTTAAAAGACCTCTACATTTGAAACTCATTCAATTTTGGATCTATTTGTTGAATTGTTGAGGTAAAGTTTCTGCAATTACATAGAAATCGGTTCAATGTGATGCATCACACTTGCAAAGAAGTCACACTTGTCATACTTGTCAGTCACACAGCTGTGGGTGCAAGTGAATTGGAACACGCTGGGCTGTGACTTCTTACACCGCTACTGCGCGACGATCATCAAGATGAATATTTTAACAGCCCAAATTTGAGGGGGGGCCAAACACACACGTGGCCCCGGCAAATTTTTCGAGGGGGGGCCTGGCCTCCCCTGGCCCCCCCCCCCCACTTCCGCGGCCCATGATCACAAGGGATCGTTAAAATGATTTGTATCTAGAGGAAATCCCATCTCTCATCTATCTGACGTTGAAGCTCAATCAAAGTAACTTTGATTCTTCAGCTCAGAAAGTATATTAGAATCACAAGTGATCAGGAAGTGAAGAAAAACTTACATAAGTTACAAATCCTTTCGTAGATATCTGGGGATACTGCGGCCTTTTTCAGCTTCTTCAGGTAGTCTTCCAGCGTCAGTTTGGCAACAATCTGTAGGAAATAGATTAAAGACACTTTAAAACCTCAGAATTCATACTGGAGTCCTGCACTATCTATCAAGAGTTCTGCTTGTTTCCATTTGTTTCAGGACTATTTCGACCTGGGATTTTAGAAATAGCAACTTTGCATTTACAGACATGCAGTCAAAATTCGTGGATTATTATTCAGTCAAACCTCGCTTCGCGACCATCGTGCTTTAACGACCTGTCTTTCTAGGAACCGAACGATTAGATAGGAAATCCCATATATTAAAGTCTCGACATAACGAACCTTCGATATAGCGATCATCGCGCTTTACGACCGTGTTTTTCAATAACGAACTGGTCATTTTCTCTCGATCGACCACGCGACACTCCAGAATATTGAGAAATTGTCCAAATACTTCCCAACTCTGCTTATTTCATGATGTTACTCGGATAGGGATGGATTGACGGTAAAAATGACGTAACACTATGCTGCCATCATCTTCGGGATGGAATTTAATCCCTAAATTGTCGAGAATTAGAGGATAAAGCAGCACTTCTTTGAACTCAAGTGACAGCTTAAGTCAACATCAATTATGTGGATAAGAAACTCAATCATTAACCGGAGCACCTGCCCGACATTGATACTAGATTCCTATGTTAAGAGAGTGATATAATCATCCTTTATAAATATGTTGACTCCTTTACAAATTACCGTCTTTTGTCGGTTATTCATTAGAGGTGCAATCTTGACCACCTCATGATCGTTGATGTCACGATTCTATTCGAAAGTTTTTTTATTCTAATTGCTATGATTCGTTGTCCGATTAGTGAGGAGATTGATTTGTACATTCACAAGTTGCTGCTAACCAGATGTAATATCTTAATTATCAATGAAAGTTTCCTGGCATTATCAGCAACCTTCCAGACTTCTGCATCGGTTATGCTGCATTTGTTTGTGACTTTCCTCTAACTTTTGTATTGGTACTTCAAGCCGCTTGATAATTATTGTTATTATTATTGAGTCCTTACAAACAAGAATCCGCAGCTAGACGTCATCAATTAGTAGTAGTAGTAGTATGTGTTTATTCATTTGAAATGGAAATCATGCATTGCAGATACACAGATGAAAATTACAGGGCTTGTACAGTATACAGAAGACATGCACAGTAGCTGTAGGAAATACATTAGTTAGCATATTTCTGCTAGGTTATGCAAAATAGAGCATCTGGGAATAAATGACAATTGGCGTTGTTGGGTTCTTGAAAAGGGGATAGAGACAGCGAGGGAATGTCGGGATCTTGAAAGTTTGGGGGGCATGATTTTATGCAATAAATGTTTTGGTTCTAACATTTTTAAATTAACCATTGACCATGTCTTCAGCAAAGATAAGTGAGTCTATAAATGCCTGAAGCGGTGCTTGAAGTAAACGGTCAAATGTACATTACACTTTACAGGTATGCGTTTGGGAAATTAATCAAATATTGTAGATAAAGATAAATATCTTTCATTAAAGAATAATGCATTTCTACATGACACTGTGATCTGGGAGTGGTAGCAGCATGAAACAACCTAAAACTACTTATTCAATTTTCATACTGCTGATCAAATAGCGTCAATCTCGTGGCATGGCGACCGTCACACTAATGCGACCGTTTCCAGCGGATCCGAGCGTGGTCACTATATCGAGGTTTGACCGTAGTTGTAAATGAAGCTATTTATCATGTTATTCATATGTAATGTCAGAATTCGCTAAAAAAACATCGATCTTTCATGGAAATGTAAACTTTATAACGATATTGGAAACCAGTTTTGTTCAGCTGTTATTCTGAACTGATGTTCAGCTGCAAACTCTGGTAGCCAGAACGAGCTTCTGCAGGGAACTTCTGAGATTTTCCAAGAATGATGGGTACCCTATGTTTACTACGAATCTGCACTCTGCCGAGTTCTACCCGTTACCTCTTCCTGTCAGACATGATAAAAGATAAGACATGCAAATCCCATGGGAAGTATTGTTTTAAAGTCATCGTCTATTCGATGTATACTCTTATCATGCTAATGACGGAAACGTTTGATCGACAATGTATGCGAGAATATGGCTAAATTCAGCTAAACTTTAATCAATATATTCTGCCTGTCGAAAACGAGAAGTTCGTTAGATCAGAATATCTGCAGCTTCGGATACAAAAGCACATGATTGCATGACCTAAGGACATTCTGTGTCATACATTATGATTCTAGCCACAGAGCAATTACAGTAGATAGTGTGTCGACTCAAAAAGTGTCTGCATACAGTGAAAATTGTTTGTATGAAAATATTCAGCTTTTACGGAGATAACGTTCCTGTAGTCTAAAAGATTATATGAGCAGTTTTTAAAAGCTAAATTTTTGCAAATTTATATACTACCGACATGAAGCCACGTTATAAGTAGTATGAAACAAGTTGGATATCAAAAGGAATGAATATTTGCTTACAAGCATCTTAATTAAGCGGAAATTAAACTGAAGATCTTGGAAATTTCATGAACTGTATTATAACGCAAGTCCCTGCAAGTCTTCAAGGAAAAGTTGAAAGCTTCTTGCCTGAGATGTCATGTTTTTAATTCAATTTTCAGCGGCATGATTTCATGATTCACAAGGCGTCATTTTGAATCTGAATAGTAATGTGGACCCATTTACATCTTCTAAATCTAATTATGATCAGTTTCTTTTTTATTTTGATGCTTTGTTCTTTCAGTGGCAGGCAGTTTGCGATGTGATCACGCTTCAGAAAATGATCTTATTATAATAAAACTGAGCTTTTACCAATGGCAACCATCGAATTTCTAAGTTAACAAACCATTACCTCTCCAAGTGATCATAACATGGAGGATTTGTGTACATTTCTGCTAAGGTGTAGAAATTTGCATGTCTCACAGGTGGTACTGGATCTCGACTCATGTTCATTAAATGAAATCGAAACTGTATACACACTAGAGTCTATGGCTCTAGCTCAAAGACTCACTGCTTCTCACTTAATCAGAGAGAAGGCAGAAAATGCCATTTTTACCGAATAGCTCAATCTGCGTCCGATTGCATTTCCATGTTTTTTCTTTGATCGTGTCTGACAAGAAAATAAGAATGGTACATCTCGACAGACGTGCAGATTCGTAGCAGGCATAAGGTGTGCAATTTTGTGCATCATTCTGCGAAAGTCTCATTTTCGGCTTCGTTCCCTGCAGAAACTCGTGCACATGTTTATGGAAATGGGTAAGATATCTACCTTGCCACAATAGAGGAGCTGCACCATTCGTGATTTGTCCTTCTTCTCATACAACTCAATAACGAGATCAGCTCCGTAAGGAGGATACTGCCCATCAAAGATGTCCATCGCTAACAACAGAGGAACCATTGAGGCATCATGAGTGGAGTAGAGATGCAGACGACGAATACTGAAATGTACAAGAAAAATGAAAATCATCAATTCGAAATAAAGCAGTCATAGATCGATATCCAGACCGAGTTTGTTTGAGACCAAAGTTGAAACTTTCGCTTGTGACCATGGCCGGCTATGCTTCACGAAAAATATGTTTTGGCCTGCTCTGGATGCCTCCCCACACATTTTTCGCTGTTGCTCCAAAGCTATAATGGCCGTGATTCTAATTTTTCATGACTTTTACTCTCTACGTATTGCTGATAACAGGCTCAAAATTTATCCAATGAGGCCGATGGGAACATCAAAAATTTCACCTTATTTTACAAGCACTTTTTGAAAATCGAAAATCATTGTCAAATTCTTGCAAAATTAAGTATCTTAATCGATTCAAATCACTTATAAGACCATTGACATTAACATGTTCATTCACCGACAAATGCATCTATTTTACTGTTATATGAATAATAAGAACACTATGTGAATAGTACTCACAATAGATTTATAAGTAATACTGTCAGCTTCATGCATTAAATGTATTTTGAAAATGCTATGCTTGAGTTGCACTCAGTTGTATTGATTGACTATCCCAATGCAATCAAACATCCTCTCCACATTGTCTCAGGACACTCTCATGAGTTAACTATTAAAACGCATCGTTTATCAAAGTCATCTACCAGCAATTACCGACAGAAAATCAAACAATCAATTTCTTAAAAAATGGACTTTAAACTTTGGATTGCTATTTATAGCAACAAGAGGATCGAATAGGTAAAAGCTGATTCCACCATTGTGTTATGACTTGCTCTTGTATATAATTCTGTAAAGTGATTGCTACTCATTTTTGTTTATAGTAGAATGTACACGCATCATAATATTATACTTAGGATTGGGTGCTTGTACTCTTTTATTATCGTTTGTTCTGGACTGGTTTGCTATTTCATTGATTTCCTGTTAACTTACAAGTCGTCAAATATACTCCTTCTATAAAATCTGATGCCTTGTAAATAAATGCACACTTTGCTACCCAACTGATTGTTCTCTCATTGCTTACCCACGCAATGCAACGCATTAGTACCAGCATACGCCAATTGTGTTGAGTTGTGATTTTCGGAAAGATTAAATCTTAGGATCATCAAAGTGACAGGGGTTTTCGCAGCTCAAAGGATCCCGAGTGAAATATGGTCAAGAGATCGTTTACGCACTCCCAGCGCCTTCGTTGGACGATCTTATAAAAGTGTGAAGAATTTCTTAACTGAAGATCTTCCTTAAATTACTGCATCGACTACCTCAAACTACTTGGGGAGTTTTTGCTACTTTCATTTTCTGAAGATCATTATGATCTCCCGTCGTTTGGTCAATCAGCTTAAAGATTGCATAATTTTCGGACTGAATTCACATAGCACTTTATGAGCCCAACAAGACGCCAGATGCAAAACTACCGATCTGGCAATGGAGCTGTTTCGTGACTGCCACTGATGCCGTCGAAAGAGTCAACTATGACCCACACAAACACACGAACCGTCGAACATGAAACTTACTTGGAATCGGATGAAATCATCGTTGAGATATTTTCTAAGATTTGACCACAAAACGGCCCGACGTTTATCCTGAGTCCAACCATTCTCCAATTCCTGCAAAATTAGATGAAATGGAAAATATGGTTCGAAACTTGATTTCAGTGTAGTGAGTAAAAATGCATGCTTATTGTAGTGATTTATTGATTAAATGCATGCTGTTCTGTCTGTAGAAGTGTGCATTTATGAAGTGAATCTGTTTCCGTAGCATCATGTCGCAAGAACAACACTCATAGGAATGCGAGCGCTTAAGAGGAGAACCACAAAGTTTCAAGTTCTATCTACCAAAATAACAGAAGAACGAAAATGCACCCATCCGAGTTTTCATCCACGGATGTAGCATTTTTTAACTGATAATCGTGCTCGCCTTCACAAAAATTGCACGAGGAGCTCTTTATTGAATTAGTCTACATACTACTGTAATGCATAATTAAGTACAACGACAATCACATTAATTGAATATTCAAGATAAGAGTTTAGCTTCTTTTAGTGACAAAATTTATGGTCTTCGACTTCATGGTTCGAAGCGGACTCAGACGGTTGACTGATGTTAACTTGAGCTCAAGATCATCCGTTTAAAACTGGATTTCTGAATTGGCAACAGCAGGGCTGCCGTGGAAGAAACTCAATGAAACTCTACGGAAATTATAATCAAGCAAAGTTTCCATTTGAACCTACACCATCTCATACATTGACCAATTTATATCTAATCAGAATTTTCACCGTATACGAGTGTTTCTTGCGACTGTATTCGAAGAGTCATTTTAGTTCTAACCTAACCTCTCTGGCATTTCGTGTTCACTAGCGCTTTCTGTTTAAGCTCGTTCACCGCGGATACGGCGGGCAAGTTGGATGTCCTTGGGCATGATGGTCACCCGCTTAGCGTGGATGGCGCACAAGTTGGTGTCCTCGAAGAGACCGACCAAGTAAGCTTCAGATGCTTCTTGGAGGGCAGAGACGGGGGAACTCTGGAATCGCAGATCGGTCTTGAAGTCCTGTGCGATTTCACGGACAAGTCGCTGGAAGGGCAACTTGCGGATCAAGAGTTCAGTGCTCTTCTGGTACCTTCTGATTTCCCGAAGGGCGACAGTTCTAGGCCTGTAACGATGTGGTTTCCTCACACCGCCGGTGGCTGGGGCGCTCTTGCGGGCAGCCTTAGTGGCCAACTGCTTACGTGGGGCTTTGCCGCCAGTGGATTTTCGTGCAGTTTGCTTGGTACGTGCCATCTCGTTGATATCTCTAACGTATATATATATATATATCTAATATCTCTCAGCTATTGATAGGCTGCATGAACCAAAACTATGTATAAATTTGCTATTAATGTTAATTATCCAAACCAAGAATTAGCCAACACTTCGCTGTATGTGCTGCAGTGCAACCGTTGGGTATAAGTACGCAACTGTGCGGAAAGTCGCCGTTGGCACAACAGATACCAGTCGAGACAAAATTGCGTTGGGCCGAGGTTGATATTTTGCCGTTGGGCAAACTACTTTTTCCCACTGGGTATTTAATGTAGGCAGCACAATGGCCAAATGATGTGGTGAAATGCTTGACCCACAGTGATGTCACATATTCACTACTACATTTGCAATCGTTGCGTTTAGGTCTTATAAAGCGAACTGGAATGGAAATGATTATTTCAGCAGCATCCGTGTGGAACATCTTTGTCACTTGATGGATTATTAGTCTGAAAAGTTAGTCTAACCTTCTACTATCATGGCAACTTGCATTGTCTGAATCAAAAACTACAATATATAGACGGATGCATCGTTGATGTCTACCAGTGGTGGGCAACGCGTGGCCCGCCACTGATTCTCATATCCAAAGTTGCCCGCAGACATTATTTGAATCGGTGATGTGAGAATAGAAGTGTAATGTTCATTTCTACTTCGACTTTTAGAAGGTACTTCTACAGTAGAGGGAGCCTCTTTAGAATTTGAAAAAGCATTAACTAATGACTTATTGAGCAATATGATGGCACAACAATTTTCATTCGAATGCTCAAGTGACATAGTCATCAACTGCGTGAGTAATACAGGACGTAGGCATATGTACGAGGACACTTGCATGTAGGTGTATGTGGTTTAGTCAGTTTCTATTTATGTCATTTTACATGGTACGATATGTAGGCGTATGGATGTACTAAAGACCATCATTTATATTATAGACCGCAGTTGTTGAACGTCATTATTCGATGAAGTAAGGTAATATTATCATATTGTCAATAACTATTGACCTCATTTATTAACACAAAATAGTTTCCACAATCATTTTGGCCCATTCACATTTCATTGTTCATGAAGATTTGAAAATGCAAAATACAGTTCTTTAAAAGACCACAGTTGAGTTGGATACAATGCTGCTGCATACATTTTTGAATACAATTTTGCCATGTACTGCTACCATAGTTGGGCACAATCCTTTGACTTCCGTTAATCAGTTAACTAACGGAAGTTAACTTCTTTTTAACTTTCTAAAAAAGTTTGCGATTAGTTTAACTTCCGTTACTCTCATGGAAGTCCGTTAATCCGCTATCTTTTTTTACTAAATATGCGGCTGAGAGCTCATGATGTCAAGTCAACTAAATATACAGAGTTTTGAAGGCTGAGTTAACTTGCTTCACCTTCGCTCATCGTGCCCTCTGACAACAACGCACGGCGCCATACAGAATTCGCATCGGTGTTTGCGTGAAGCTATTCTCTTCACACAATGAGGCAGACAGTGTCAGGAGCGCAGTCATACAAGGTCACAAGAATCGATTCTGTTCCCAATGCGGTCTCATTTCGTCTACACGCATGCTCCGAAATGCCGAACAAATTTCCTTAGAACAGGAAGAATATGTCAGCCATGTGTCCAGCCTTTTTTATTCTTTACCTACGACTCAAATGAAAAATATTGATGGATAAAAGCTCTGTGGAATAATTCATCAGAACAAACGACTTTACAGTTTGTAAGAAACATTGACCTGAGAACTGCTGTGAGATGATTTAAGTCTTTTTCGAGAAAAGCTGCATGGATAGCAGATATGTAGGCTTTTAAGTTTTCACAAGAGGCGTATGGATCCCTAGCCGAAGAAAAATAAAGAAACTAAGAATAGCAGGAAATTTATCTGTGAAGACACAATGTTAACTAAAATACGATTTTAAAGATAACACAAAATTTGAAGAATTAACGCTTTAACTTAAACTTCCGTTACTTTATTCCCAAATTAACGGATTATTCTTAACGGAACGAACTTTCTTTTTAACGATGCCAAACACTGGCTGCCACTATGTATAGTGCAGCGGTCTTCAAACTTATCCTCAAAGGTACCAAAAGAAGGAATTTTGAACATATTTCTGCCTTTTGAAATTGGTGGTCCGCGAGCCCAACTTGGTTGCCCACCACTGGTGTAGACAAACCAATTTCGCATTTTCACTTCATCAAGAATCAAGCAAAACACCGATTAGAGCACTTACTTGTCAACGCCTGCAGTATAGTAGGCAAGCTCATGACCGCACACCGCATTCATTTCATTCAGAAGGGTATGGCCCACTTCTGACATTGGAAGACCGTGATACTGCAAAACAAATACATGGAATGGAACCTATGTCCGATGTGATCATAGAGGCCTGAAATTCAAGACAACAACAATCCTTGATGATTTGGAGGTAGTCGCCCACCAGAGGACGACGCGAAACCGATGGGTGGGCAGTGACCTGCTCTTTGTGCGCAATGTATAACTATGAGCCTGTTTGAGAGCCATAGTCATTGATGTAAAAATTCAAACATGCTCACAGTTGCATTGCGGACGGGATTACATGGTACATCGAAAATGATGGTTCAACGTCACTATTCCCCCATACTGAGGCTTAGACGGTGCTGATATAGTTGAACATCAGTCCGGAGTGTTGAGATCTTTTAGTCCGGATGCCTTTCCTGCCGACTTCCATTGACACTGTCGGGGCTCGACCTCTGCACCGAGAGATCGCTTGGCCAAGCATTTAACCACTGTGCCATGGAGACCACAGTGGATACACAGGAGATCCATAGAGAGCATACAGTACGCCGACATCATATTAGAATGAACATCCGTTCCTCTTGCGGTCGCGGGTTAGATCTTCAATCCAATTTGGTTTTGATGCAGGTGCAACTAAGCCTGATCAGCAGGAAAACTTACTGGAGGCTACCAACAACTGAGGTTCAAGATATATTCAAGTACAAAGGTGTGAAAGCTATATGGACTCGTCCTTCAATTGCAGCATCACAACAACATCTGAGGACAATAAAGAATGTCTACTACTTGCTATTCCTACTTGCTGACTGTTGGTGTACTGCGATCAATTCAGCGGCAGCGTGCTTTCATCATATTTTCCAATTTGAGTGTCCTGAAGTCTCCCTCATCACTTTGCCTGTTTGGAGTCTGTTCATTGCATATTTCCGTCCCTCATTATGTGTGCAGGAAGAACTTAGGGATTGTTTGAAACTTCCATGGTGATTTTGTTAGCATCTTTCTCTTTTACATGAGATTTCCTTGTCTCTTGTTCATTGAGATAATTTGCTCCTCAGTTTTGTCATTTTCTGGATAGACTGTTTTATATTTCATAGCCATTTTAAAACATTCGTACATTCATACAAAGAGTCCCTTATAAACATTATTTATGCCTTCTCATCCCAGCAACGCGCTTTGATGTTAAGCCTATAACTGAAAATTATTATTATTCTCCGCAGAAGATTTGTCCTTAGGCCCAAGGCGTAAATAATCTTGGATCTTGTAGGCCAACTTTGATTTTGAAAGGTTAAATATTAGCCTCATCAGCACTTTAGTGACTTGCCACTAGTGCGGAACTGGCCTGAAATAGGATTGTTGCTGGCCTGTGCCTGGAAGTTGCCGGCCGCCGGACAGGACCGGCCCGAAAATCTCGCGCGGCTTCCATCTCTGTACCAGCTCACATTGAAACACACGTGTTTGAACTCTGTTGGCGGCTTATGGTTCATCGTGTGTGCCTCCGGCCTAAATGACCAAATAGGCCAACTTCACACGTAATCAGAGAAAATATAAGAAATTTCATTTTCACCGATAACTTCAATCCGCTCCCCATTGGATGTGTACTTTCTTTGATGCTGTCTGACAAGAGGAACAGGGTAGAGTTGGGCAGACGCTTCACGGTAGGCATAGGATGTGCGATGTGCGTCATTCTGTGAAAGTCTCATTTTCGGCCTCGTTCATTGTAAAAACTCGTTCTGACTGCCGGACTTTCATTGGACTCATGCCGTTCCCTATTTTCTACCCTCAGTATTAGCATCAGACTTGCTTCCCTCATCACATCCTCACGGGCAGTTGTTCTCAATCCTTCTGTGCAGTGACATCCATCTGATGACTAATCATATTGTCTGCATCCAAATTTGATCACGTGATGATAGCTCATATCTCATGGAAAAGTTGATCGGTCTATTTCAGAGACAAGAACATGCAAAGCTGTAGGAATAGGAAAAACTATGAATGAAAATTTTGAATAAGTCTGAATGCTTTGCAAGTTGTGCGAAGAGAAATGACTGATCATCAATCATTGCAATTAAATCGCATTATGCGGCTGACCTAATTTTTAATTGAGATCCAAAATATCCTTTTCTTATCCTCGCATTCCTTTAATACACGACGATAAACGAGACGGGATCTCAACAGAACGAAGGAAGAAATTGTTTAGGAATTGTCTGTACCAGGGATGCGGAGTCCTATCATTTTGATAGTACTCCGACTCCGGGGGTTGATAGGACTCCGGCTTTTGATGGGACTCCGACTCCGGGGGTTGATAGGACTCCGGCTTTTGATGGGACTCCGACTCCGGGGGTTGATAGGACTCCGGCTTTTGATGGGACTCCGACTCCGGGGGTTGATTGATAGGACTCCGGCTTTTGATGGGACTCCGACTCCGACTTTTGATAGTACTCCGACTCCGGGGGTTGATAGGACTCCGACTCCGGGTGGCAAGTATAGATAGCCTAGTTATTTTTAAAAAAGGCTGGTAACCTACATCATACATCATTACAGGCTTACCTGAACCTATCTTTAGTGATCACTGTTGTATCAATTATCAATCGTTTTCGATGAAAGTTTATCAAATGTCGTTTTAAGTTGGATGCATGCGACTATGTTCCTCCTATCTTGTTGATGCGTGCTTCACACGGTTTTTCTCCAGTCTCTACGAGGCAGGAGAATCTCCATCCTTCTTCAAAAAATATGAGTACACTTTCGATTTTAATCAGCGTTTTAGAGAAACCATCACACAAGATTAACGTTTGGTGAAGAGGTAATGTTCTCAATCAAACTAGTATTTCATTTTTGTCTCTGATGTGTCCTTTGGTGCGTAGGTGTGATCGAGGCTAGGAAGGCTTGTCTTCTCTAGGGCTGGGTTCGAATATTCGTTCGAACATCTTGAAATTCGAACAATTCGAATTCTAAAATCACTATTCGAATATTTCGAATACCTATCAATATCATAAATATTCCCGAGTAGCCTACATATTTATGCAAAGCCTACAATGACACTACAACAACATTCTCTACCATTACTCCATAGAAGCAAACTCCATCAGTTTTTCGCTGTCACAGATGCAGGATCAAATGTAAAGAAAGCTGTCGACGACTTGATGGATTTCAAAGGCACGATCCGATGTTTCGATCATGTATTGCAACCTTCTGTACTTGAAGGACTGAAAGCGGAAGAAGCAGACAACGTTATGAAACAAGCGAGGAGAATTGTACGGCACTTTCATTGCTCCAGTCAACAAACGGTTAAACTGAAAGACGAGGCTGCTGATTCTGCTGACTTTAAGTATCGAAAACTTATTCAAGGATGTCCAACGAGGTGGGGATCTTCTTTCGAGATGTTGGACCGTCTAATATTGATGAAAAAACCTGTTGTAAATGTACTGATGAGTGGCACTCGCGAAATTCAAGAATTGATACCGCATCCGAGGTTTTAGGAGGAAGTTGCCGATTTGAGAGATCTTCTGGAAAAATTGAACTTAATTTCAGAAACCATGAGCTCAGAAACCAAACCAATGAGCTCTTCAATCTATCCTATTCTCATAAATCTTCTGACGAATGTTCTCACCGATTCTGATGATTCCGATATCATTACGTCGTTGAAGCGCGCAATAAAAGACGGTCTTGAAAAGCGATACACTGGTGATGAGATTCGTAAAACAATGGAGATAGTGACAACATTAGATCCTCGGTTCAAAGATCTTTCCTTCTTCAATATTGACTCAAGACGGAAAGCCTATAGAACTCCCAGGAAGGCAATCGAAGAAATGGTGAAAGAGCAGCAATATGAAAGAGAGGATGTAACATGTACAGATCAAAAGGAGGTCGAACCCGTCGCAAAAATACGACGCGAGGATTTAACTGTGATGGCTGTATATGGTGCCAGTGTTCAAGCAAATTCAAAACCAGGGAAGACAGCCCCTACATTTGAGCAGGAGTGGAGAGATTACATCGCCGAGGAATCGCTAAATGATCCATTGTTATGGTGGAAAACGAAAACCGAACAATATCCACGTGTTGCACTTGCAGCCAAATTTTATTTAGGTGTGCCTGCGACTAGTGTGGCTTGTGAAAGAGCGTTTTCGACAGCAGGGCTAATCGTGAAGCCGAAGCGGGCGTCTATCTCCAGAAATGGTTCGCAAGTTGCATTTTCTTAATAAAAACTTGTAGAATCTTGTTTTGAATCATGAACATTTGTTATATTCTTGTTGAACATTTTATATCATTTTGAAAATACATTAAGTTATAGTTTTAGTTTTTAGTTATGATGATTTAACATATTTATTTAATGAACAAATTTTTCTTTGAAATTTTAAAAAATCAATAACTTTGCTTCTGTCATTATATTGTATCATATTGTAACCGGGAATTACCGGAGCTGAATTTGTGGAGTTTTTTTTCAACTTTCTTATCCTCGCTAGCACTAAATAAGGAATTTTCAGCTTTCAATTTCCCTTTTCCTTGATGATCAAAAATCACGTTTTACCAGGTAAAATAACGAATGTCACACACGCAATGTAAAATGGATAAGGCCAAGATGCGTCTTACTTTTCGGGAATAAAACTCGTCACGAAGGTTATACAGACACGCTGGCCGAATCTTCTTCGATCCATCGGGCATCTTTTTGTTGATTTGCAGCGCTCCGGGGCCTGCAACACAAATTACTTGCAAATCACATAATACAACGAGGTTTTATGCGGAACTATGCATTTCTCTCAGCATGTGATCAACGTCTCAATTATAAGCAAACCACTCACAATTTCTTAAATCTCATTAAATAAGGCACACTGAGATAAATTGCTGTGTCTGCGTTGTTTGGTCTAGAGATGACATTTCTTAATACTGATGGTCACGCTTAGAACTAGTCCCGAGGGGCAGAAAGATCCATTTTCCATTGAAAGTAATGCACAAACCTGAAATCTAATGAACTAAATCATTGCCACCGCATTGAACGTATACAGTCAGCAAATGTAGATCGTGATGAGTCGAACGATGTGAATAATATTTACATTTGACGAATTTATCACGGCGAAACATTGAGTCAAAGATAGGTACGGTTGACTTGGCAGACGTTCAGTCATCAATGTGATAACGCCAGCTCGTGTGTTCCATAACACAGCTTTCCTTATGCATTGCGCGCGCTTGGCCAATCACGTAAGCCAAAGGGAGACGACTATCTCCTCACGTCGCTACCATCGCATACAATGACTGAGATAGAATAGCGTCACTTCTAGAGTAACAGCGACAGATGAATCTATCTCTGTGATAAGACACTTAACCAGCTGATGTACCGCAGTATCTGTTAGGTGAAATCTCCGGTCAATGTCTCATACCTGTTCAGAAGTGGCGAACAATATTTTACTTTACATGTACACTGTGCACTTGCCCAGTTGAAAGCATGAGGACATAACTGGCAAGTTAGGGATGGGTCAGTCTTCATATACAAGCAACTCAAACCAGGTTAGGATCAGTAGCTTGAAGTGATAGAGCGGTGGCATCTTCGTAGGCGAACAGACTAATCCAACGTCTAGGCCCATTGAGCCTTACTTACTTCCCCGTTTCCGCCCTTTCCCACGTTGAGCGGAGTCAGACGGTTTAGGATGGCACGCATCTACTCCTGCTGATCATAAGCCATTTTCAGATTCCTGCCAGTGCTCCCACATCATCGGAGACGATTTTCGACCATGTTTTCCTTGGTCTTCCTCTTGGCCCTCTGTCCTCGACCTCAAGCTGGAAATATCTCTTCTTTCAGGCATCCTCTCTTCTCAGAATATGACCATACCAGCGCAGCTTTCTTCTCCACAGACCATCTGAAATGTCTTCCAGGTTCATCCTCTTTCTTAGGTCTTCCTTCACTCTTGTCTCCATTGGTCAGCTTCATCATTGCATTGTCTACTCTTTTCATCTTCATAATATCATCGCTCGCCATTCACGGTCCATGTCTCACTCCTGTGCATGATCGCGCTGCGGTGGCCTTTGATGTCAGGAAAGGTGCAAGTTCATCAAATCTACTTCAATCACACCTTATTCTCGAGAAAGCACAGCAATGTCGGTGGTAGGTCATGCGTGTTCGAATAGCTCAGTTGGTTAAGGCCACTACTTCGGTGCGGAAGTGAGGAATGTCCAGGGTTCGAGTCTGTCTGCCTCGGAGGTAGCACCGCTATCACTAGAAGTTGCCAACCCTAAGTTGGTCAGAGTTGCGAGTGTGTGAAGGCTTCTCCACCCCTAGCTTCTGACACGGCTCTGTTCCTCGGTTAGGGAAGGGATGAGCAAACAAATTTACAGCAAGGACTCAACTGATTTGCAATTGTCACTTTCCACACCTAACTCTTCACATGGACTCCCAAAATCAGGTTGTCCAGCACACCGTCGGCACGTGGCATGAGGCGTAGCTGCGCTTAAACGTCCCTTCGCACCCCATCTTTTGTGAATCCATAGATCGCACACTTCATAGTCTAGAATTCTCGAAGACTGCACAATAAGATGAAGTTTTTAACTTGCGACTTATTTATTTTCTCTTTTGCATCTTGCTTTAGTTTTATACGTTCTTGAATTCAATCAAATATCATTGGTGCTAGTATGCAGATGCAGGGACATCTATGATTCATATATAAGATATCTACATTCTACATATCTTACATTTATCATAGATATCCCTGGTAGATGTAAAAAAAACTGAGAAGTTACTGCACATGTTGACAGGGACTTGAATTTGATCAATTTTTTGAATGCATAATGGATCCAATTCTATGGTACACTGAATAAATGCAAATTTCTATTCAGATTGTGGTTGTCATGAATGCATAGAAATATATTACCTTCACTCATTTGAAAAGTCCATTTCAGTCATAGAAATTAACAATATCATAGAAAGTGCTAGAATGGAAATTGCATGAAAATTAAGGCACACTCCGGAGGAACTTATTTGGGGCAAAATCCCAATTTTACGAGCTGTTTTTTTTGTTTTCTGGCCGGCATTCATACTTCTCAAGTCAATTTGTGATCTCAATTGTTGCCCCTTGTCTAAAGATTATGTACAAAAAAGCAAAATTGAATTTACAAAATGCCACGCCGACGGGATGACAAAGAAAGAACTCATTTAAAACGCTCTGTATAGCCATCATTTTGAAATATCGCTCCTAAGACACATATGCAACTTGTAATGTCGATTTACACAACATGAATTGTTCCAGCTTGAAATCAGAGGCCAAGAAATCTTCGATTATTCATTTTTCATTATAAGGAGCCCTGTTCAACATCACACCTTAATATGTTTTGCATGTTTTCGAATATCAGCTTTCAAAAAATGATCACGCTACATTGCATGTGTCGTTCAGTGATTAATCGGAAAGTTTCGGCGACATTTCATTTATGATTGCAGTATGTCAGTGGTGGGCAACCAAGTTGGGATAGTGGGCCACAAGGAGTGGCCCACGAAAAGGCTGGCGCCACCAATTTCAAGAGGCAGTAGTATAGGCTTAGTATTCTTTTATTCCGTACTTTTAAGTGCACATATGGGTTGTTGTACCGCACGTACATGTACAGTGGTCGCACTACATAACAAAATTTTGCATGTCAATGTATACAGCAGTGTTGTACGCAACTAATTTGTTTAATATAAAGGAATCACGATTCACTTTCTACAATTCATGTGAGTATTGAAGAGCGAATATGCCTGTAACAAATCATAAGTTCTTCTTTTGTGTCATTAAATGGTAATTTGACCGACATTACCTTGTTTCATCAAAAGGTCAACGGTCTGTAAGTGCAATTTAACTCTCAAAAATGAAATTCGCACAAGATAAAATTGATTTTGCTACAATTATTGATCATGCTACATGTACACACGTGCACATATGTCACCCAAACATATACGGCTTTTAAAAACCGTGCATGGGCTCTACAAATGGTGACTCGCGCAGGTGATGATCATTTTGTGATCATACGAGATGTTCATTACAAAGGGAGTATGGTTGGATAATTCAAATGTGAATTTTTGGGTCATCATATTGCTCCTTTAGTTGTGAATTGATGCTTTTGCAAATTCTAAAGATGATCCCTCATCCTTAGATGTACCTCCCAAATGTCGAAATCGGAGTAAGTTATTTTTCACACCATCGATTCAAATAATGTCCGCGGGCCACTTTAAATATGAGAAGCGGTGGCGGGCCACCCAACATGTACCGGCGGGCCACGCGTTGCCCACCACTGCAGTATGTCATAATTACTGTGATTGTAGACATTTCAGTGATAATTGCCGGTAAAAGACTTTCAATGTGCTTATTCCAGAAAAGAGCTCGTTTGTTTAAATGAGAAATTATCCAATAATTAGAATTTTTATCTGTGAATCCTTCAGATGTTCTCACAACCAGTACAATGACCACTTTCAATTATGACTATGTGAACCAATTTTTAATTCGTATTCCAGCATTGAAAATTGGATAATAGTTGTCAATGACTGCGTCAAACAAACACGGTATTCCAACCCATGGCATGGTGGGACATTTCGGATGAAACAACCCTGCCATCTAACTTTCAAGGTTTTCAAGAAAAACCTGTACTTTGCTGTCAGCAGTTACCACATTTACATGAAACTTGCAAATAGTTTGACTGTGATACAACGTAATAGATCGAAATTTATCTAAAAATCATAGACTTTTTCTTTGTGCCATCGTTGTACATGCATACGTAGGATATCAAACAATATTTGAAAGCATTATCAGAATAACAAACGACGGCCGCAGAATATCGCATATCTGTCATAACGCATAGTTTTACCTGTAATTCGGAGTGTGATATGTGATGGTTTCCGCTAGCTGCATACATAATACACGGAAAATATTAGGCAATAGTCATGGATTTCTAAATGCTATAGAAATCTATGCAAAAGTCCAAAATATCTAAATCCAATCATTTCCATTCTAGTCATTTAGCGCATGAGGACGGCGTGAATTCCATTAATTCCGTTGTTTATGCCACTACAACAATGGTGTGAATTTATTGTTTTCCAGCTTACTACTCAGATCCTATTGACATGGAAAGCAAGAAAATTTTGCATTTTGACATTCTTGACATATTATCATATTCAAGTTAGCATAACTCAAGCTTGATAAAATGCATAAATCGTTCAATGGTCCGTCTAATTCTGATGACATTCAAAGTTTGTCGACTAAAAATGGTGCATTTTATAACTTCCTCTAAGATTGAGTGAACTTATAGCAGCATCAAAAATCAAACACAGCCTTCGGAGTTGCTAAATGATTGAAGAGAATTCTGCCCCACTTAATCAATACACACGACAGAAATCGTGAAATATTGCTGTTACAGGTCATCGTGCATTGCTTATCACAGTTATCAATATCTATGAACAGTAAGATTACACTATCCGCTCAATTAAGATGGAATTCGTCGATGGACCCTATCATAAGAAACAAACAAATCTCCAATCCAAGTTTCCATTTCGCAACATTTTGAAACAATTCTTTTATGTGTTTAGCGACACTTTGACGGATCATTTCCGTTGGACCCCAGCGCTTCAAATTATGAATATATGATATTTAGTCATCTAAGAATTCATGAAAATTTCCGTGTGATAGTTTTCACATAATACATGTACAGTAACCTATTGTCTACGAGGAGTTACACGGTGAGAATCTCCCAGCCGAAGGCGAGGAGATTTCTGTGTAACTCGGAGTAGACAGATAGGTTACTGATATGTATTCGCCTCATGTGCTATGCCCCTAATGCAATTAGGCGGTCGATTATAATTGAGTAAAATACGCTTAGATATCCATATTCAACATGTATATTTTGAACTGCAATATCTTTCTCAGGTAATCTACTGCAGTAGATTACCTGGGAGTAGATTACCTGTAATGTGTTATAACACACTTTAACGATTGAAACAGTACTATGATTGAAAACTAAGTTCTGACTCACCGAAGCGAAAAGAATTAGCTCTTAAATGCTCCATGAGAGCTAGAAGATGTGCCAGATTCAAAAAAATTGAAGACGGAATTGTCTTAGACTTCTAAACCACTAATACACTCTTACAGATAACTAATAAATTATTAATAATTACGAGATGAGTCTGAGCTTAGTTTCCAACCCAATACAAATAATAGAGTAACACATCATAAAGTGCAATTGTTAAAAGTACATCCATAAAAATTGATAGACTTGTTTTCTCGTGTGTTTGTGTTGTTTGTAGATACAACATTGTTTGTTGTAGCTTCATATGATCCATACAGCACTTTCGACATATCTTTCTCGAATACCTCGGCATGAATGTAGGCACTATCTGCTTTTTCATTGATTCGACCTGTTTTGAGTGCTGCAACCTCCTTGGATATGCCGCCTTGTACAAGTCGAGTCTTAGCAGTGCGTCGTAAAGAAGTGTTCGTAAAGAATTCGCCGTCTTTTGCAATATTTTTCATCAACGTTTTAGTGGTATTTTCAATTTTATGAATCCCCATTGGGCAGCGTTTGTACCAAACAGCTCCTTTTATTTGATCCATAACGCTTGTTTTTTGACATTCTTTCAACGTATTTCAAATATTCTTTATCATCACTGTCTTTACAAAGAATTAATTGAGATTCGTCTCCAAATTCCATATCATGATGTTCTTTAGCCGCTCTAAGGCTCAAATGAACTCCCAAATGATAAATAAGTGTGTGGATTAGCTGATCTGGATTTGAAATTCCAAAACTACCATTTTCCCACAATTCGTTCTCTTGTTCTAGATCAATTGGCAATGCTCTTTTCTTTGGTTTTACGTTACCGCGTTGAGCTGATTTTTTCATCTGAGCATCAAGGGAATCACGAGCACTTTTGAAATCAATGTCCGTAAAAATAGAAATTTTCCATTTCATTTCTGTATTGAAATATAGCTGTAGCATCGCACCAATGCCTTTCAACGATTCTGGAGGATACATATCTCCATCAACCTTTCTGACCTCAGCGAAGAAGTACTTCAAACAGTGATTGAGATCGTTTGGTGTAAATTCTTTCACATTTTTATATACTTTCAAAACACTATCGTCAATTCTTATTTTCCAGTGGTCATGCCAGGTGACAAATAGCTTGAATGCCCATCTCATCTTATTCCAAGTACTTTTTGGTATTCTATTATCGATATCAGAATTAACTTCTTCCTCTGACATGTTTACAAATCTCGACGTCATTCCTATGTCGTTGATTAGTCAAAAGTGAAGAAAGGAATGCTTGCTTAGATAATTAAGCTGTTTCAAAATTCATGAATTCAAATATGAAATATATCCATGGAGTCATGAGATATCATTCAGCGAACACATAGTATTATTACACTGACTTCTATGTATCACACAGCTCAAATCTACTCATATGATGCTATGGTATTCTCCTCGCCTTCGGCTCGGAGAATACCGTAGCATCACATTCGTAGATTCTGACCGTGTAATACATCGAAGTCAGTGTAATAATATTACGTAACCAACGAGAAGATATGAAATATGCCTATGTCCAATCTCAGATCCAATACCATAGATCTATGTTGCGCTCTATAGATCCATTTTTATAACAAACTTAGATATTTCAATGAAACACAAACTTAACAATATCTTAAATATCAGTGATTTCAGCGGAGAAATACTTGAATTTGACTTCAGCGGAGAAATATTTGACTTTGAATTGAGCGGAGAAATACAAATGGAAGCATATGATCATGGAAATCTAAGAATTCCACAAAATAGGTCAAATATAGTCTATCCTTTTATGAAATAGGAGAGGAAGAGCACGGTCATCAACTATGCAGTAGTGGACATTAATGATGAGATGTTTAACTTTGACATTGAGGAAAAGCAGTAGAAAAAGGCTACAATCAAATAAGAAAGGATTTGAAAGAATTCCAGACTCAATACTAAGACGATAGAAAAGTCGCGCTTTACTTCAACTGATTCAAACAAAGGCATGAATAATGGAAAGTGGCTCGTGACTACCAGAGCAAGGTATCAAGAGCACTGAATGAGGATTGCCTATCAAAAGATGGAGATGAACTATCTGTTTGACTGCTTCTTCATAGAGCTCAAGAAACAAAATGGCGATCTGTATCCGCTTCCTACATGGAAATCTTTTATGTTTTCTATAACAATATTATCTCAACTAAACGAAAGGATGATGACCGAAGGATTCCATCTTGAATTGACGACCACCTCAACAGCACAAAGTAAGTCTTCATCACATTTATTCTTGCCATTTCAATATCTAAATTCTAAACTACTGAATGGATTAAAATGAACACGAATTGCATATTCTCTAATTTATTTACCTACTCATGCTACAATTTTTTAATCTGCAAATAGTTCATTTTTTGTGACATTTAGAAATTTATATCTAGGCCTACATAACAAAACACATGCAAAGTCGCATGATAGCTGGAATGTATTTATAATTCAATGAAATCATTGGCTAACGAGCAATAGTGCTTAGTGTATGAGTATCAAGTAACGAAAATGAAATCAGTCATGTAAATATATAAAGTATGCGTGTATATTTTGTATATGCTGCCCACACAGAGAAAATTGCCTCTTTGTATTTATGTTTCTATAATAGTCCAAAAGTATTTTTCATTCAACACCAAAAGCTTGAGCTATTAAGTATATGGTGCAAATCATTTAAGCAATATAAGCTGGTAACGGAACGTATTCCATCTTTTATTTATTTGCTTATTATTTCATTCCAAAATACAAATGGTAGGATCAATGGCATCAGATTATGATAGCAAATACTGTTATATTTTTCTTGACTTTACTTCATTGACTACAAAATACCATAAATTTCTTAACAATTCTAATTTTTCTAATTCTTCTAATTCTGTTTTAATTCCAGCTCCTCTTCGAATGATGGATCAATTGTGGTTGCATCACACAGTTGCTATCAAATGCAAATTTTCAATGCCGTGGACATACTACATACAACAAGCAACATTTTTTTTCTTATGCATCGTTGGAAAAGTTGACTTCCCAATACAGAAAGTGTCTGGAAAAGTGTCATTTTTCCTTACTCTCTTTACTTTTCCATACACTTTATCATGTTTTTGAATTCCCTTTTTAAAACACATCATTTGTATTAGAGAATCACACTGCTCATAATTTATGTAGAACACTTTCAAAACAACACTATATTGCGTTTACATGAGTTTGTAATGAATCAAAATAGGCAAAAAATTGAGGACAACATTGTGGCAGTTAGAAAAGGTAATAATTTTCGACGAATCACTGGTCGCAACAGCCGAGTTGCTTGACGTTGATTTGTCTAAATCACCAGAAGGACCCATTTTGCTTGATATGGCTAATTTCGAAGAATTGGTGTTATCAATATATTTGAGAGCTGTTTGTTCGTTTCTCCAATTAAAGTGCTTCTTCAGAACTGCAGAAGATGTTCCAGCTTCTGCTAGCATGTTAGCTGCGCTTCTTCTCACTGCATGTCCCGTATAACTAGATGGATTTCGAAGACCCAGAAAAGTAGCCATTTTGACTGTCATTTTCGCTAACATATGTACACCCATAGGCTGCTTGGTGTAATAGCCTGAACCATCCTTTCGCAAGCGAAAACATTTCATAAAACGCCCGTCAGAGACCGAAAATTGAGCCAATAAATTGTCATATTTTTCAAGGTATTGACACATCTCAATCGGAATATTGAATTTATTTTTCACCTGTTCTCCTTTTTGCTTCGATATGGTGTAGTTTACCCACATTCCTGAATGTGAATCGAATTCAAAATCGTCTACATCTAAAGACACCAAATCAGCGCACCTCAGTCCACCGGAATAACAAACAATAATAGCTGCTTTTATATGGATGTATTCACATGTATTTGGAGCGTCTTTTAAGAACGACAAAATTTCCTCCTTTGTAAAAGTACTAGCTGTCTTTCTGATATACCCCGACTCGAATGATTTGAGCAACATTGTAAGACGAGGAAATTTCTGAAGTTTCTCACCAAAATTTAATTGAAATTTGTTATTTATCATTGAATAAACTGACCACAAAGTACTACTCGCAAATTTTTTGATGTTCCTCAAGTAGTCAAAATATTGCACGAAATCTTCTTCAGTTGGTCTTCGATCATTGAGTTCTGCATAGTCGACGAATTCTTGCCATCTGGTGCTATACTTTTTAGAACTTTTCATTGGATTAATATCAGCAATTATTTCATCACTTGATCTCTTCATCCTCAAGACGATTGCAACATCTAATGAATACAAAAGCATGCATCACAGCAATATTTCGAATTTGAAATTTGTAGTGTAGATTTCATGGATTGTGATTTCTTTGCAATAATTTGCTACCACCAGAGAGGTGAATAAATGAGAAATTGCCATAGATAGTAATTGAATGCATAAGAAAAAAGCTCTCTCGTGTGAATAGAAATCCTCGTATGGAAAAGTAGCACTTTTCCAATTTCAGGAAAATAATCTTTCTAAGCAGTGAGATCCAAGAGATGTGATGCAGATGACATAGTACTATGCCTTCTTTCCAATGTTATAAAACATTACTATACTACTTTGACATATCTATTGTCTTTTGGCGGGCGAAATATATAGTGAGAATTTTAAGTAGATATCAGGGTAATTCATCGTCATAGTGGGTAACATTGAGATCATTGGAAGACCAGAGATATCTGCACTAAACTATGCGTTATGTATAAGATATTCCATGATATTTTTTATGGGAGTTATTTAGATAACTCCCTTTGATTTGAATTGTAAATTTGTTTGTGATCAACGCATTATAGAATTCTTATTACGCGTACATATAGATCTACTTCGGTTGCATTGACAATTTTAGTGTAAACATTTGCCAGACATGGATGGTAAATTGGGCATTGTCAAACCTCTGGTAGACCTCACTAATGGACTCATCGGCAATCACGATCCGAATATAATATCATATGATGAATCTGAAACTATTGAAGATCTGTTCCCACTACTAAGTGATTTGCAAAACCACAACACGAATTACAGCAGATTTGCCAACTACTCACAACAAGAGCTAAATGAGTTGAATAAATCAGTGACAAACAAGAACACCAAAAAGCGCAATAAATGGGCAAATAAAATATTTGAATCTTGGAGAAAAGAACGACTGAATTATGTAAATTCAAACATGTGTGACTTATCCGATGATGCATTATGCCAACTTATGACTAAGTTCATTCACGAAGTAAGGAAATCAAATGGTGAAAGATACCCAGGCAGATCTCTCGTGTCGATTGTTGCGGGAATACAATCACATATTTCGCTTACACGAAAAGTCGACTTCTTTCGAGATGAAAAGTTTTCAGCGGTGACAGTGAGTCTTGATTCATAGATGAGAATATCCACTGAAAGCGGTGCCAGTTTGAAATCGAAGTCGGCTGATGTGATAAATGAAAATGAGGAAAAATTATTATGGAATCATGCAATGGGGCCTCCGATGGACAGTCATTGTTATATGCTCTGTTTTACCTGAATGGATTGAATTTTGCTCTTCGAGGCGGTGAGGAACACGTACATCTTCTTATTGAGCAATTTTCTTTTGAAGTTCGTGACGGCAAACGATGTCTAGTCTGCCGTGAAAAACATTCGAAAACAAATTCAGGAGGTTTGAATAACTTGAGGCACAAAACCAAGGAAGTAGTACATTTTGAGAATGGATCGAACAGATCAAGATGCCATGTAACTTTGATGGAGCTTTTCCTCAGTAAACGACCTCAAAGCTCAAATCGCTTCTATCTGCAACCTTTAAAAAACCAAACAATTTATGTTGGTACACATCTAAGCCAATAGGCAAGAACAAGCTCAACAAATTTATGAAATCAATATATGATCAAGCTGGAATAGATTCAAGCAGCAAAAGTAACCATTCCTTTCGTGCGACATGCGCAACAAGACTTTATCAGAACAACATTGACGAACAACTCATCATGGAACGTACGGGTCACAGAAGTCTGGCAGGGATCAGATGTTACAAAAGAACCACAGATACTCACCTGGAAAACTGTTCTGCCATTCTCGATGGAACAACTCTATCCAAGGTTTCAAAACCGAGTGGAAGTGGAACAGACTCTCTCATATTCAATTTCAACAATTGCAATGTCGTGATCAATAATGGCACGAGTACCGTTAAAAACAATTAGACATTGCTGTGTGACAAGTTCTCATGTTCATGTATACACGTACATTGTTGGCATATTTAGAAGTGGGTATCCATATGGATATTTTAGCTGTATTCCCTGTTTGATAATAGAAAATACCATACACGTAGATATTTTTGATGGAATTCCATTGAAAATAACTACCGGAAAATAGTTAATATCATGGTATATGAGCAAGATATCAAACTTCCACTCTACTGCTATCTACTTCTATGATTTCAGTAATCGGATATCAATGATATCATATCATCACTCGATCACTAATGCTCTCTCGTCATGATATTTTGCCTCGTACTGAAAATAACCACTTTCCAAATTTCGTGAAAATAATCTTGCATTACCTCCTTCGCTGCTTCATATTTGACAGCTTTGTTGCAGAGCGGGAGTTATTTATTATTTACGTGTTAGCGGGGCAGTGATTCCACATAAAGCGATGTATAATTAGGTAATATGCCTAACGTATAAATAAGGTTACGTATTGTAATTGCAAATTGCCTCTAAAAATCGGGGATCACAGTTTTAGTTAGAATGGTTTCAAATTATCTGAATCTGATAGATAATAACGTTGAACCATCAATGATAGCGGCAGATTCAATTGAATTGCGTTCGATAACTTCGCTGATGCGAGAAGCTATAAATAATCAGATTCATGTTGCAGAGTCACTCAATTCTGGAGACATATGAATCTATTTTTGTGACTTTGTCATGCACTCGGATATTATTGAACGGAAATTTAGCAACTTCTGACACTTTAAATGGACAGGTTCTATATCAGTTTCAGTGACTCAGGACGAATGCTGAAAATGAGAGCGCATTGACTTAAATACAATAATTCAATTTTCGAACCAATTTCATCTCATTGGAGGATCCTAGCAGCAGTGATTTAAGTGGAATCTCATTAATGACATTAAAGGAGTATTATCAGCCATAAATATAATTAATAATTGAGTTAAAGTTGCATCTCTTACTAATTAAAACAATTGATTATTAAAGAAGCCTTGCTGCTGAAATATAATTTTAACTAAATCTAAACGGCGCTTGCTTGCAGCGAAGGACCACACAAATAAATAAAAAAATGAAAAACGATGATGATTGAAAGGACGGTCTGACGAGCATGGCAGGAAAGAGTGCCTACACTGAATTCGAAAGTATTGTACCACCCAATTTCCTGTATGTGAAGCTTGATGATAACTCAGGTTGGAAAATAAAAATCAATCACGTTCATTACAATGACCATTTCCTGTATTTCTGACTCCATCAACAGCACACTCGTTCGTATATCTCTCTATTCTTGCACAGAAGCGCACTACAGAAGTCATATGCGAGCATGGGGATTGCGGACTTTCTTGTTGCAAAAATAAATAACGAAGAAAGATTCTTTATGAAAAAAATTCATTGCAAATAAATAATAATAAATAAATGTTACATTTTTTATAAATAACAATTTATGAAACAATTTTAATACAACAAAATGTCATGCATAATATAAGTTTATACATTTTATGTCGGTAGTATTGTATGCTATTTGCATGTGCAACTAAAAGAACATCTAACACGCAAGGAGTCAAGCGTTCAAAAGCATCTACAAACATGACATCATACCACATGAGTTCCCTCCGGAAATTTCCATCATAGCCGCTGACTCCAATGCCATTCGTGTTTCAAAGAGGCTATCTAGAGGACCTACTCAAAATAGTACAGATGATTATTGCGGGCTCGAAACCGAGCTTTTCCAATATTCTTTCTGTGTGCACAGGCCGCTACACCGACGAAATTCAAGACAAAATTAAAGTTTAACTAGTTAAAGTTGAATCAAATTTAAACAAGGCTTCTTTAACAAATACTATTCTAAAGATGCTGTTTGAACAAAAAAATAAAAAAAACAAGCTTTACGTCATTACTCCCCAATTTGGAAGCTTGGACGGTGCTGACATAGTCAGACTTTTTCTGGAGCATTGTGATACTTTCAGTCCGCATGCCCTTCCTGCTGACTTCCGATGACACTTTTCGGACTCGAGCGATCGCTAGGCCAAATACTTAACCACTGTGCCACGGAGACCACTTTATTATCAGATGATTCACTATCCCCCGTGTGTAGTACAACAAGGCAAATATCCAGGATTGCTGGTGGAAATGGTAGCAAGTTTAGACTATTTTTCACATGGAAAGCTTATGTTCATCAGACACTAATCAACAATTCTGCGTTTCAATTTCACGGTGCGTCGAATGTTGCATCCTACACACTTTTGGAAGGTTCATTGGGGGTCGTCTGTTGAGTGCATTCCACCACTTGGAATGTCAGTCACTGTTGTTTCTGTGTTCACCAGGCACTAAGCAACGATTCTATGTTTGAATTCCGCGGTGTGTCTAATGTTGCATCTAGCACACTTTTAGGGCTCTACATTGAGTCCCCTGGGCCGCCAATAGTCCTGACCCGGCCTTCTCACTTCAGTGACCATCAGACTGGTCCCCAGTACTCTGTACAGCAAATCTTGCAGCACTTTTCATTGATAATGAACCCACCTGGATGCTGGTTTAATGAGCTGTGTAGAGTTGGGTGAACTTGAATCTTCCACTGTTGACTGAAATGTCTTATACATACTTGCCTCATAGATCATATCGGATAAACAGGCTGGCACTTTTGGGTCATCTCCACAACATTTTTAAATTTGTCTGAAATCCGCAAAAGATGCATCACTTACCTTAATGTCGGCGGTCACAATTGTGACGAGTTATTTATTCATTGATTATAATTGCTATGACAACTGATGTGTGTTGGTGAGGGTTTGATCCTGCCAATTGACACAGTCACATAAGTGGATCATAGCTCAGTTGGTTAGAGCGCAGGTCTGGTTAACCTTATTCGTAGGTTCGAATCCCACCAGCCGCACATCTTTTGCATTGCAATTTGATCTATCGTATATTTAATTTCATTGTTGTTGATTGTCACCGAACTTTAAGTACACGTACTTGAATATATTTTCTACCACTGTTCAAAAAGTTTTGCAAATCGGACAAGTAATTTTTGCATTAGAGACGATAACGGGAAGTGTAGCAATGTCAGCTGCTTGACCTGACTTTGTCTGTTCGACGCTTTATTGTTGCTTGTGTGTGAATTGCCCTCTCTCTCTCTCTCTCTCTTCGTCTCATCCACTGCTATTTGAAATCTTCCCACGACCACTACCTTGTCACGCCTCTTTAGGATTAAGTATGTTAGTGTGGCCTGATCATTATCTCTTCACGAGTTGTCACAGAACGACTCTGTTGACCTCAAGAACTTTCTGCTCAGACGATGAAGTCAGACGAAGTGAGATCAAGCTGCAGACATCGCTACATTTCAAGTAATCACTCTTAATTCAAAACGATTTGTCCGATTTGCATGAATTTTAGCATGTAGGTAGACATTATCATCACCTACGTTCACTTCAAATTTTGTGACAGTTGATTCATCTTCACGGACTTTAAACAAATTTGATAGCGTAGAGAGATAGAGAGAGAGAGATCACACCGACTTTCCACATCTGTTGCTCCGACTTCAGATGCATTAATGAAACGCTTCCTATATGAACTTGGAATGAACTTCAACATTCTCACTACGTCCGCGATAAAAACTACGAGATAAGTGATCAGCCTCAATGATGTCTAATCAACGATGCAAAGAGGGTCTCATTGAAAAGACAATGCCTCGTTTCGACACCTGCACTCCAGTTCATTGACAGCCATCCGACCGCGTTAATGCTGATTTACGTAACTCAGCGACAGCATCGCTATCACCGGGAGACAGTGCATTCTGCAGCTCGTCAATGACCTTGAGTTAGCCAGGATTGTCATTACCGGCCGGTGTTGATACAGAAAAGCAGCGGAACGAATTATTGTTTCAATGTCTTCTGGTCTAACGTCGGTTATTATGGCGATGCCTGGCTGGCCTAGCACTCTACGCAGAGTCGATGTAATATTCAAAGATTCCAATCTTTCCTATCTGTACGTGTTCAACTTTTGGAAGCAATTGATTTGTCCTCAAGGAAGATTTCGAACAATTTCTATACATTAGAAGATAGGCGCTACCATAGATACCGGTAGCTTGTACTCATCATAGACATCTTTAGTTTCCAAATTTCATACGACCTAGTAGTTTTTGCATCATCACTGTTTTTGGGTCTAAATTTTCGTCCTAAGGCCCTCGGACCCAGACCCAATTTGAAATTTAAGTGATGGAAGGAATATCATGCGAAGAATAACTCGTCAATGACCTTGAGTTAGCCAGGATTGTCATTACCGGCCGGTGTTGATACAGAAAAGCAGCGGAACGAATTATTGTTTCAATGTCTTCTGGTCTAACGTCGGTTATTATGGCGATGCCTGGCTGGCCTAGCACTCTACGTAGAGTCGATGTAATATTCAAAGATTCTAATCTTTCCTATCTATACATGTTTAACTTTTGGAAGCAATTGATTTGTCCTCAAGGCAAGGTTGGACCTTGGGATTTGGGTCGACCTTGGGAAAATGATACAAAACTAGGGTTTTCTATTAATGCTGAATATATACAGATCAAGTTACAAAAATTAATATTTTGATTTGAATCTTAGGAGTGCTACAGGATATGAGCATAAAGTTCTGATATTTTATCAAATTTCCACTGGATTAATAGAATATTTCTAAAATGAAATACTTGTGATTATCAGCTATTTCATTCTGGGCTTGACAATACCGCGCATTGAAAGGTCATACATATTGTATCTACTGTAAGCCTACATGTATTTTGTTGCATTTGTGTATAATGAATTTTTATATATTCCGTATATTTTGTATCTTCACAATTATCTTTGCGCCCATAACTTTCTGCGATAGCCGACATTTATCCAAAAATAAATTCATTCCGATTTCGCATTCTAAATATGTTTAACCATCCACTTACTGCCAGCTATAATATTTATCAAGTTTGTTTATATTCCTACTTGATAAAATGAAAACAATTGCTTTGCTATGAGCAATGTGTGACTCAGCCATAATTAGATCAAAGATCTTCAATTAGTCAGTATATCAGTGTAGGTTGAATTAAAAGAAAACTTTATGACGTAATACATGTACTTGGGCGACTAATTACAATTGTTGCAATAATAAATCGTTTCCCACTAACACCACACTTCTCATGGGTCCAATAGGAATTTTGGCCTATAGAAGAATCTTTATGTCAGCACAAAGTACAAAGAATGCACTTCGTTTGCTTGATTTCATTCATTTATTAAAAGGTGGGCTTGGGTTTTGGGTTTTGACCCAAAACTTGTATTAGGTATACCCAATACAAGTTTTTGCCCAACCTTGCTCAAGGAAGATTTTGAACAATCTCTATGCACTGGAAGATAGGCGCTACCATAGATAGCTTTGTACTCATGATAGACATCTTTAGTTTCCAAATTTCATACGACCTGGTAGTTTTTCGTCGTTGTCGTGACAACATCTCTTGTGATTTCAAGGTCATTGGTTGATACCTACTATGTGTCATATTAGAAACTTTTCAGTGGAAGCAAAACTGTCTGTAGATTGGAATTCTTATTGAAATGGAAATCATCTTAGCATGGGGTACCATGCTACCATCTTTACACTATCGACAAGATATTTTCAAATACAAATTGAATCCGAGAAGGGGCTGCAATTGGATGTAATTCATTTTATGAATGCATATGTGCGATATATATTACTTGCCAAAACACATGTGCGTTATTAACCAAGAGTGCATTATTTGACATAGCAATATGTGTTGCTACAGCACATGTGAGATATCACTTGCTAGCATTCCAGGGCCAAATTTTTAAGTAACTTTTCCTTCAGATTTAGGTTGCAATAGTCGCTGAAATTTTGAAACAGGATCCTTGTAAGCATTAATATGACTTTTATTGAAGAAACAAAAATTGCCAGAAATGCACATGTGCGATATTCCAGCGACAACGACTGTTATCATCCTCCACTGTCTTTGACTCTATGAAGAGATGATGACTGGGTCTAAATCTTCGACCTAGAACCCTCGGACCCTGACCCAAGTTGAAATTAAGAAGTGATGGAAGGAATATCACGCAAAGAATATACTGCAGGTAGAGAATTTTGACAATAACTATCATGCAGTTTAAGTCCACGATCTTGTCAAAGAGACATGAGATTAATTCATTCTGATATATTTCCGGTCATCTTGATGTGAATATTAGCATGCTAGTAGGCCTACTATTTGATGACTTTGTACAATGTAGTTCTGTTACATCTTCGTAAACGAGACATTGACTAATTTTCAAACGTAGGCATTATGAATTTGTACAATCGGATATCGTGATATAAACTTATTTGGGCAATACTTGAGTTTCATTACTAGTGTAATATCTGCTGGTCTGTACATCGATAGTGTTACTCTATCGCTTTAGAATAGAAGAACAGGATGTAGCCTAAGTTTACATGCGTATAATCAACTTGTAGCAGTGAGAGTTATGATTTTTATCATTAAGGATTCTGTATTTTATGGGACTGTGGACTAATTTAGTGTTATTCGGGATTACCATATAGCTCCCGAAATGTTTTTGTTTTTTGAGATTTTTTGTTCTAAAATCAAAAAACTCTGAAGACATTTTTCAGAAAACCAGACTGCAAAATCACTTGATAACACCTGAAGCTCAAATACATTCATCGTTCAAGTACTTTGAAATGAAGCGAACTTGATTTTTGTAACTTAAGCATAACTTGAAATTCCAAAGTAAATTGAGAGATTCAGGCACCGTCTTTTCTTGCTAAACGACCACACAATGAATATCAATGTTCGGATCAAGCATTTGACATTTGGATGACAAGTGTTTGATTAGCAATCGCTGTTTTTTTGCTCTAGATAGTTAACAATGATCCTGATCACACTAGAATGCTACTCAATGATGTACTTTATGCTTGAGTCTGAATGGGTCCGGCCTCAGACCCATCAGGGAACGATAAAATTGTTGGATTGCAGACACAAGCATCATCTCTCACTTTATGGTCCTAGCCCAGGTCACAGTTTATCATTGCAGAGCAATTTCTACATCAACTTACCTAATATCTTGGTGATCTTCTCCCGTAGAACGAGCATTCCTTGGGGATGGTCGATAGGTTCTAAAGTTGTTAACCGCGTGAATATCAGAGGGCAATTACTCCTATTTGGATAGAGATTTTCAGTGCGAGATTTACTGACATGAATTGCCGGCATATCTGAAGAGAAAAACATTCATTCATTCATCAAAACTAAACTTTCAATTCTCCATCCATCATTTGTTACCTCCTTTGGCTCCGTCTGACCATTCAAAAAGACCGGCTAGCACACAGCGCATAGAGGCGACATTTCTGGGTACACTTGTGGATCTACAACTAAACAGAACGCTAATTTAGCTCCATGGAACGAAATATTGGAAGAAATGTTTGCGGTTGTAGGATATAATAACTGAACTACGAAACATAAGCAGTCTGAGTCGTCCACCAATTTCCATCACAGGAAGAGCCATAAGCCATAAGCCAATTTTCAACTTTCGCAAAAAAAAATAATGTAGGTAAATGTCGGGACATCAATGAAGTGGTTGAACACTGCCGATGATGCAATAACTATCTGCGATGATTGCTAATCACTGACCTACGATCACGCATTCAAGTACAAATTAAATGCATTCTTCAATGGTGAATAAATAGAATTTAAAGGTCCATACTGCCGGAAAGTTGAAATGCTATTCTTTTCAAGGTTACGACTCAATATTCGCCTTTATAAAATATAGCGAGCGAAAATCTGTTGACTGCGAGATCAAACATGTTGTTGAACCACAAGTCCTCACTAACTCAGTTACGTATGCGAGTTATCTGTACTCATCAATCATATACTCTTCCCCAAATTCCCCACTCTTCCCATCATTAAATCTTTCCCAAGTTTTCATTAATTGAATTTCGTTTGAAATCCACGTCAACAGTGCGAATTAATGATGCAGGATGCACAGGAGCCGGAGCCGCCCACTGCCATGATAGAAACCAGCAGCCAGGGACACAATCCAGTCATTAAGTCTCCGAGCTTCCTATTGCAAAGTGCTGCCTAATTAATGTAACTCGTTAATTTAACTAGGTGAAGGGTAGTTCCGGCTAATTCTGTATATGCACAGTGCATCTTCAAATAATAGCCGCTCTCGAGGAGTAGCCGCGCTTACTATTCGAAGCCATGACTCTAGGTAGCTAGATAATGCCGTTTACATCTGTGTATGCATTTGCTGTTGGAGTCTTACATTATTAGTACTGCTAATGTTACAGTATTCATTTCAAGCATGCCTCCATTCAGCCAACGTACCAAGTGCAGGGTAAATTTACATAATAGTAAAAGCCTTTTGATATTTGAACTCTAATAAGCCACAAGGCAACAATCATAAACCTTGGTTTATGGCTTTTGCTATCATTAAAACATATAGGATTTCTATTTGCGGCTTTGGGATTATAGCCTATCTGCATCAACGATTTTACACTCTAATTACAATGATATCAATTACGTTGCTGTATGAAAAATGAATCGCAACTTCAGCAATTTTCTATCTGAACAGCATAACGTAATAAGCACAACATTTCAACTTAAGTTCACAGTGTGATATTCGAGAGCGTGATGCCACAAGCTCGATGCTATTAAATTTCCCATTAAGAGCTCTTATTTTTAGTGGCGATTTTGAAGGTTCCACTAATGGAATTCTCACTTTATCTTCTTCAAGTCATAGCAGTTGAAGCTAATATGTGGAAAATCGTAGTCAGTTATTTCATGATTGGCTGCAATAAAGCACAAGTGACAGACAAAAACATCGGGTGATTGGCCTTGGGTTGTCATGGCAATATCATTGACCGCTGTCCATGCTATTGTCCTTGTATCATATTGCAAGTTATTTAGCTTTGTTCCGGTAATTAACACCAGCTCCGCGTCAACACACGACTTAGAGCGGACGAAAGGCCTTGTGTTCATGTTTTAATTGCTAGGGCCTACTTTGTCTTGAAATATATGAATCGGTCCTTTGCACTTGCTTTTCTATACAGCCAAAAAACAATGGATATTTCCACTCACTAGACATCGTTCAAATTGTATGCGGCAGAAATGTTAAGCTTCCGTCCATATCGCTGTCTCAACCTTTGTCCCATGGCGTACATGTCTTCTTGGCCACGTTGAGTTAAAAGTCCTCCTTGCGCTCCTCCCTGAAATCCAAATTATCAGTCTCTAAAGCGATACACATCGTACACAGTCAGCCGACACAGTGCGCTCCTTCGCCAGCGAAATCAAGATTGTAATGACTGGATACTTCAATTCATTAATAAATATTTTGAGTAAAGCTAAATCATATTAGCAGAAAACTCGAGTCGTATCTCGAGTGATTTTGAGAAGTTTCGAGCATTGGGATAGCTCATCTAACTCTCCTAAATATGCTGTTTATAAAAACGAAGCCTATCAAGTAATGAGATGTTAACACTATTTCCGCAATGATTATTAAATAAGTTTGGAATATATTAATCGGAATTCATCAGCAATCCCGCGATAGGGAATGGCCTTCCATATTAGACTGACGTGAGGTGCACTGCAGTTGGAACTGATCGGGATTTTGGCCGGACCGGGGTGATAGAATGTCGGCCTGCAGATGACCAGTGTCAACCTAAAAAGGCAATAAGACATCAACAGGCGGATTCTAGATCATGAGGATCATTGAATACCTGAAGAGAATGACAACTATTAAGTCAATACAGGACAGGGACACCCTTGATTCCCTGACCGCACTCGCCTGAACTAGGAATCGAACCGAAGTCCGCGGTGGAGACGAGCTCCCACCTTCTTCACTAGGCCACGCTGACGGTTCAAAGGAATGTGAGTGAAGGCAGAAGTCATCTCCAAGTGATGTCGACAGCATATTGTCGTACTATTATTGACAGAACGATACCAGCATTCATATTGTAGCGAGGCAGCATATCAGCATGTCATACGACTACGTAACACAGTAGATTGACAACCAAGGTTACATAGATTGACAACCATAGTTGTCATTCTCTTTAGATATTCAATGTACTGCGACAGACCTTTGTTGACAATCATGAGAAAACAATTCTGGACAGCACTTTTTTTCATAAACGGCGGGTAAGTGCAAAACTTGCAAGGCAGAAATTTCGGATTTACTGAGACTGTTCGAATTAACGGCTGTTTCTATCATGTCCTTTCGATAAGCCCTGTCTAATATATTTCAAATCGATTGAATGGAAATGCATGCGAAAGAAAATGTTTTGTATAAGGCCATGAACGATTTCCGTCCGTCTGAGATCATACTCGTCGTTTATTGTCTCTTCTTCCCCAGATTTCAGGGTCGGGCACCAGTGTTGATGATCATGCGTGGAGTATTTTGACAATGGATATTGGAGGCGGCAACATGATTTCTTCTGTCGTGACAACGGGACTACAGTTCAGCCCACATCAAATGGCCTTTTACTTTGGCTGTGAAAGTCTGATCGTTGCATGGATTTTGACAGGCTTGTTGTGGAGGTAGTCAGCTGAACGACTAGTCAAGTTTAACGGTGGTCAAGCGAACACTGAATAGGACGAGATAAGTGACTAATCAATTTGACGTGCGGCTAGTAGGACTCAAACATCCTATCAGTTAGGTTCTTGCGTCATCCGTAATGATGTGCATGAGTTTTGGCTAGTCGTGCTCATTTTCCGATGGCTTCATTTTTCTGGTTACAGTGCTAACTCATTAACCTTTTCATGGTATACATGTAAGTGCTAGTTACTGACTTTCAGAACGAAGTATGTCAACCTGTTGAGCCCTCAGGGTGTGCGTGCACTGTCTCGCACTCCTTCACTGCATACTTAACACACTAGCTTCTAATACTTGTCTACTAGCAAGTTATGGAATTCAGAGTTTCTGCTGTTATGATGAGGAAGTTTGTTTCCCGTTATGTTTACAGGACATCTAGATTCGGTGTGCACGTGGTGTGATGTGGAATAAGTCCACACACTAGGGAAATAAAGAATTAATTACATTACAATTTATAAATAGTGCCACTTTTTGTCGGGAATTCAAAACGTCATCCGACTCATTTTCCTTGACAAGATCAACTAGATATCAATCACATGACCAGCATCCAGTCGTAATGCTAGTCATGTTTATTTTAGATTCTACAATTTACAATGCACATGAATAATTGCATGCTCATCATTGCAATTATTTGATTATACATTCACATAGTTTAGATAATGACTACATGCATATGCAACAAAAATAAATTAGTTGACTTCATTTTCAGAATCAGCATTTCTTCAAGACAGCGACCAATACATCGCTACAACCCTAAATATTACTGCAACTGGTAGTCTGACCTTTAATTCAATTTCGTAGGTTCTCCGTTTCTCGACTTCGGAAGGGCTCCCGTCAAGATTGCACGTAGTGTATGGGATCATTGTTTTCGGGACGTTGTCTGTCATATTGGGAGGCCACGTCACCTGAAACAAAATAAAGGGAATATCACACTTCCTCCACGCAAAAGTCGCTTCTTTGAAAATCTACGGACAATTACGACAATAACAATGTTCAGTTGCAAGCAAGTGGTGGTTATCATCACATGGCGATTTCAAATCGATGAACGCCCGCAACTTCATTGAGAATTTTCAATTTTTGAAAAATTTTGCTCTTATCTCAATTGCCGAGCGTTTTTCTTTGTGTGATCAATCCAGAGCACAGATTCTTCAATCGCAAATGAAGACACTAAAATCGGACAGAACTCTCTACAGTTCTATGGGACGAGCTTTTTCAATGAAGAGCTTTGTGAGGTGTGACACGCGTGAGGAAGCTGATAGTCCGACCGCCAGCACGAGCTCCTGCAGGAAACGAGGCCGACAATGAGACTTTCACAGAATGATGCTCACTCAAAGGCTATCAACAATCTGCGCGTCTGTCAAGTTCTACCCGGTTACTATTATTGTCAGACAGGATAAAAGGAAGCACATGTATATCCAATGGGTTCAGCACATTATAGTTTTCCGCAAAATTGAGTTTTTCTATGATTAAATGAGTATGACTAACAGCCAAAATTACAGTTATGTCTTTAATTCCTATGATGTGCTAATTCCCTTATGTCCTATGATGTGCACGTGCTATTATCATGCATCTGATCGACAATGTATGTGAGAATGTGGTTAAAATTGGCCAAAATGTCGACAATATGAGGCTAGCAAAATCTGATGGTGTTTAGTTTCATAGGAAAAGGTATCTGAACATGTGATCTAAAATAGCAAAATCCCTTGAAATAAAGTCTGTGTTATAGAATTTCGCTAATTTCTAGCATCAAAATATACAAAAGGTAAAACGCAGAATTCAAAATAATTCATTGTCGTCTTTATCAATAACTAAATTTATACAAATATATCGTTGTTGACTGCTTGTGTTTCAAGTGTACTTTTACATTTGAAATCGGTCGACCCGGGTTTACTTTGAAGTTTACTATGCACATCGATTGTCAATATGTAACCAAAAGCATGCGGGCCACTACTAGCTAATGGCGAAAATTAAACACAAATTCATAAATTTCAACAATCATATCTCGGTTGGACGAGAAGTAACCGTCGAACATGCTTCCTCATCCTACACAGTAATATAGTAATAGCATTAATTAAATCCTCATAATGGTAACCTGCATATAATATGAATAGGGCATCATAACTTCAACTATGTTTCACCATCCACTCTAAAAATAAATGTACAATTTTACATCGCCGGTGATGCAAAAAATGTTACAGAGCGGGTCCCGTAACTTGACATATTCGGCGAGGTTATGCTTGACTCTACAACTCTGCTTGTCTATAACGTTTCCTTAATAGCTCGGTCGCAAAATTGCCACAGACAATATCAGGCAAAACTATCTGCCTTTCTAATTTTGTTGAAAATAGGACATGTTTTTGATGACGCCACTCGATTGCACCTCTGTCAATTATTTTCCGTGGGATTTGCATGTCCAACGAAATGTCTCACTGCCCTTGACAAATTGAATGGGGCACATTCCTTTTGTTATCACATACTATCATTTGCTATCACTGGCAAGATCTAAGAAGCAGTGCATAACATCAGCATACAGAATAATAACATAATAGTGAAATGTGTTCGCTCTGCGTCCGGGAGACCTGTGTTCACACCTTGGTCGGGTCAAACCTAAGACTGTTAAAACAGGTACCTACACTCTGCATTCTTGCTAAACACACAGCGCGAAAGAATGAGTGGGATAAATGACAACTCGGTCACATAGAAGAGAGGCGTGTCCACAGAATTAGATTGTTTAAGCGTGTCACCTTGCTAGAAGTGCAAACTGATTCAAAACGATGGCATATGCAGGAACTTACTAAGTGGGCAAAAAGAAAGCCTTAATTCCTTGTAGAGATAGGAAAAATAGTCATGCGTCGCATGCAGATTGCTATGCATTCCTTCAAAATTCTCCGATCGCCAGGATTCCTTCAGATTCGAAGAATTCATTGCGCAGAAGTTTTCTCGATAATGTTGGTCCCTCCGATCATTATTAAAAAAGTTATCAGGCGCACGAAAAAACGTTCACAAAATTCTCTGTAGAACTTGACTGGATCAGACAGAACTTTGCTGTCTGATCCAGTTGATAACAGTCACTGAGACTTCGCACAATTTGGCGCGTTTAATGTTGAACTGGCTGCTCATTGTTCGATTGCTATGGTATTATGTCAGCAGATTGTACCATTTAATTAACGTTATAAGTTACAATGTTTCCTTTCTAGTCAAACAGAAGAAGAGACAAGGAGTCAAATTCTGTGGGCGTGTCATCTATTGTGCGTCCGAGTATAAGCAAGGTTAATTTACTTAATACGTTAAATTGAGGAAATACGAACATTAAGATAAGATAGATAAGATAATATTTCTTTATTCATGAAAAAAGACGCAAGAAAATAAACAAGATAAGCACATGTCATGGCCGCAAAGGCACTTACAGACGAGCGCTACTTATAAAACATGAAATTCATAGTTTTGTAAAATCTTCATAAAAATGGTCGTGGTAAACATTCTTTAATCTTTCTTTAAAGCAATTAACGGAGCAGAGGTACATTCAACTGGCAGAAAGTTCGAAATTTAGCAGACACAGTAAAAGAAAGTATTTGATAAATAACGGGTATGAGGGAGAATGTACGGCTCAACTTGAGATGGATGATTTGACTGAATGTGTGTAAAATACGTTGGTGGATGCTAGACTAAGTAATCATCAATTCTAATGTCAACGAAGCCATTACAAATTTTGAAAAGAAGCATAAGTCAAGAACAACGCGCCTGCGGCAAGGTGGCTCTAGATGCAATACGCGGAGCCTCTGCTTTAAGTCTGAACAGTATATTTTACAACGTTTGCCGATTTGACGAGTGAAGTATCTTTTACGCGCTCCAAACAAAAACTATCGCGCTTTAAATACGGATTAAATACTTGACAATTGTACTTAAGAATAGGCCCAATGAAAGTCTTATAACCAACCATTAAGGTATCTTTGTTGGCAAAAGATTTTTTAAAATTAATATGAAGCTCTAGCAAAAGCTAATGAGGCTATTCTGCTACAATGTGAACCGAACTTTAAATCTGGAGTCAGCAAAATGCCTATATCAGTCAGAGATTCTTGTATAGGAATAGACAAACAATTCACATATACTCATTGACAAAATTTTTGAAACATTTACTTCTTTAACTTCTTTCATTTTTGACTGGTATATATACATGTATGTATGATACCTTGATAATTTAGTCACAATCTCTACCAAGTTGCTAGCACAGAAAAACAACGCATGTAGCAGATTCAACTTTAATAGCGCGTGTCCCCCCCTCTAGCTCCAATACATTCAGTAATTTGAGTTGGCATGGATTCACAAAGTTTCTGAATGAAGGATGTTTCAAGGAGAAGCCACTGCTCTGTCAGTCTTTCAGAGAAAATCTTCAGGGACACTGGTGGAAGTGAATAGCGGTCTCTCACTCGCCGCCCACGCTCGTCCCAGACTTGTTCAATGGGTGACAAGTCAGGTGAGCGTGCAGGCCGGTCAAGGGTTTGAATGTTCAATCTCCTAACAGTGGCAATGACAGCCGAGGAGCCATGTGGTCTTGCGTTGTCGTCTTGGAAGACGAGATCCTCCACCCTGGCCACTGGGGCAACAACAGGAAGCACAATTTCATTGAGATACCTCTCTCCATGCTAAACGCCACCCCACAGCATAACACTTCCACCACCATATCTGTGGTGTTCTTTAATACAGCATGGTGCAAAACGTTCACCTGGAAGACGATGCACTCTGATACGACCGTCATTGAAATCCAGAGTGAATCTCGATTCATCGGTCCAAAAGACTTTCTGCCAGTGATGGTCATTCCATGAGCGATGGGCATCACACCAGGCAACTCGTCTTTTGCGGTGCTCAAAACTCAATGGAATTAGGACAGCTGGTCGTCGCGATTGAATTCCAGCTTCTCGCAATCTTCGGTAAGCCGTTCGAACGCTGCAGTCTATATTTGAGGCACTCTTCCAGTGTGCGACTAGCCTTGGGACTGACACAAATCTATTCCTCTTTGCAGCTAAAACTAGACGTGCGTCTGTCCTTCCTGCAGACTTTCTTGGTCGACAAGATCCCTTCTTCTTTTTAACATCTCCTTCTGCTTTCCATTGACACCACCACCTCCAAACAACGACTCTCGATAGTTGCAGCTCTTCGGCAACACTCGCACAACTTCTACCACAACGAATCATTCCAATAGCCATACCTCTGGTAAACTGATCGTGTGCCATTTTATTTTACAAAAGCTGGATTTCAGTTCACGTTTATGTTCAATTTGTAAAAGCAATTGTGACAGTTGTATCGATATCAAAATTTGAAATTTGACCACCATAGATCTTTCTCCATTCTCTAATGTGTTGAATGGTAATACATAGAAAGCGAGATATTGCATCATACCTGAGAAAAAAATGAAACAAACTTCAATTCAAGCCAATGATAGTTTGTTTCATTAATTATGTCAATGAGTATAGTACATTGTGTCAGGATGATTATTTCTTCCGAGCGGTAGCACTGAAAGTTCATCAGGCGAGACTTCATTAAGACTCTATTAAGAAAAACAACCATGAAGGCATGGGTTTCCAGTCTATCTGGTCTCTATCGTAACAGTATTCATACTCGTAGATTGGCCCGTTTACAAGTCTTCCTGTCATGAGGCGTGAATAATGCACTAATTGAAACAGTTAAATTCTAAATATTGAAGAGACTCACATCTGGGATGACGTTCCTGTCATAATGCAAGTCGTAGACCGGCGTTCTCGCACCATGTCGGAATATCACCTGAACTCCGACAAGTTGTTCTTGTCTGGAATAAATGAAAATGCATCAATCAATCATTTTACGACCGAAAATTTACTTACTCAATCAAATCCGAAGCATCGGTGATGAGTGGAGTTAGTCGGAGACAAGCTCCCACCGAGACTGAGAGAGCGAAAAGTTTGCTGCGCATCTACACTGAAAGATGAAGTAAGTTGAATTGCAAGATTATGAGCGGCTGCTATAAGACGAGGAGTTAACACAAGATAAAATTCGTGGATGAATCAATAAACAGAAACACTCATTCCGAAATATCGTTATTGCTACCGAGGTGCCGAGGACCAGAAAAGTGCAACTGGGACGCCGTCGAATACTAAAGTGCAACATCACGCTTGGGTATCACGGGAGATTGCAGGAGCTGCCGGCGACCACAAGGGTGCCGCCGAACACGACGGTGCCGAGAAGATTCTAGAGAATGTTGCCGACCACGAGGGTGCCGTCGAACACGAGGTGCCGAGAAGATTCTAGAGAATGTTGCCGACCACGAGGGTGCCGTCGAACACGAGGTGCCGAGAAGATTCTAGAGAATGTTGCCGACCACAAGGGTGCCGAGAAGATTCTAGAGAATGTTGCCGACCACGAGGGTGCCGTCGAACACGAGGTGCCGAGAAGATTCTAGAGAATGTTGCCGACCACAAGGGTGCCGCCGAACACGAGGTGCCGAGAAGATTCTAGAGAATGTTGCCGACCACAAGGATGCCTCCGAACACGAGGTGCCGAGAAGATTCTAGAGAATGTTGCCGACCACAAGGATGCCTCCGAACACGAGGTGCCGAGAAGATTCTAGAGATTGTTGCCGACCACGAGGGTGCCGTCGAACACGAGGTGCCGAGAAGATTCTAGAGAATGTTGCCGACCACAAGGGTGCCGTCGAACACGAGGTGCCGAGAAGATTCTAGAGAATGTTGCCGACCACAAGGGTGCCGCCGAACACGAGGTGCCGAGAAGATTCTAGAGAATGTTGCCGACCACAAGGGTGCCGCCGAACACGAGGTGCCGAGAAGATTCTAGAGAATGTTGCCGACCACAAGGGTGCCGCCGAACACGAGGTGCCGCGAAAATTTCAGGGGATTAGTATCATGATACTTTCGGAAGCGATCGTCGGGCATTCGCTTCCGCTTCCGATGAAAACGATCGCTTCCGCTTCCACACCCCTGGTTCTAAGAATTTTGATCACACCGTACCCATCTCGAAGCAAACGTTCGCTACATGCGCTTCCTCGAGTTCGAACTATGTCTATCCTATTGATCCATACGTTTCTTCTCATATCAAATGCTTATCATGTGAGTTCATGTCTAACATTGTAATTAATTTTGACATCCTCCGATTCCGCTTTGGTTATTCAACACACACTTATTTACATAGTTTGCTGAATACAATGTTTTGCAAAACAACTTGTAATCGCCTGAGTTTCCAAATCAGCTCACCACAGACTGAATTTTTATCTATTTTCATAACTTTTCAATTATTCTCTTATTGCTAAAAATTTACAACTGACTACACTAAAAATATGAAAGTATTTCAGTTCTACTTGTTTTAAAACTAAAAAGTCACGGGATAATAAAATTAAAATTAGCAGTTCATATTCCAATATTCTGATTCTGTTAGGCAAGGATATAAGTATTTTCAATGTCATCAGCTACACTCAAATCAAAACATTTTTTGTCAATATAATCATAAACCTTAACTTTTCATATCTGACATTTAGTAATAGCAACTTATAATGAGAAATGTCAGTCTTGCTAAATGTCGGACGTGAATCACAATCGTGTGAAACTTTATACATTCTTTTTTTATAGAAAACACTATTGATGCTAGAATTAAATGAGATCCAAGTCAATAAATAAGACCATTCATTTTGCAAATAAAGTAAATGCATAACTTCAACTTCTTTTAGAATCTATTATCAATGGTATTTTCTATCGAATGCATGTTCCACAGGGTGTGGCATAAAAAACGAGACTAAATTTTAGAGTAACATAACTTTCTAATTATTCAACAGAAATTAACAAATAAGGTCTCATTTTGAAGCCAATGCACATCTTGATTACCATAATCAACATTGCAATGGTTGCATTTGAGGATGATAGTGTAATGTTCTGTTCCCACTTTTCCCTACTACTAATTTTCCGTCTATTTGATAAGCGTGCGTTACGCCCACTGACGTGGAGCCTTTAGAAGAAATAAAACAGGAAAATACGAAATTTCCAGCATTCGGTTACAAGGCGTTTCTGATGAGGGTTGATACAGTCATCACCCAATCGATGTTTTATGATCATCTGCAACAAAAAGACTTCGCCATGATGATCATTTTCAGTTAAGAATTGGAAGAAGGCTTGCTGTTTTAGTCAGTGGTTGTTCTTTTCATTTAGTTCCCTGGCTTTTGAATTCGTCTGCTTTGCATGAACATTACACTATCATCCTCAAATGCAACCATTGCAATGTTGATTATGGTAATCAAGATGTGCATTGGCTTCAAAATGAGACCTTATTTGTTAATTTCTGTTGAATAATTAGAAAGTTATGTTACTCTAAAATTTAGTCTCGTTTTTTATGGCGCACCCTATTCTAAATGTATTCTGCATGAATATATTTCTGTGGTTTATAAATCAGTATCAAAATGAACAATATGATGAGATAACACTCTTCTTGTCTCTATTTGAAACATTTCTTCAATGCTTTATTCTTAGAAACAATGTGAGCAGTATCTCAGAACATATTGCTCATTTTCGCAAAAACGTATAACTTAATCCTTGAACATTAGAAGACTTTCTTATGGAATTTATTGAGCGCTTCAGCGACCAGCATTGTGGTAGCAAATTATATTAAATCGAATGGTCCGAACAGTTAATCGGAAACATGAGTTGACGAGCAATCATTGTTCATAGGTCTACCCATCGCTTGAAAAGCTGTACTTTCTGTCACCAATGACGAAAACGTCGACTCCCTCGTTCAATTGATTGTTTTAGAAGACTATATTATGAAGAGTTTGAATACAAAATGCGATAAGCGCCATAATGGTTATTTTTAGAAAATCTCGATTTTTTTGTTTGGTCGAAAATATCAATGAGCAATTTTTCGACTCGCAGCAATTGAATGGCTTATTCGACAGAAAATCCTCCCTTGTCACACCAAAAATGCATCGCATTTGACCCGAGATTTTGTTTCCTACAATCAAAGGTTATCCTCCTCTCCACTACATCGTTATGGGTGATAGATTCGGACTGAAATCTATTCGGTTTTTATGCATCACGCGATAAATGCCATCCTTCATTTTTTATGAAAATGCAACAACTGCCAATGTGTAGTGATTACATCACTCCAGAAATATGTGTATGCTTGTAAAGTGTTATAGCCACATTATGAATGAGACTTCACATTTGTTTTGTTCCAGTTACCACAAAAAATGATAATTATTAGACATGACCAAAGAGATCTGGAGAAAGATGATCACATTCCAGCGGCAATGAGTGGATAGTTGACCAAAGTTTTGAATGTAGTTGGAAAGAGCCAATATTGAAAGATGGTGGTTTTATTTTCTTTATGTTATTTCTTGCAATTAATTTCAGTTAACATCCGCTAACTATCTTCACGCAAAAAGGAAGGAAAATAAAAAGGTCATCACTAATATGCTATTGGTACTATGTAACCCAATGCTACCTGTTCCATAGCCCTTCCCCCTTTTGTATTCTGTATTATGTTATTATGACATAGACGTCGGTGTGAATTTTAAATTTTATACTAGACCATTTTCCTTCCTTTTTACTTGAAGATATTTAACGGAAGGGAACGGAGATTAATTGTAAAAAATAAGAAAAAAGAAAATAAAACCACCATCTTTCAGTATTGGCTCTTTCCAACTACATTCAAAACATGAAAAATAGCCAAGACAATACATTCAAAACAGTTGACCACAGTGCATAACAGTCCACATCTAGATAAGATGAATCTGGGGCAAATTCGAGAAGTGGAAAAGACGACATTTTATTGATTTCGTAGTATCTTATGGCATATTGGCGCTCATCGTGTTTAGCTTAAAAAGGAGGTTATCACATTTTGCATCCAAACTGAATGCATAAATCAATGCTGTGTAGAATATAAAATGCTTTCTCCTTAACTACTTATCTCCAACATCTATCCGGGCTACCCCAAAAAAACTTTTTCTGAGGATTATAAACGATTTTTAAAATTTTTGCGCTTACGCTTATCGCGTTTCGCATTCAAACTGATTCATGCATTGCTCAGGTAAAGTCTTATATTGATTCTTTTCAAAATCATGAGAAACAACTTCTGTTCGACGATGCTGTCAATTAAATCAATAACCACTCTAAATCATAAACGATAGCTTGAAATCAGCTAGGATGACCAACATGCATTTCAGCAAAAGATTCATGAAATTTCGTAAACAATAAAAAGAGGGAAATCATCTTTGTATGAGTGCTTTAATAAGGACATCATTAGTGAATTTATTAAATTAGAGAATTTAAAAATCTAGAATATAAACTGTGCACCTCTGTTTTTAGCAGCAAGATGAAAGAGTTGGCAAAAACCATTGCCATCAGTGGAAAGAGCATTGTGCCGGCCTTCGTCTTCGAAAGAGCATGAGTTGTTAGAGCAATCGCCAATGGAACATCAAAATCAGAGAAAGGGTGAGCCGCCATCTGTGACACATTTTCACAACAGAGAATGATCACACTTCGTCACATGCCGATACAAGCTGATGGAAACACATGAACAAATTGCGACATGTCAATGGTAAGAAAATTGGTAGTTTTCAATTTAGCACTTATCAACAACTCTACTTTTAGATTGCTTTCTAGTAAACTGAAATAGTAAAAGCAATCTAATTCTATGGCTACCGTAATAAGATTTCTCTAACTTGTTTAGGAAGTTTGATTTCTTTACGACCTCCTTGCGTTTATCGTTAATTACAATTACTATGCTTGATATACCGGTATCTATTAGGCAAAAAAATGGCCTATTACATCACATGCTCACCATAATCTTTTTCAAATTCAACACTATTTTCAATATTTCAGTTTGCTAGAAGTGAAGACTAATTGAAAATGATGGCACATGCTGGAACTTAGTAAGTGGGTAAAAAGGAATTCGTAATACCTTGCAGAGATTCATGGAAAACTTCGTGCATCGCTTGCGGATTGCAGTGAATTCCATTAAAGTGCTTCGATTGCCACGATTCCTTCAGATTCGAAGAATTCAAATCATTGCGAACAACCTTTTCTCCGTAATACTGGTACTTCAGGATCATTATTGAAGAATGAATAGCACGTGCATGGAAATTGGATGATTTTCTTCCAATGATCCAGATTATTTCACCAACCTCTCAGCACTCATTGCATACACTGAATACAGCCAGACATCGAAGTGTGTCTAGACGCATCCGAAGTAGGCACGAACGCCCTTCACTCACTAGCTCTGATATACAAACACCGGCTGAGAACTTACTGTTTGCCGTTTCAAAAATAGTGGGCGATATACAAATTATCCATTCGAGAAGGAGCAAGTTGTCTAGTTCTATGATGTGCCATATCCATGTTCAGCTGCCATTCCCGAAACTGAATCCGCGCGCGCAGATGAATCTCTTTCTGTGGAGGTATCCACTCAATCGGCCAATGCAGCTGATGCAACTCGCAAAACTCCCTGCTCTTCAGGGCAAGGACCTCTGATCCGTCAGGGAAATTATCCAACTTCAGTAGGGACCACAAAATCTCAAATATTTTTAATAGGCAAACTAGGCCCATGCACTTCCTAACAGATCGGAGCTCAAAGATAATAGATCGACGGAATCAAAGGACCACATAATAAAATGCAGGGTAGTTTACTTCTTTTATTAGCTGTTTGATCAATTTAGTGAATACTAGGATAGTTCTGATCTGTTTAAAGAGTTCGACGCCTAAGGTGAAGTTTACTGTAATTTCAGGACAAAACCGATAAATCACTAGTTACCTCGCTAGCTGTATCAATAAAAATCCCATTTGATGGATGTTCAAATTTGAGAACTTAAGAAAAAGAACCCTACCTCACACGGGCTGAAGACTACCTCATACTTTGAATTTGCATTTGATTGATTTTGATCCAAATGTTCCCGAAATTGCAATGTAGAAAATGATACAGTGCTGAGGTAGCAAAATGTGTAAAGAAGAGATGAATCGTAAGAGAACAAGAAAATGAAATACCAAAAGGACACATGTCGAAAAAAAGTGATACATGGCCAATATTCAAGATAAATGAAGAAAATGACTACTGGAAAGGGCTTTCTGAAGCATAACATAATAATCTAATGTACATGCACTGTTGAAGCTTCTAGCGACGTCTGCTTCGAAGACACGTTGCTGTCCAATGCAGGCTTTACACGTGCACTTGGTAAAAGTAAAATTCCAATAACAGATTTCGGTAAACTAATTCACCGCATTTTTTGATTAATAGACCACGTTGTTTTCGATTTTTCAAATACTATTTTTAAGTCCAAACAATTTTATTTAGCGTACTTAAACAATTTTTTCAATGCATGGCCAGAAAGAAGAAGCCTATGAGTCAACAAGCCCCTGTACACTCGTACACAAAACAATTCACCCTTTTCGAGATGCATGAATTTCAAGTCATTGGTAATTCCGATATCTAATCATGTGATTCTAATTGCTATTGAATGCGAGGTTCCGAGCGCTTTCCTCATCATGCTGGCAGAGGTAAAACTGAAGACAAAGGACAGTGTTATTGAATCACATTGCCACGAATGTTATTAATTAAGTTATCTATACAAAAATTCCAAGACATCCCTACTATCATCAAACTGAATAGTAGCATTACAAAATTAAGTGCATAAACAAAGGAGAAAGAGTAGACTTCCATTGTCAGTATAGCATGGTGCTAAGACGTTCAATGTGGGCAAGCAATCGATACAGAGGAAAGTAAGTGGCTGATCAAAGATATTTAATGCTATAAAGGACTAGATAGGAAATAGACGTGTTTTTACATTGTGTGCAACGAAACCAGTGAGAATCAGCTGATAATGCGTGAATTTGAAAATATTTGTAAGCGAGCAAAGTAATGGTCAAAAGACCGTTCCAGGACAGGACAAGTCAAAAAAAAAATTGGTATCTTTAAAAACGACATAAATTCATGAATTTAGTCCCTTTTTCAGGTTTTTAAGACCTGAATTCATGAATTTAGTCCATTCAAAAAGTACCATTTTTTCAAAAAATGGTATTTTTAAAAACAACATAAATCGGAGCGAAGCTCCTCTGGCTTAAGCCGATTCATGAATTTGAACCCTTTTTCAGGTTATGAAGACCTAAATTCATAAATCGGCTAAAGCCAGAGGAGCTTCGCTCCGATTTGGGCGTTTTTAAAAATACCCAGTTTTTCAAATTTTTCAAAATCTCAAATTTGAGAATTACAATTTTTACCTTGAAAATCATGACCGTTCCAGGACACCGAAAATCATAAAAGTTGAAAATCTCAAATTTGAGAATTACAATTTTTACCTTGAAAATCATGACCGTTCTAGGACACTAAAAATTATAAAAGTTGAGTATCTCAAATTTGAGAATTACAATCGGGCGAAGCGCGAAGCCCTAGAACCTTCGGTTCGATTTTCATTGCTTAAATCATGACCGTTCAAGGTCATCTAAAACCGGACACCGAAAATCATAAAAGTTGAGAATTTCAAATTCATGAGTTTAGACGTTTTTCAGGTTTTTAAAATATATCATGTGACTAATAATATTTCTTTAAAAATGGAAGAAACAAAAGTGGAAGGAACTTCAGAAATGGAAGGAACAAAAATGGAAGGAACTTCAGAAATGGAAGAAACAAAAGTGGAAGGAACCTCAAGAATATATCCTTCGTTATCTCAATTAAACTTTTACGGAGCAGCGTGACTTCTTTCTTTCTTTCTCTCTCTCTCGATCCTGTCTGTTACAGGAATATTGTATTAACAATATGCATTGTTTAAAACAATTGCTTGTCTTCAATGAGAATAATTCCCATATGCTTTTAATAGAATGACCTTGAACGCTAATGGAAAAATACACCAACTATCGAACCATGTCGGCACTTTTATCGACAAACTTTCTGACATCGGCGCGACAGTTGGTGTATTTTTCCATTCAAGCAATGTCGCATGAATGATTGTTATTGAAACCAAAATGAAGAGAAATGCTCATTCATTTCTCTTCTCTCTCATATGTCTATTGTGTTTAGATTGTATTTGTTCTTTTGTTCTCATAGTGTGAATGAGATTTCACAACTCGCATTATGCGCTATTGTCTGTGATTTCCTTCACCCCTATCAGCTGAAACAATTTTAGCAGCTGCTACACGCTAATTCTTTTGAGAAAGTTCTGAAATAGATTTTATTCCATTTAAAATGAGAAACATTAGAGACATTCTAAAAATATACGGCAAACAAAACCACATTAAATTTCGATTTAAATGAGATTGCTAAGCAATTGGGAGTAAAGAATTTCACATATTGATGAGTAATGAATTACTATTGATAAAATATGTGCGAAACACTAACTCTATGTAGTTAAACACTAACACAATGCAACAATGTAACGTTTAAATTTAGATTAAATTAAATCATTTCAAAATTGAATAAGTAGTAAAGAAAGACATCATTAGAGACCAGTTTTAAATCAATACCCCCCTTCTGACTAAACAGTAAGGAAAGTCATCATTATAAAAATGTTTTAAATCATTTCAAAATTGAATAAGTAGTAAAGAAAGACATCATTAGAGACCAGTTTTAAATCAATACCCCCTCCCTTCTGTCTTCTAGGGGTCCCTTAAGAAATTTTTTTATTATAAAATGAGCAACATAAATGAGTTTTTGAAATTATATGGAACACAGACAACAACGAATTTCGACCTAAAGAAAATCGCAAATGAATTAGGAATAAAGAATTTTCATGTTCTAATGAGAAACGAATTACAATTCCTAAAAAATAGGCCAACAGGAACCTTCAGTTCCCGGAACAAAGTTCCATCAATAACTGTAAATTTCATAACGAATCTTCACACTTCAGACCAAAACGGCGTACATTGGTCAGCAGGTATCTTTAGTAAAAACGGAGATAATTATTATTTTGACTCATACGGGCTTCCACCTACAAATGAAGTAAAAGAATTACTTGGAACGGGAACATACAATACATTTCAAATTCAAAAACCAGGCACTACCTATTGTGGGCAATTATGTTTATACGTTTTGTACAAATTACAAAAAGGAGTACCATTTCTAGATATTATGTTAGAGTTAAACAATCTATAACTCAAGCGAAGCTAGCTAAAGCGCCACCTAAAGGTTAAAGCTCTGTTTTCTGTAATTCATTTTGATAAAAACGGCCTCTGATATCCTCATTATCTAAATCTTTAATTTCATAAGTAATTGGATAACTTTGATTTATTTTAGAAACTTCGAATATTTCTTTAGTCCAATAGCCTACGAAGCCTTTCTCGAATTTATTTTTATACTTGAATATTCGCACTCTATCTCCAATCTTAAATTTCGGCTTACGTTTCTGTAAATTCGGATTACTCTCATTCAAATTATTATTCTCGAATATTTTTTTTCGTATCAAATCAGGGTCGTCAGAAGCATTCTTTGGAGTTTCTTCAATACCAGAATGAACTTTATTATTGTACTCTTCTACAACTCCTGGTAATATCTTCAACCATTTCTGATTTCCTTGCTGAGTAAATTTCTTGAAAATTTTATTTTTTAACGTCCGATTGAATCTTTCTATCACTATAGCTTTTCCTGCGTTTTCAGTTGAATAAACAGTTTCAAATAGTGGCTGAACGTTTCGGTTATAAAATTCCGACCCTTTATCAACAAACAATTTTTTTGGCTTTCTCTTACTTTCTTTAAAGATTTCTTCAAACGCATATTTAACAGATAGACCACTTTTATTTTTTAAAGGCTTTACCCAAGCATATCGTGTATATAAATCTATAACGGTCAATGCGTATTTGTAGTCCCTTTCATTCGGCATATGAATAAGATCAGCACTCCAAATATCATCTTTATTAAATACTTTTACTTTTAATAAATATTTAGGCTTTCTATATTCTTTATGAATTTCAGATGCATAAACGCCTGAATTATGATTTTCATTTAAACCCTGTCCGAAAAATATTTTAGCTTGTAAAGCTTTCTTAACAAACATTCTTTCAATTTTTTCTCTAAATGTAGGATTCTGAATACTATTTAATTCTTGAATCATTTTCTTATCAGCTGCATGTCGAGAACTTAGATCATGATTTCGATAAGCTAAATCATGTCTATAAGCGGCGGCATCTACTCTATTTATTGGTTCTTCACCTGGTTTCGGATTATTATTCTCATCTAGTCTGATATCTAATCGAGTTCCTGGACCGGTATATGAATGACCAGGAAGATGTTTTTCTTTCGAATATTTACTCCAAATAAATCCAGGAAAGTTTTCTAATGTTTTTTGTATGTCTCCACCGAAGTGGTGTGGAACTTTGTTCTTGTCACCTCCAATATGCTGACAGTTTGAGTTTTTATTTTTGTTTAATAGATAATTTAATAAATCTAAATTAGCAATTTTTAATTTAATTAAATTTTCTGAATTTGTGGAATTTGCGGTATCCATTTTTAAAGATAAAAAACTTTTAAAAGATAAAAATAAAAGTTTTACCGAAAAAGGTTCTGAGGTTGTTACCTTATCATACTAGGACTTAGATATATTCCAGAACCATCTTTAGTTTCTTTAATTTCAATTAAATCATCAACATTGTGGAGAATATTTTTAAGAACTCGTTTTCCTTCATCAACTAATTTTAATTTACTAATAAAATTATCTACTACTCCTTTTCCTTCGGGCGAAGCCCTGGAAGACATCTCCGATGTCCCTTCACCCCTAGCAACTTTCTCTAACTCTCTATTATGTCGTTTTTGTTCTTCTAATGCTGCCTTCTCTGATTTATTTTTATTTACTGCTTGGACAATACCAGCTGTCCCACCTGCAACACTTCCTGCTGCTGCTATGCCTCCTATTATTAGTGGAATTAATGGGAGAATCACGCCATTCTTTTCTTCTTGTAATTGAATATTCTCTATCATTGGTTTACTTATGTAATACTTTTTTTTGTTAATCGTAATAGTTTTAGGTGTATTTTTGTCAACAATATTACGTAATTTTAATTCAACAGTTTTATTATTATTATTACTTTTCGCTTGCGACATTTTTAATAAAAAATTTTAAGTTATCAAAAATTTAAATCTATTCTAGTTATGAAAAAATTTTAATCTATTCTAGTTATGAAAATTTTTTAAGTTAAGAATTTTTAATCTATTCTAGTTATGAAAAAATTTTAAGTTAAGAATTTTTAATCTATTCTAGTTATGAAAAATTTTTAAGTTAAGAATTTTTAATCTATTCTAGTTATGAAAAAATTTTAATTAATTTATTCTAGTCATCTTCCCATTAAGAATTTCAATAGAATATTTTACATCTTCTAGCAATAAACCATAAGCCATCAATGAAGTTGTGGAATCTTTCTTTTCAATATTAATTGTTACATCACAACCATTTTTAATAATATCTTCAGATTGTGCACTTAAATCGAAACAGAAAATTGGATATAAATGTCTCCAATCTCCAGGAGTTAATTGTGGTTCAACTCCAAATTCTATACAAAGATTTCTATAAGCATCATATCCTTCCATAAATTGATTATTGGTATCATCGAATCTTAATGGATCAATTGGATATCGAGTTTGATTTAATGAAACTTGTAAACTTCGAATTGTATTAATATGAAAAATATTATTGTTCTTATCAAAACTTGGAGAATTATTTCTTTGAAATGTTAGTAATAAATATCTTGGTGTATTCGCAGTTCTAGTAAAATGCCAGTTAAATCTTTGTTCGGAAAAAGTTACTGAACTAGCAGTTCTCTTTAGAAAATTAACTGGAATTGGTTTGTTAGTATTTAATCTTTTTGCAATAGCTGTTTCAACCTCTAAACTAGGAGTAATATGCTTAATCCACCATTCAAGTCTATCAATTTTTAAATATGCTTTTTTTCCAGTCTTACCAAAAAAGATTAATTCATTATTTGCTGTACGATGAATTATTAATTTAAATTTTAATTGATATGATATTTTATCATAATCTAAATAACCGAATAATGGAGACAATGACCAATTTACTGTCTGTTTACTTTTTTTGTTAAATTCACGTCTTTCTTTATATGCTTCATTATTTGTTTTATTTAAATGTTTTGCAATATTTTCTACATCTTTCGCAATTCCTGCGGCATCTGTTCCAGCGTGAGTTAAATCCTCAATAATTATACCATCATTAGTATCAGGAAACCAACCTTCGATTTCATTCTTTTTATTATTTTCACCAATTATTACAAATCTAAGCATTGTATCAATTACACCTGGAGAATCACTTATTGTTTCTATATTTTGAGTTGCAACATCTAAACGCATTTGTGTAAATAAACTTGGGAAAAAATTATTCTCTAGTGTAATATTATCGGTATCTGGTAATGGTGTTGTAAAATTAGCATCAGAATATAGAGAATATTCACAGTGCAAAAATGAATCAGGTAAATATAAATAACTCTGCTGATTATCAACTTCAAAGATTAAATCTCCTCCAGTATTTACTCTACTGGAAGATCCGGGATTCATAGCAATTCTTATATAGTCATTCTTTTTTTGATTATAACTGACGAACGGAGGATCGTCTAATCTAAATTTATTTTCGATAAGCGAAGACATTTTTATAAAAAATAATTTGACTTTTTGTTTTTCTCACAGATAGAAAAAATTTTTTACTAAAATATAATTTTAGAATTTTGCTAGACCAGCTCCGTTGCTCACGCCATTACCTCTTATTTCTTCAATTGTTTTTTCATTATGTTTACTATCAGACGGAGCTCCGCTCCTCAAGGTTTCCCCAACAGCTATGTTAGCAATTTTGTTTTTTGTTTCATCTGAAAGTTTTTTTAATTTTTTTAGTTCTTCAGAATCATTCTTGAGTTTACGAATAGCTTCTAGTTGTTTTAATTCGTTTTGTGATTTAACAGCATTTGATATTGCACTAGCTGTACTACCTATAGCAGCTGCTCCTTTTGCAGCAGATGTAATCAAATCTTTATTATTTTTAATTAAGTTAACGATACTACCAATACCAGAAAAGATGCCATCCCCTTCTTTTTGAACGGCACCTGCGGTGCCTAGGAACTTTTCTGTTCCGACTGTTTCTCTATTATCATAATGATAAACAGGATTCATACGTGGTTCATGAGCAATTTTTTGATTTGAAGCAAAATGTTTAAGATTGTGTTTATAAATTATAGGCATTTTTTAGTAATAAATTTGACTTTTGGGAAAAAAATAAATACGGGCGAAGCGCGAAGCGCGAAGCCCTGGAAGACATCTCCGTTGACCCATGAACCGATGTCCATTATAAAAAATGTTTATTTTTTGTTCTTAACTTTTACAGATTGCGTTTTTGGTTTAACTTTATCAGGAACCAAACCTGCATCAATCATTCTTTTTATTCTATGATTTTCTTTCATAATATTTCTTTCTTTTATTAACTCTTCTAATTGTTTAATTCTTTTAAAATTATCAGCTCTAATTTTATCCATTTTTAAAATTATATACTTTTATATTTTTAAATTTTTTTTAAAAATTATATTTTTAAATTTTTTAAAAAATTATATTTATACTTTTGTATTTTTAAAATTATATTTATATTTTTTATGATTCTCATTTTTTGTAGGTAAAAAATATTTAAGTTAATATTTATAATACTCGTTTAAGATTTACGTTTGTGAATGGACAACAACTTCGAGATAACTTTATTAATTGACTGTTGCACTTTATCTATTGCGTCAAGTAGCGTGTGATGTACTTTAATTTCTCTTCTATTAACTTGCATTTTCTGCTGATTAATCTTCAATGCCGTTTTAAGAGCATTTAACTTAATTTTAAGAACATCTAATTGTCTTTTAACAGCATCTAACTGTTCTTTATTTTCTTTAGAGTTTTCTTGTAAATTTTTCTTTAATTCATTTTCTAAATTGATTTTAAGAGTTTTCATTTTATCAACTTTTTCATTAAGTGAGTTTACTTCATTTATTATTCTATTCATCTTTTTCATTTGTTGAGTAATTTTAGAACTCAATTCATCAACACTTTTTTGGAATGTAGTTTGTAACTGCTTTAAATTTTTTTTAATTCTTTCAGGTAGTTTTTCTATTTCATCTTCTAATTGTTCTTTTAACATTTTTATCTGATGTTTATTTTTAATGACTGCAGATTTTAAATTTAAAGAAAGTAATATTAAAATTTTTGATTGTTCTGAAATCTTTTTAAAAAGTTTTGCTATATCTGCTTCTAGCTCTCTATCCTTTTTATCAAGTTTTGATAATTTTTCGTTTAATGATTTGTCATTAAGTTTAAGCAACTTTAATTCATTCATCAGTGGAACCAAAACATCGTTTATATATTTTTCTTTTAATTCATTGATTTGCGTATCAACATATTGTTTATTTGTTAACTCTGTATTTTGTTGTGGAAGAATAGAAAGATGCAATGGACCAGATAAAACGTCTCCAGTTTTCATGATATAATTTTCTATCTCTATTTCTAATTCACGATTATTCGGGATATATGCACCTCCACCAACATTTGGTAACATCATTTTTAAACAATAAAAATAAAATTTTTTCTGATTATAAAAAATACATAAATTATAAAAATACATAAATTATAAAAATACATAAATTATAAAAAATAAAATTTTTCCTAATAAAAATAAAAAAAATGGAAATGACTCAAATTTGTCAAGTTTGCAATATGCGTTTTTTAAATCAAACACTATTATATTCTCATATGAAAAACACACCATGTGGTATGCATATGAATCAATTACAACCTAATAATATACAACCTAATAATATTCAACCTAATAATATTCAACCTAATAATATTCAGAATAATATTCAACCTAATAATAGTATTCAGTATAATAATATTCAATCAGAGCAACCATTACAAAGATTAAAGCATTTATTTATTTCAGATAAAGAACAAAATCTTTATACTGCTAGAATAAATACACCTAGGCAAAATACTGCTAGAATAAATACACCTAAGCAAAATACACCTAGGCAAAATAATAATAATTATTTAGCACAAAATAATAATGTAGCACAAAATAATCCTTTTGTTCAAAATAATCCTTTTGTTCAAAATAATCCTTTTGTTCAAAATAATAATGTAGCACAAAATAATTATATTGATAAAAATCAATTTGTTGAAAGTAATAACAAAAAAAAAATATGTTCCGGATGTAATAAAAATATAACATCAAAAAATTTTGCACGTCATTTAAAATTATGCGAACAAACAGAAGAGGTTAAAAAAGAAAAAAAAGATAAATTAAAAGATCAGTTATGTCGTAATTGTAATAAATATTTTACAATTCAAGGAATTACTAATCATTATAATTCTTGTATAAGTTCTACAAGACAATGTACAAGTTGTCAAAATACTAAACCTAAGACAGAGTTTTATGATAGTAAATATCAGTGTAAGGATTGTTTAAAAGAAAAAGTTAAATGTAGAGGTTGTCAAAAAATTATATTAAAGAAAAATTTTCAGCGACATGTAACACTATGTCCAAAACTTAATCAACATAATAATCAACATAATAATAATTTATGTCAAAATAATAATTTATGTCAAAATAATAATTTATATTAGTATTTCAACTAAAATAGTTGTATTTCAACTAAAATAGTTGTATTTCAACTAAAATAGTTGTATTTCAACTAAAATAGTTGTATTTCAACTAAAATAATCTTATATATATTAAAATATTATTTTTTTATAAAGAATAAAATATTATTTTATTAAAATATTCTTAAGCATTCCGGAAGAGAGGAGAGGTATAAAAATACTTCTTTTGAGTATAGGAACAAAAAGTCCGACACATTCCGGAGGTTCTACAGAGGTTAAAAACACTCATAAGAGTGTAAGAATGCTAGTCCGGAATCAACAAATAATAACTCCTAAATTTTTTATTTAAAAAATAATAAATGAATAAAAGCGAAAATTTGGAAGATTTATATTCACCGGTTATAATTAAAAGTGATAAAAGTAATAAAAGTAATAAAAGTAATCTAAGTCGTCATAAATCTCTTAATGCAATAAACGAAATAATAAATAATTATATGAATAACACTGAGTTTCAAGATACACTAACCCCTCAAGATCCGAATCTAAAAGATATTAATAATATTGTAGATAATCCTATATATAATACTAGATATAATAATAATATAGATAAAAATATATATAATAATATAGATAAAAATATATATAATAATATAGATAAAAATACATATAATAAAAGATATTTAGAGACACTACCCCCTAATTCATCTCTTAATAAAAAAATACCACAATCAGATCTTACACGTCTTTGGAATTTTTTAAAATTTCATTGTATAAAAATATTGTTAGCATGTATTTTAATATTTTTTATTTATCATCTTGTTATATGTATTGGTAATCAATGGGGTTACTTTCTAACAGAGGAACAAAAGAGAATAAATTTTTATAATCAAGAAAAAAAAACTTTTGAAGGATGGAAGACTGAGGAAGATAAGATTAAGGATAAAACTAATAATAAAAATATTAAACAAGGTAAAATGCATCAAGAAAATTTACATTTCATTGTTTACGGTAAAACTGGAAGTGGTAAGACTACGTTTATTAAAAAATATATAAACCAATATTATAAGGACGAAACAAAAGTACATATTTTTTGTATGCATACTTCTGAATGGCCAACTTTTACAAACGTCTATAATGATAAACAATTAGATGAGTTACAAGATATGGAAAGTTTTGCTGGTACACCTGAAAATAAATCTTTATTAATTTTAGATGATGTTGCAAGTTTATCAAAACAAAAAAATATGTCAGAAATATTTACAAAAGGAAGACATCAAAATATTGAAATAGTTGTATTAGCTCATAAAGCTTGTGATGTAGATAATAAGATTAGAGAAAACATTCAAACATTTTTTACAACTACACAAAATAATGCAGCATTCTTTAATGATATTAATAAAAATTATAAAATGAATATGCCTTTATCATATTATACACAACATAAATATGGAATAATACGTGCTGACACCATAAGAGGACATATGCAAGTATATGATAAAGATTTAAATATATTAGTAGATACCGAACATGAAATCTATAATAACTCTCAAGATTTTGATATTAGAATGTATGCAAATGCAAAACATTTATCAAATCAAGTTATAGAACAAATAATTATCTTTTTAGAGTCTGAAGCAAAAGTACCACTAAAAATTATTCCTGATACATTTTATTTTTATTTTGATCATTATTTAAATGCAAAATTTGGTATACCAATACCAAAAAGATTACAAGATAATGAAACATTAAACTATTTAAAAATTGCAATAAATGATGTTAGAAACGGTTTAAGAAAAGCAACACCAATAATATCTGATGTTAAATCTACATTTTCTGATGCTAAATCTACATTTGATGAAGCCAAAAAAACATATAATGATATAAAACCATTAATAAATGGTGTTAGTGAAATACTTAATAATTAAACAAATTTATCATAATCAAACCGAAGGTACTAGGGCTTCGCACGATTTTGCAGATATATTAGTATTTTTTTTCTCTAAAAATTAAAACAAAAATTCTTTTAAAAAAAATTAAAACACAAATTTTTTCTTTAAAAAATAAAAAATGGAAAAATTTTATTGCAACTTATGTAAAAAAAAGTTACAAACAAAAAGAAGTTATCAATCTCATCTACAAAGTAAAATGCATTTACAAAATGTAGAACGAGTTGATGAAGGAAATATATTAAAATTAAATAGTTATAAAAACTATCTAGAAACATTGCCTACTGATATAAAAGTTAAAAAAATGTTTGATGATTATTCACATTCGGAATATAAAAAAGTTTTTAATAGTGAAGATGAACATGTATCAGATGGAAGATATTTATTTAGCGATACTGATGAATTTAACGAAATAGATGAATTTGATGAAGCCGTAACAGATATAAAATATTTATTTAATGAATCGGTTGAATATAATGAAACCGATAAAACTTTTTCTGATATTCTAACCAACTTTTCTAATATATTTAAGAAATCTTTCAAATGTTATATGAATGTAGAAGTACTTTATACAAAAAATGGACCTGATGGAATTCCTGAAGAAATAATACAAGGACATTTTACAAAGTCACAAGAAATTCATAATGTAAATAATATACAACCCATATTTGAATCGATGATACTTAAATTAGAAAATTGTATAATTGAAGCCCAGTTACGTGAATCTGGTTGGAGATTTGTTAAAATAATATCTAAGAAAATAGTAATTGATAAATATAAAAATAATACTGGTGGTAGTTATGTTCCTTTACCTTTCAGTTCACCTCAATTAATCAACATAAAAAATGAAGATGATTATTGTTTTCTGTGGAGTATTATAGCACATTTACATCCTGCAAAATATCATAAAGAAAGACTAAGTCATTATAATAAAGAAGAATATATACAGGAATTTGATCTTTCTGATGGCTTAACTGAATTTCCATATGATTATAATAGGTTAATAAAGTTTCATAAAAAGAATAAAAATTTAATAGAAGTAAATGTTTTTGAATTAAATGTGAATTATGTTTCTATTGGTAAAATTACTCCACTTTACTCAGATTCAAAAAAATTTTATTTGAATAATAAAAATTTATGTCAATCAGAAATAGTATATAATGATAGAGGAAATTACATGCATCATAATATTTTTTACCAAGGAAATATAATATGTACTGAAAAATTTGAACTTGTTAAAACACTATCACCAATAATGATTAATCATAATAATTATAAAGGACGTACTGATGATTATAATTACAAATATTCATCTTTATCTTCAGAATATCAACAAAAATTAGAAAATTTAAATAAAAGTTTACAAAAATGTAAAATAGATTATCAACAACAAACACAAATGTTACTACAAGAATATCACCATAAATATCAAAATAAGATAGAAACAATTCAAAAATTAAATGAAGAAAATAATAAAGAATCGGCTAAAGCCAGAGGAGCTTCGCTCCGATTAAATAATGAAGAAAATGAAACCAATCAAAAAATAAATGAATGTTTAAAAAAATGTCTACAACAATATAAAGAACAATATGATAAAGAATATAGTTATCAGTTACAAATATTAAATCAAAATTATTATCAAAATACATTTAATCTTACAAAAGAAATTAATGAAACACATGAAATATATCAAGATAAATTTGAAAAACTAGAACAGTCAAAACAACCAGCACAAGCGAATATATTATATTATCAGGGTCATTTTATATTGTGTAAAGATGTTTCTATATTTACAAAAACTTCAGATAATAAAAATTTTCCTTGTCTTCAATGTATGACAAGTTTTAGAACTTTAGAAGAAATGAATCGACATTTGGAGAATTGTCAACAAAACGAAGCAGTTAAAAATACTTTTCCTAAAGATGATTATTTAGAATATAATAAATGGTATTTTAAAAATAAAGTACCCTTTACTATTTATTGTGATTTTGAAGCATATAATGTTAATATGACACAAAATCGAACGGAAAGTTCCAGGGCTTCACCCGATTCTGAAAATTATAATTCTGAAAATTATAATTCTGAAAATTATAATTCTGAAAAAAGTGCGCCTGAAAGAAGTGCACCTGGAAAAAGTTCAACTGAACAAAGTAAAGAAAAATATTTATTTGAACAAAAACCATTATGTTGGGGAATGTACATTCATTCAAATTATCCTGAATTATTTAAATCAGAATATTTACAATACTATGGTGAAGACAGTTCAGAAATGTTTACAAAGAAAGTAGAAGAATTACAAGGACGTTTTTCACAATTGCTTGAAACAAATAAACCAATGATACCATTAACGGATGAAGAAAGAAAAGAATTTTATGATGAAATAAATTGTTATTACTGTGGAAAAGGTTTTACAAATAAATATAAAACTGGCAGAGGTAGATATATTGATAAAGTAAAAGATCATGATCATCTAAATGGATTATATAGAGGTGCAGCACATAATTCTTGTAATCTTAATGCTAACAAATTTAAATATAACTTTGTTCCTTTATATTTCTACAATGGTTCTAAATATGATTTCCATCTAGTAATGAAAGATTTATTTTCATCTGAAAAATTACAACAACAAAAAATAAATGTACTATGTAAACAAGAAGAAGAATATTTTTCAATGCAATTAGGTTGTATTAGAATTTTAGATGCATTTAGATTTTTTACTCCTTATTCATTAGATGTTATGGGAAAAACTTTGAAATCTGAACAATGTAAAATATTAAATAAATATAATTTAAAACCTTTAAAAGGAATATTTCCGTATGAGTACATAACTGGAGATTTTAATTCTGTGAATAAAATTATGGAAGAAGAACAACTTCCTCCAATAAATAAATTTAAATCAACATTAAAACAATCACAATTATCTGACGAAGACTATGCAGAAGCTGAAAAGAATTGGAGAGAGTTAAATTGTAAAACAATGTATGATTATACAATGAAATATCTACAGATAGATGTATTAATACTAGCTGATCTTTTTGAAAACTTTCGTGATATGTGTTTAGAATATTACGGAATAGATCCATGTTATTGTTATTCTACACCAGGTTTAACATGGTTAGCAGGATTAAAACATACAAATGTTCAAGCCGATGGCTCTAGGACAAAGTCCGTTAAACTTAAACATTATAAAGAAAATACATATGATAAATTATTATTTTTTGAATCTGGAATTAGAGGTGGAGTTTCATCAGTTTTAGGTAATAGATATGTTAAATGTTATAATAAGAAAGTAAATCCACAAGAATATGGAATAATAAAACCTTTATCTCCAGAAGAAAAAGAAAAAATATTAGAAATTTTTCGAACGAAACGAGAAGGAGTAGAACGTGAAAAAGCAATTGATGAATTCATGAGAGAAAACTATTTATTATATTATGATTTTAATAGCTTATATTCTTCTTGCATGATACAGGAATTACCAACAGGTGAAATGACATGGTGTAATAATCTAGATTATCAAAGAACATATGATGGTGAAAATAATTTTGGTTATGTATATGAAGTTGATTTAGTATACCCTGATTATATAAAAGAAGCAACAAAATATTATCCTTTCTGTCCAGAAAACAAAATTCCCAATATAGAAGATTTTTCAGATTATCAAAAATCTATAATTCCGAAAAAATACAGACCAACAAAAAAACTTATGTTAACACAAAGCAATAAAGGAAAGTATGTTGTTGAAGGAAGAATGCTAGATTGGTATTTAGATCATGGTATGATTCTCACCAAAATACATCGAAAACTAGAGTATAGAAAATCTAAATGGTTAAAAAATTATATAGAGTTCAATATTGAAAAACGTAAAATAGCAAAAAGAAATAAAGATGATTTTGGAAACGTTTTCTTCAAATTAATGAATAATGCATTTTATGGTAAGACTTTAGAAAATGTGCGTAATAGACAAAATATTGAAATAGTTTATGATAGAGATAGATTTCAAAATTTAACAAGGAAACCTACATATAAAAGAACTACTAGATTCAGTGATGAACTTTGTGCTGTTCATCTAAGAAGAAGCATTGTAAAACATGATAAGTTTAATTTCATTGGTTTCACTATATTAGAATTAGCTAAACTATTTATGTATAGTTTTATATATGATTATTTAGCACCTGCTTATGGCAAAAACTATAAATTACACTTTACAGATACAGATTCTATTTTCTTAGAATTAACAGTACCATATGGTTCTTCACTTGATGAAGAAATTAATAAAATAAAAGATATCATTCATCCTTCTGATTTATGTAAAGTAAAAGATGAATTAGAAGGAAATGAAGATTTCATAACAGAAGCTATATTTTTAAAATCTAAATGTTACTGTTATGATACAACTAATAATATTAAAACACATAAAACATTGAAAGGAATTTCAAAGGCATCAGTAGCTAATCAAATAACATTTCAAGATTATAAAAATGCATTATTTAATAATGAAATAAAAACAGCATATAATTATAGACTTAATTCAAAAAAACATAAAATGTATTTAAAAGAAGAACATAAATTAGCATTAGATCCATTTGATGATAAAAGAAAAATTTTACCTGATGGAATAACTACTTTACCTTTTTAATTTTCTAATTTCTATTTTCTAAATATAACAATATAACAATATAAAAATATAAAATATTATAAAATAAAATAAAAATAATAATATAAAATTATCATATAAAAATGGATAAAGTTAGAGCTGATAATTTTAAAAGAATAAAACAATTAGACGAATTAATAAAACAAAGAAATATTATGAAAGAAAATCATCTTCAACATAGAATGACAAAAGCTGGTATTCAATCTGATATGTTTGATAAATTAAAATTAACTGAAGAAGTAAAAACTGATTATGAAAAAACTGTCGAACCATTTAAAACTCTTGAAAAGGAACTTAATGAAAAACGTGTTGATATAGCGGATCCTGTACTTAAAACACTATTAGATGACTATGGTTTATTAGAGGCAAACATAGATAAAAAATTACCAAAATCTATGTTATTCGAACATTCTACTTTCTTTTTAGATAAAAAATTATTTGCAAGATTTTATCTTGGTGGTAAAGAAATATTTCCACAACCTTTACGAGGATTAATTTTTACTCCAGATAAAAAACCTATTAGTTTAGATAGAAATTTTGTTGATCTTTTAAGAGGAGCAGATTTAAAAAATTATGCTGTAGAAGATCTAATAAAATATAAAACTATATTAGATAGAGTAGGTGTAGTAAAATCTCTAAGACGTTATAAACAATTAGAAAATTTATTATCAACGGGAGTTAAAGTAGGGAAAGGTTTATCTGAAAAACAGAAAACAGAAACAACTGTATTTTTACCAGATGATCCACAAGAATTACTAAATAGATTAAATATTTTAATATCGGCAATAAAAGAAGGACATAATTCTAGTTTTAATGAAATTCATGCTATATTGAAAAGACTGTTAGAAAAGAAGATTCTAAATGAAGAGGATTATAAAAGTATAACGAACCGAGTGATCTAGGACTTCGCCCGTAGCTGAAATATGTTGTTGTTTTTAATTTTTTATAAAAAAAATATTTCATAAAAAAATATTTATTTAATTTTTAGTTTAAAAATGTGTTCAGCAGATTTAGACAAAATTAATAATCATTTAGAAAATTTGATAGAGATTTTGGGTTCATCAAAATTTAGTACGACGTTAAAAATTATAACAACTACTTCATCACACACTTGTAATTTAGAACCCATTCTACATTTAGAACAAAATAAAAATTATCAAATTGCATTGACTAGTTTCTCCACATTTAACACTATTCAAAACGTTATCAAAGATGTGAATGATCAATTTAGATATTCTACTGATAAAGGTAAAACATGGAAAATACTAACTTTTCTTCCTGGTTCTTACGAAGTTGAAACAATATCAAATGAAATTAAGAGACATTTAGGTATACCATTTAAAAATAAGAAACAATTACATTTTGCAGTTGAACCGGCAGTTAATAAATTTTCTCTTACTTTAGACGAAAATCATCAAGTTGATTTTAATCATGATAGATCATTGTCAAAGCTACTAGGATTTAATAAACAAACCTATAGTCAAGGTTATCATTTAAGTGAGAAGATTCCAAAAATAACTGAAATAAATTCAATTGTTGTACATTGTGACATTATTGAAGGAGGTTATATAAATGGTAAATTATCAAATTTAATATTCAGTTTTCCAGCTTTTACTGTTCCCATTGGTTATAGATTAAATGTAATTCCACAAACATTAATATATTTCCCTATTACAAGAAAAACTATTAACAACATTAACATTAGAATCACTGATGAGAAAGGACAAGAAATAAATTTTGGAGGCGAAGAGATTATGATAGATCTTTTGGTTCGAGAGGTATAAACTCCCGTTCGGGAGGTATAAACTCCCGTTCGAGAGGTATAAACTCCCACGCGAAGCTAGAAAAGTTTAATTTTCTTCTTCTTCTTTAAAAATAAAAATAAATAAAAATTAATTTTTTTATTAAAAAATGAGTGTAATGTCTTTAAATAAAAAAAAACTTAAATTTAATCATCATCCAAATTTATCTAATAAAGTTTTGTCAGTTATTTGCGGAAGATCAGGTTGTGGAAAAACGTATCTATTATTTAAAATTTTAACGACTCCAAATTTTTTGGATTATAACAATCTTATAATTTATACAACAACAGCAGAACAACCTGTCTATCAATTTTTAAAATATGGATTTGAAAATAATCTTAAAAAAACAGCAATTGCTTCCCTATTCGAAGAATACGAAAAATCTGAATATGAAGAAGAAATAAGTTCATGGTGTGAGGAAGCAGTAGAAAATAGTCAGTTAGTAGAATCTAATAAAAATAACCATATAAAGATACAATTAATAGATGATAGTGGTAATATGCAAGATCCTAGTAAACTAGATAAAACAATGAAACATTGTGTAATTTTTGATGATTGTGTTAATGATAGAAATCAGTCAGTTCAGAGAAATTATTTTACAAGAGGTAGACATAATAACTGTAGTGTATTTTATTTAACACAAAGTATGTATTCATTAGACGGAAGTGTTATTAGAAAGAATGCAAATATATTTATACTATTTGAAATAAATGCAAGAAACTTAAGTGATTTGCTAAGAGATTTATGTATAAGAGATAAAGATGAATTTAAACAATCGTGTAATAATGCTTGGGCAAAAGATTATGGATTCATTACAATTAATATTGATAAAAAAATTCATGATAGAGTTATCGAAGATTTGTTTACTGAGTAATAAAAAATATACAACATAGTGGTATAATATTTTTTTGTTATTATCAGCTTTAATTTTATCTATTTTTTAAAATATAATATTTGAATTTTGTGGTAACATTGGAATACAGCAAAAACATTTTACTGAACAAATTATTTTTTTATTGCTTTGTTGTTTGTAATCTTTTCGTTTAAAGTTTTCTCGTTTAAAGTTTTCTCGTTTAAAGTTTTCTCGTATTAAGTTTTGTTTAATAAAGTTTTGTCTAATAAAGTTTTTAGCTCTTCTAAAAAAATTTTATCATCAATAAAAGTTTTACCATCACTAGAAATTTTACCATCCTTTTTATTTTTATCATTAACTTTTTCTGTCTGTGATTGAAATGATATTTGATTTACTTCATTAGCTATTTGATCAAATTTTTCAATCTCATCTAACGTAATAACATTATCATCACATACTCTTTGAAAGTAGTAATGTAGTTTATCATAGACTTCTTTAATATGTAAATGCTTAGTTTTTAATGATTTTCGTTTCTTAGTTATTAAAGATTTATCTAACATTGTAGCAAGTGAAGTTGCAAAAACACCCGTACCTGTTAAAGCTGTAGCAACTACTGGAATTACTAAAACACCTGAAGATATAACAATTGTTAAAGCACCTAAACTTATTGTTAAGAATATGCCAATTCCTTGTGTTACATTCTTAACTTTAGTCCATCTCTTTCTTAATTTTTTATAATGCTCTAATCTTAATAATAATTGGGATTCCTTATCTTTCATATAACGTACTCTATCTTTGTGTTTTTCAATATTTAATTCACTTATTTTTAATTGAGATAACGAAGGATATATTCTTGAGGTTCCTTCCATTTTTGTTCCTTCCATTTCTGAAGTTCCTTCCACTTTTGTTTCTTCCATTTTTAAAGAAATATTATTAGTCACATGATATATTTTAAAAACCTGAAAAACGTCTAAACTCATGAATTTGAAATTCTCAACTTTTATGATTTTCGGTGTCCGGTTTTAGATGACCTTGAACGGTCATGATTTAAGCAATGAAAATCGAACCGAAGGTTCTAGGGCTTCGCGCTTCGCCCGATTGTAATTCTCAAATTTGAGATACTCAACTTTTATAATTTTTAGTGTCCTAGAACGGTCATGATTTTCAAGGTAAAAATTGTAATTCTCAAATTTGAGATTTTCAACTTTTATGATTTTCGGTGTCCTGGAACGGTCATGATTTTCAAGGTAAAAATTGTAATTCTCAAATTTGAGATTTTGAAAAATTTGAAAAACTGGGTATTTTTAAAAACGCCCAAATCGGAGCGAAGCTCCTCTGGCTTTAGCCGATTTATGAATTTAGGTCTTCATAACCTGAAAAAGGGTTCAAATTCATGAATCGGCTTAAGCCAGAGGAGCTTCGCTCCGATTTATGTTGTTTTTAAAAATACCATTTTTTGAAAAAATGGTACTTTTTGAATGGACTAAATTCATGAATTCAGGTCTTAAAAACCTGAAAAAGGGACTAAATTCATGAATTTATGTCGTTTTTAAAGATACCAATTTTTTTTTTGACTTGTCCTGTCCTGGAACGGTCTTTTGACCATTACTGAGCAACAAATATTCCTTTTCAATTGCCTCTTTTTAGTAATTACAGAACTAAAACGCATTTTAATAAAAAAATCAAGAAATTTTTATATGTCTAAAAGCAGCGTCCAAATTGCAAAAAAATGGGCCTAAGAGTCCAACATTCTACTTTTTCATATGTTATAATAATGTAAATTATTCATATGTAAATAGGAGCACTGCTGATACAATTCTTTCAATTAGACTTATCGCATTATTAGATCTGAAGAGCGCATATACAAATGAAAGCCATTTGTTTCATTTTTGGATGAACACATATAAAGTTCACCTACAATTCACCAGATGCATGACGAAATGACTTTTCTGAACAGAAAAATGAACCACATCTTTTCTTGTGATCATGCAGCTAGATTGTTTCTTTGTAATAAGTCTGGCGCCTTGCTATGGCTGTACAAGTATATCGTTGCTGTGCCTATACCGGTGCCCGGCCACGCCAGACGCGACTCCTAAGTTTGGCAATAATCTAACGTGTATATGTAATTTTGCAGCAAGAAATTATATGATACAACAGAAAAAAAAATGTGAACTGTCAGAAAATTTCATATAAAATTGGCTTAAGCAAATAAAAACAAACAACTACGTGTTATACAATTAGTGATGAAAATTTTCCGGAAAATTTTGAATCAAAATTTTCCATGGAAAATTATGGAAAAAATTGGAAAATTTTGGAAAATATTGGAAAATTATGGAAAATTTTGATTTTTGTGATACGCCCTATAATTGGGACGCTTCCGCAGCCGACGCAGGTATACATACCAATAGAATGGGTCTAAAGCTCTTGATTTCATCATTATTTCGATTAAAGCGATCGCAGCACTGCGAGTTCCGTCCGCGGATTTTTGAACATTCCTTTGCCACCAGTGGCTTGTGCTAATTTGTTATCATTTTTGATATCACACTGACACCGTTTGTTATAACGTGAATCTTGCTTTAGAATAGAGGTATAATTTTATGCAATGTGAAAGATCTGGAGCAAAAATAATTTTGGAGTTTGCTTGTTAGCTTGAAAGTCAAGCTTTATTGTGCAGCCTTGATCATAGTGATACAAATTCTCCATATGTTGATGAATATGTGAAGAATAAGAACACATTCCACGCATCATTATACATGAGCGACCATATTGGAAGACTGTAAACTCGTGAGATATTTGGAAACTAAAGATATTTGTGATGAGTAGAAGAATAACTATGACAGTTTCTAAGTTCTGACATATTGTCCGATCTTCGTTGAGGACAAACTGCATGCACATCTTCCATTTCCACCTCATGGTTCAGATCTAGTTCCAAATCGATTTCAGATCTACCCAAATGAATTTCAGACATTTCCAGATGAATTGGAGATTCTCCAGTTGAATTTAAGATCCTTTCAAAGTTGGGTTTCTGATAGATATCTGAAATTCAACTAGAGAAATCTGAAATCCATTTAATGTCTGATATTCAGCTGGAAAGATCTGAAATAGACATAGAGGGTGCAGTTGGTTCCAAAAGTTAACATGCAGGGATGATAGAGAAGTTTTCGGTCTTTGAATATTACATAGTCTTTTCAAACGACTGCAACAAGTCTCCAAAACAATGGCAAAAACGTCAATCACCAGAAAAAAAATTTCAAAATTTTCCACTGGAAAATTTTCCGGAAAATTTTCCTTTTGCATCACTATATACAATGCACATTGATAACATCTTTGATATTAACAGACATGCGATGATCGATTTCAGTTGGCCTTAAAATGCCCTAGCTCTGTTAATCATTTGTATACATAGATCCAGTTTCAACGATGAATAACTCAAAGAGCGTTGTTGACATGGGCGAGCATTATTAACAGCCAATTCCTCAGTGATATTCGGTTTCTCACTGAAATTGGTACTGTCATGAATTCTACAGAGGGAGTTCACTGTTTGTCAATTGATACCCAATCAATCTTAATGTGAGTATTTTTTCTTCCACTTGGACTGATTACTGCATTTTTACTGTATTACCGCTCTCATCTTCAACATTTTTTTCAGAGACACTACACTAGTGAAACAAACTATTCGAAACCTGCGTCAAAATTACATTTAGTGCCTAACGGAAATTGCGCAATTACCTTGTAAGACTTGCGTAGTATTTGTGCAATTCTCTTATGCAGACTTATGCTTAACTTGTCTAACCACTTCACGAGTCTTGCCCGATACTTGCCCAATACTTGCGTTCATTTCAGTTGATATTTATTTATGAAACTTGCGCTATGACCCACTCGCATTTATAGGAATTATGGCGCTAAATCTACGTTCAAGCAATATTCAGAATCACACAAAAACAAAAGCATATAAAAACTTGAACTATATATTCCACGACCATAACCGAGGAAGTAAAACTGTAGAAATGCAATTACATGTGCGACAAACTCCTTATAAAATCTGAAAATGATTGAACTCTGATCTGACATGTAGAATTACAGATGAGATACATTTTCTCATGATTCAAAATGATTTGAAAGAAGTCAACAAAAATATGATAAATATTTATAAAATCTAAAATTCCTTGCTATACAAAACTCTGATGACATGCAGAATTTAAGGAGACACATTTTCTCATGATTCTATTCATTTCAATGAGTTGAAAGAAGGCAGCAAAAATATCACAATCATAAAATCTGAAAGTCCTTGCTGTAACTCACGTATGATATATACATGTCGAATTACAGAAGAGGTACATTTTTCATGATTTATTAAAACATCCAACAAGTATCACTAAGAATCACTGATATTGATACTGTCTTGAGAGCGAAAAGAAGAATACTTCATATTTTCTCGACTTATCTTACTTGCGAGATGAGTTGTAGCAGCAGTTATAGAAGATAAATTTAAATCGCGTGACATTCGCGGCACCTTTTCAATTGGGGTTTGCTTGGTTTATTTTCGAAAGAACATTCCTCATCTGATAAATACACAAGGAGATCATCCGAGTCTATCACATTATTTTCGTGTTCGTTGACGAATGTCTCAATATACTCTTGATATTTCTTAGTACGATTGTATGGATCTCTTCGTAAAATCCTGGCAGGTTGATCACCATTAAGTGAAATCGCATCGCCCTGCAAGACAAAGAAGGTATGCTTCCATTTCAGAAAATAAATTGTGTATAACAAATTAAGTACATATAAGATGTAACCATTAATGAACATAACGGGGTCTAAAATTTTAACTTGCATATACGACTGAAGTTTTTAGTGGTAGATTATCATGCATCCGTGTTAAGAGATCAGATGACTTATTTTATTCTATTTATTTCGACTTTATTGTATTTATAGAGCGGTACTCTAAGAAAATTAAGTATTCGCGCATCGTCATCACTTCCAACACTCAAAAAGTAGGAGTGAAAGAATATGATGCAGCTAGACTAGTCTCACTATACAATTCCGTCACAAGCTAATATCGTAATCTTGAAATCTAAAAATACAGTATTCTATTTGCTAAATTAGTAGACTGTATGGTGTTGTAAATCTCGTGTAATTTTTCTAGCTAAACGTCCTGTTGTCACATTTGGTAGGCATCCAACTATAGCCATGATTCTTTCCATACCCTTGATTTTGCCCCGACCATACGCTCAGGTTGACTCAATGCAAATATTTTGAAATTAAATAACTAGACCTATTCCTGTAAGTGTAGACAAAAATCTAGAAAAAACTTCAAACCATGAGAAATCTTTAAATCATATTTTAAGAAGCAAACAATTTGTCCGGCAATTAAGTCTCTTGGATTGTGGTGGAATATATTAAAGACGAAAATTGAAATTGAATAGTGCGTACCTAAATTTTTAATGACGAGTTTGATGTAGCGTACGTAAGTCTAAGGAAAACCAGTCGTACCACAAAAAATCGCATCATTGTATTAATCGAAAATGAAAATCGGGTTAATTTTTGCCGACAAGAAAATATTGGAAAATATGCCCAGCATCTACTCGTACAGTAATATTAATAAATTCATTATCTAATGCATATCTAACGATCACATTAGATGATCGGCAAATGCAGACAAAGACAATGGACAGACGCGCAAACATTATAAGCTTACCGTTTAAAATTTGGTATGTATTCTGAAAAACGAAATATTCAACTCACTTTTTGGAATCCTTGGATATCTGTGTCAGAATAATGCACCAGCGATGTGTGACTATAGACGCCATTGGAGGTAGAACAGTTAGTTCTCGTCAGCCAGACCAAGAACAAATCAGGTTTGCGTGCTTTTTCATTCATAAACCTTGATGCGATGGGCCTTTCTAGTTTCGACATCTGAAATAACAATAAAATATTCGTCTATTAAACTGATGTATACACTATATTTGTGCATACTAGGCTGTTCCAATGCAAACAATAACCTAGAGTAAATTGAAAATTGAATTTCAATAATTTACAGTTTGGTGCATAATTAGTACGTCCGGCAGGTAGAAATCTTAACTCTGCTTCCCTTAGTATTTTCACTAGATGATTTTAACACAATTAGGTGCATTTAATTGAAGTTGGACAATACAATGAATGAATATTGTAATTTTAGGTTTATAAGGAATGGTTCTATTGCAAAAGGACCACCAGAGGTTACACATCAGCAACCTATTCATCAGAGGAAAATGACCTCTCAAAGTTTGATTGTACGTTATCAATACCTGCAACTAAAGAGGATTCCAATATATAAAATAAGAAAATGATCAATCGAAAAATTCACGTGTTAAAAAATCTTGCAGACCAAAATCGATGGAAATTGCTCACGTTTTACTTCTACTAGTAGATTTGAAAACTATCACAGCCACTGCTGAGTAAAATAGGAATATTTGGGTTACGTCGGACAAAAACTTTGCTTGCATTAAATAAAATACAAATCAAAACTGCAACAAATGCATCACACTGGGTGCACAATTTAATCGGTAGAAGGCGGCCGATTAAACACCGATTATTTTCTTAAATCATCTGAAGTCGACGTTTTCACTAAACTGAAGGAAGTGATTTACCTACGATTAACTTAAAGATATAGCAAGCTTCCAAATAATAAAATGCACTGAATGTTCCATACAAAAGCCTTATGATACTAGTCTAATCTTACTTCGAGTTGTCGATTTCAGTACTTGGTTTTATCTTTATTGTAACTTTGTCCTGTTGATATGTCCAATAATGACATGAAATCGATCGACCAACAATTGTCGTTTTTATTTTAAAATGACTTCGATTTGAATAATATTAAATGTTGACTAATTGATTAGATTTAGCCTACTAAAAACTCGCAATATTAGTTACAAAAATATGCAGCAAACCCTTTGATCTACATGATTACTCAAGCAATTGAGTCCAATCAAAATCACATATATTAAGCATCATTGAAATAAAGGAGACTCGGACTCAACCGATCAATTTTTAAACAAAGATGGGATGAAGAGAAAACCCATCCCCCACTCCAGACATTATGTCATGAGAGTTTCAAATGGCCGGCAAATATTCTTTTGCAACAAATTTAGGAGAAATTTGCTGTGTTCAATCATCGCTATGCTAAAAAGCAGCTTGAATTTAAATTAGTAGATCACAGTCTAGTGTAGAATTACTTTCACCTAAAAAAATCTTGTATTTCAATCAATTACTGATTCATTATTGAAATTGACAAAAATCTTCATATCTACTAGTAGGAAAATAATCAACCGATTACCGATTATCGCTGGACGTCAATAATCGGCCGATTAATCGGCACACCCCTAATTCTACAAATTCATACTGAAGAAAGCAGGAACTGTAGCTATGATAAATTATTGATATGAATAGTAAATATGCAATAAGATGTGATTTTACATGAAGAAATCAAATGCACGACAATGGACTTTAAAGTTTTTGTCTACAACATCAAGTGTGTACTTACTATCTATATCAGGCTGTCAGTAAAAGTCAATAATTGTTTATTGGCCTTTTGGAAAACAGAAAAAAACCAATTGTCATATTTGTTTTAGTCTGCTTCAGTGCCGTTCACTTTTTATTTTCTATTTCTTAGTGTATGGTAGATCTCGTTTTGCGAACATTCTCTAAATATTTCCCTACGATTATAAATTGTTTTGATTAACGTATCTTATGATATCTTATGCATGTTTCGATGTTGTATTTTTAATGCTGTATCAAATTACACTAATTTTAGCTACTGTGTATAAATAACATATTGACTCTCGTAAAGAAACTCGAAACGTTGAGTCAAAAATCGCTTTTTATTCATGTGAAATCATAAGACGATTTTAAAAAGGCAAAAATTCATGCAAACATGCTTTAAACAGTATACACAGATCAGCCAATTCGAATTTGGAAATGTCTGTCATCTCATCAGGTTTTACTTAAAATGATCTTGCGATTTCAAAGTATCCCACGTTTTTCATCACTAAGTGAGATCTTACTACCGCTACATCATTGTCATTTTGTAAGTCATGGCGAATGATTCTAAAATTCATTCGTCTATAGCAGTATCTCAGGGTTAGTGGTGATTTTAATGCAACAGGTTATGGATAACTTATGAAGATGGGGAGATAAAATGCAACAAACCATGTGTGGAAGTAAGTAGATTTTTAATTAATCATAATATTTGAATCATCATTACATATAATGATGGAAGATAAATAATTTTCTCATCTTGGTTTTGATGTTTATGAAATAGCATTGGTTAGATCTGGATTGTCATTCTTTTCCCGTGTGCACTGCAGTAGGTTTTGATTCCGCATAAAGCATATAGCATGATATGTTCCTCAGTTCCGTAATTGAAATACAATTCCCCTCAGCGAAGTTGAGGAGAAATTCGTCGAAACAGTAACTCGTGGACAGCATCAATAAATCCACATAATATGCACTAATTCCTATCGCATATCCAGGGCGCATATCCAACGCAAACGATTTCGCACACTGTTCCTCCGACACCCAAATACCAGCGCGCTACCGCTGCTACGACAACAGCATTGACAGAGAAGACAAGTGCAGGCACAAGAGGTCGCTGATCGATGGTGATGGCATGGCAACATCGAAATATCTGTGACCTGAATAGGAATGCTTCTGCGTCAATCGGTGACTCAGTTGTCTGCTGTCCTCCAAGTCTCAACCGTAGAGTTTCTCAACGAAATGCTTGACCGTAGAAAGTTCAATATGGTCTGACTATTTCTTGTGTCATGTGCATAGATGGCTTCCTGACTCTTGTTGACAAAATTGACAAGATGGTCGATAGTGAAATAAGAAGGACATCGTTTTCAAATGATATATCATCTCTAAAACAAGTAGTTAGGCTATAACCATGGCTATAACCAAATATATTTATGATTGTTTTAGAGGAAATCCCCGAGCCTGATGTTGGCAAACAGTGAAAACCATTTCTCTGAAAGTGAAATGTTGACAGTGAAAGTTTCTCTGAAGATGATGCGCGCAGGGCACCGAAAGTACTCGGATTAAAGAAGAAAACTGGTTTTCACTGTTTGCCAACATCAGGCTCGGGGATTTCCTCTAAAACAATCATGAATATGACTAATCCCTTATTTTCAACCAAATATATTATGATACGATTCCTACGAATAAAATACCCAAACAACGTAAATTGTTCTTGCTGTCAAATCTCAAAAGTCGATTTCAATTTTCAATTAGCAGGCCTCATCAAAAACTCGACAAAGTGAATCATTTATAATCATGCAGTTGAAAATGATGAGCTTTTATAGATCATCTTTAAAATGAAATAATTCGAGTTATGACTTTTTCTGTATAATGGACCGTTTAATACCTGACTGAAGGCGATCGGGTTGAGAAGAGTTCAATTGACAAGAGAATCACAAGCGTCATAAATTCGCGTTCGTATAGTTCGTTTCATTTTTTGCAAGTTAAATTGTATCACAATTCTACCATAAGCAGCTTACTGAAACTTGCAACACATATTGCAATTTACGCAAGTATTTTCATTCTACACAAGTTATCCTTAAGTTTTGCAAGTGGAACGCAAGTCAGTTCACTAGTGTACTGAATGAATATTCTTGAAACTTGCATATAAAATATCAGTGAATTATGCTTTATATAATGCCATTTCTAAGGGTTTTGTCGCATTGCACATATATGTAGCACAGTCGATAAAACAGCAATTTTGCTCCATTGCCGTAATGCTTTTTTGCCACGATATGGACCGTATTAAAATTTGGTTCAAATTTAGGCATCTATTTCTCATCTAGCCCTTTTAAACAATTAAATATCTTTGTGGCTGATGTTCCCTAACGCACTGAGCTGAGAGGCGCAATGCGTTTCATTTACATTGACATTTGATTACACAAATGTGCTCCTCCGATCTGCCCAGTGTCGAGTTTCACTCGTGATGTTTCGCTAAAATGATGCCAAAATCATGTGTTCCATATTATGGATGAGCACTAAATGCAAAGAATAATCCAAAGAAGTCGAGGTCCTCTGATTTATTTCCTTCGGATGAAATCATCAAAGCTGAATGAATTAAGGCAGTTATGGTAGAACAAGTGCAAAACTATTTTCATAGGTTTAAGTATACATATTAGGTAGAGTGGTAATTACTCAGCATTTATTAAATCCCCAATGTGTATATAGTTTCGATTTCATTAAATGAACTCGAGGTGAATACAGTTGGAACTGTTTCCAAATGTGAGACATGCACATATGCAGTTTTGAAGAAATTAACACGAAATTGACTGATCATGATAGTATAATGCAGAAGGAAATGATCATAGAGTAAATATATTAGGTAGAGTGCTAACTCCGCATTTCCCCAATGCAAAGATATTTAATATTATAAAGGGCTAGATAGGAAATAGACGTGTTTTTGCCTTGTGTGCAACGAAACCAGTGAGAATCAACTGATAATGCGTGAATTTGAAAATATTTGTAAGCGAGCAACAAATATTCCTTTTCATTGCCACTTTTTAGTAATCACAGAACTAAAGCGCATTTTAATAATGAATCAATACATTTTTCATATATGTCTAAATACAGCGTCCAAATTGCAAATAATGAGCTACTCTACTTTTTCAGATGTTTTGCAAAACGCAGTTGTAAATAAGAGCATCCTGTTGATACAATTCTTTCGATTAGACTTCATTGCATTATTTGATGTCAGTTGATTATTAAACCTGAAGAGCATATATATATAGCATATATAGCAGGGCTGTGGAGCCGGAGCCGAGCCGGAGCCGGAGCCTTAAAGAGCCGATGGTTTTGGTCGGAGCCGGAGCCGGAGCCGATTTATCACAAAGGCTCCGGCTCCGGCTCCGATAGTTTGAGCTTTGATATAAATCTAGAATTTTGAAAGTTATTAATTGGCATCATAAAAAAATTAAATTATTTGAAATCTAAAGATATGTCTTTTAAGTATACCAATGATCTGTCCTCCACGATATCTTTCTTTGCAGTTGCCGCCTTCTTTTGTATTACATGTATTATATTTACACACATGTGTAATATTTTTTTATTGCATATGTTTCGTAAGACTAATTTCCATATTGACAACGTATTCTCCAAAATCCATTAATTTGAAGACTTGTTATATGCATGCTAACTAGATGATTGTAGATTCCTAGAGACAAGTCGTCAGTCATTTATGTACTGCACATTTCCAGTTCAGTCAGCAAAGATAATATAGCTACATTTCTTGCGCAATGTCTTAAATCTAATACGGTTACTATGTAGGCTATCATCTATCGGTATGGCTACTGGCAGAAGCTACTGGCATCTGTGACAATGCCAATTTCCTTAGATTGTATTGTAGGCTCTTGTGCAGACCCCCCACCTACATTTTTCAAAACAATCGATTATTCAATTTGATCAATTTTGATTGGAGGGATAACTCTTCACACTCACACGAATGACCTGACTACAAGTCCTCACATGGCTATAGCAATAAGCGACCCAGCCACTTCTAGTAGCGCCCTATTATTTTAGAGGTGTCTCATTCACAATGAATTTCCTTTGACTTCAAAATTTAAAGGGTACATTTCAATGCGAAAAACCCGAAGGCAAATTACAATGTTGACTTGCTGACGAAGTTTGCGACCATGACATCGCAATTACCCACGTAGATTTTTACAACAGCACGGAATGCTTCACTCAAACCGGTGATGCTGAAACGGACATCCAATGGTGCTGCATCTTTTGACCAGAGAAAAAATGGGGGGGGGAGGACTGCACAAGAGCCGTATCGTGTAATAATATTTCCCCAAATGTCATAGACCTGTGGATTTCAAGAATTTTCATTATTATTTTTTCCGTCTGTCAACACTTTATGCTGATATCATGCTGACTTATATGTAAACAATAAAAAAAGACTGAGACGCTCTCAATAAAGGCGCCTTTTGACCTCCCTTTTCTATTGTCTGTGACATTAAACCGCACGCGCATTCGAAAGCTAGCAAAGTAGATGGGATTTCTGCTCGGTGCTCGCAGTCAAATTTTTATTATGCATAGCACCCTGCAACATACTGTGTGATACTCCGAGTTCAGTTTCATCAGCCCAACCATCATCAGAGGAATAGTGGTAATGTGTTATACATAAATTGAATATAATAATATACATGAATCATTGATGAATTATTTAGTGCAACTTTACGCCATAATGAAAAATACGAAATTAATATAATGTAAGTTAGGCCTTAACTTATTAAGTATGCTGCATAGAATTACAAAACTTGTCCTAAATTAGATATTTTTAAATTTTTTAAGTATAATTTTCAATTGTACATTTCTAGCCTACACTGCAATGAGGCTATCTAAATTACAATTTCTACAAATGATGAGTCGTGGGCTACCCACCGATCATATTATTCATGGACCAACAGACTATTGAATAAAGGCAATAACAAATAACAATAACAACCTAAGCTAGCCTATATACACTTTAATATTCAATAAAGCAATTGATATCTTTATTGATACGGTATATTTGGCTATATAGCCGATACCCTTTCCATGTTCGAGTAGATACAGGCCCTATAAGCTATTTAGAGGCATACGCTATCCAGTTTCATATTCAAGCTTTGTTAAAAAGCTTATACTACTATTCGGCCCCTGTGACGGCTAATTAGGTACATCATCATCACTCATGTGGTCTTATTTAATGTAGCCTCGTAGTAGACTGGTTGCAGGCTAGGCCAATTTATATTTAGCCAGTGCGGGAGATCTTCATCTAATTTAACCAATCCTGGCTATAACTTTATTTTATCTTTCAGAGATAGTCAATTCATGCAAAAATATATGACAAGTATGTTATTTATCATTATATTAGGCTATTATCATTTTTATTATTAACTTAAGTCGTTGCTTGTTAATGAAAACTAATTTGATGATTGTAGCAAGCCTCTAAAGGCCACACCGTTATCCAAAAAACCCGTTCAACGGATCCAGAATAACCAGCATAGATAGAACCTGAATTTGAAGTCGGAGCCGGAGCTGGAGCCTTTCACATCAGTGTCGTGGAGCCGGAGCCGATGAGATAACGCATCGGCTCCACAGCCCTGATATATAGCATATGTCATTTAGGAATGGCACAAATGAAAACCAATTGTTTAATTCTTAGATAAAAGCAGAGTGAAGTTCACTTACAATTCACCAAATACATGACTAAATGACTTTTCTGAACAGAAAAATTAACCGCGTCTTTGCTTTTGATCATGCAGATTGTTTCTTTGTAATAAGTACGAAGCATGGCTATGGTTGTACATGTATATCGTTGCTGTGCCAACAGTTGTCCGGCCACGCCAAGCGCGATTGCCAAGCTTGTCAATGATCTAATGTGCAAATGTAATTTTGCGGTAAGAAATTACATGATACAACAGAAAATATAAATATGAACTATCAGAAAATTTGATAAATCATTTTGGCTTAAGCAAATAAAAATAAACAGCATATTACGTTAATGCACATTGACAACCATAGAGTAAGTATATTAGGTAGAGTGGTAACTCCGCATTTATTAAATCCCCAATGTGTATACACTTTCAAAGTTATTAAATGAACTCAAAGGACATACAGTGTGGACATTACAGGGCATCCAAATGTGAGATATGCGCATTTATGCAGTTTTTAAGAAATTACAACGGAATTGACTGATCATGATAGCATAAAACAAAAGGAAATGGTAGCATTTTACAGATCCTCCGTGTCTGACAGTCTTGGTGAGGTAATGTTTGTTAAATTGGCAACTCGATGACCTGCGCTATTGCTTTCCTGCTGAACCTCAAGAGAATCTTCTTAAGCGTGATCAGGCAACAGCTGACACTGGCAGAGCAAAATCACATAATCAAAGACAGTAATTTCAATCAACTTTGAAGGATGTAAATGGGTCCACATCAATTCAGATCCATGAAATGAAACATGCATTTAGTGAATCATAAAATCAAGCCGGTGAAAATTGAATTAAAAACTTGACATTTCATCCAAGAAAGCACGGATAATATCGAGACTTTTTCATAAAGACTTCCATTGTAATACGGAGCATGAAATTCCCCTGATATGCAGCTTGATTTCCGCTTAGTTAGGATGATTATTCGCAAATATTAATTCCTTTGATGTCCAACTTGCTTTATACTACTTACAACGGGGAGTCATCTCGGTAGTATTTAAAGTGGCAAAATTTTGACTTTTTAAAAACTGCTCAAATTTTTTTGGACCTCGGGAGCGTGATCTCCGCAAATACTGAATCTTTTCATATAAAAATTTTCAATGTATACAGATACTTTTTTGAGTCGACGCACTCTACCTACATATTCCTACTCTATGTTGACAACATCTTTGACACTGAAAGACATCCGATGATTGATTCCATTTGGATCTAAAATGTCCTCTGTTAATTATTTGCAATACATAGATCCATGTTGTAGTCTCAGCCTGGTGAATTACTCGAAGAGCGTTGTTGACATGGGTGAGCCCTATTAATAGCCAATTCCTCAGTGTGACATTCGGATTCTCACTGAAATTGTTTATGTCTTGAATTCTACAGAGGGAGTTTAGCGTTTATCAAGTTACACCGCATCAGTCTTCATCTGAATATTTTTTCTTCCAAATTGATAGTATTGCATTAAATTGCTTTATTACCGGTCTCATCTTTAACAATGTTTTTTCAGAGAAACTACTGAACGAATAATCTTGAAACTTATCATTTAATATCAGTAAATTATGCTTTGCGTAATGTGCCTTTTCCAAGGCTTTTTGTCGCATTGCACACCGTACAGCCGATAAAACAGCAATTTCGCCCCATTGCCGTAATGCTCTTTTTGCCACGATAAGGACCGTACTAAAATGGGTTCAAATTTAGGCATCTATTTCTCATCTAGTCCTTTTAAACAATTATATCTTTGCCCCAGTGTGTATACACCTTCGAATTTATTAAATGAACTCAAAGGTGATACAATCGGAATTTGTTCCAGATGTGATAATATGCACATATATGCAGTTTTGAAGAAATTACAACGGAATTGACTGATCATGATAGCATGGCAGAAGGAGATGATATTATTTACCAGATCGTCCGTGTCATGACAGCCTTGGAGAGGTGGTGTTTACTAAATTAGCAACTCGATGGGCTGCCATTTCTTTCATGCTGAACCTCAAGAGAATCTTCTTAAGCGTGATCATATCGTAAGAACCTGACACTGGAAGAGCAAAACATAATCAAACACAATGATTTTAATTGACTTAAATAGATGTAAATGGTTACACTATTCAGATTCAAGAAATGAAGCATAAATTTAAATTAAAAATTAAACATGTACGGTCGATTGGTTTTGGTTCTACCATGGCCTAGAACTGCTAAGATTTTCTATGAGCATCGGTCAAATCAGCTATGAGACATTTTATAAAATAGATAAAAAATTACAAAAAATCAAAAATTTTGAAAAATTAGATTTGAAAAATCAGCAGGATTGAACAAAATAGACATCAATGATTAACATAGATCAAACAGAAAAAAAACTAAATGATCTGACGTCCGTTGTACCTCACGACTGATTTCAGAAGGCTGTTGCCAAAGTTCTGGTTGGATTTTTGTAGTCTCATTTGTTTAATCCAGTCAAAACAACTAGGTATTCCAATTGATGATTTCTTGAATGAAGTACTAGGTTTAGTGATGAAAATTTTCCGGAAAATTTTGAATCAAAATTTACCATGGAAAATTTTGGAAAAAATCGGAAAAGTTTGGAAAATTTTGAAGGTTTTGATTTTTTGTGATAGCCCTTATACTTTGACAGCTTCCACAGCCGTGGCAGCTACACACCGACAGGATGGGTCTAAAACTGTTGATCTCATCATTATATCGAATAAAACGATCTTGAAAAATTGAAAATTTTGAGTTTTTGTGCTATACTTTTTGCGTACCACAGCCGAGGCATGGACGCATCAATGGATGTTCTAAAACCCTTGATTTTATCATATTGTTTCGATTAAAACAATCGTAGCAATACGAGTCTCGTCCGCGGACTTTTGAGCATTCCTTTGCCACCAGTGGCTTGTGGTAATTTGTTGGCATTTTTAATATTATCACACTGACACCGTTTGGGATAACGTGAATTTTTTTCCTTTAATATAGGGGTATGATTTCATGCAATGTAAAAGGTAAAAGCAAAAATAACGCACTTTATTTAGGAGTTTGTTTGTAGCTTGAAAGTTAAGCTTTATTATGCAGCCTTGATTATAATGATACAAATTCTCTATGTGTTGATGAACATGTGAAGCATAAGCACACAGTCCACGACAGCATTATACATGAGCGACCATATTGGAAGATATATGAAGACTGAAAACTCGTGAGATATTTGGAAACTAAAGATATCTGTGATGAGTAGAAGAATATCTATGACAGTTTCTAACTTCTGGCGCACGATCTTCGTTGAGGACAAACTACACATCTTCCATTTCTAGCTCAGATGGTTCAGATAGTTCCAAATCGATTTCAGATCTACCCAAATGAATTTCAGACATTCTCCAGTTGAATTTTAGATCCTTTTAAAGTTGGTTTTCTGACATATATCTGAAATTCAATTAGAGAAATCTGAAATTCATCTGATGTCTGAAATTCATTTGGAAAGATCTGAAATAGACATGGAAAGGGTACAGTTGGTTCCAAATGGTAGCATACAGGGATGATAGAGAAGTTTCGGTCTTTGAATATTACATAGTCTTTTCAAACGACTATAGTAAGTCTCCAAAACAAAGGCAAAAACGCCAATCACGGAAAAATAAATTTCAAAATTTCCCATTTGCATCACTATTTGTATGGCAAAATGTGAGGTCTCATTATAGTCAACTCTAAAGCGCTCACTTTAGGTTATTCAAAGCACAAAATTCCATTACCAATATTTTGCGGCAGAAAAGTTTTATTGCAGAAAATAAAGTCACACACAAATAATTAGTGGTAAACCTTGATAACCACTGCGCAGCTGATTTCTTGCGCGAAGTTCGAATTTAGTTTCGATTTGAAACGTGGATGAATTGGTAAGCGCCTGTTACAACTCCTCCCCGTCACAAACGAAGTCCTTGTATCGGCCAGGACGGATGGAGAAGTTGCAAGAAGATCCATGGAGGTAGCAGGAGTTGGATGATCAATTTGAAGTTCGGCTTGATTCGGCTCGTCAGCAGGAGGGTCATCACGCATGGTTTCATTTGGAAAGATCTGAAATAGACATGGAAAGGGTACAGTTGGTTCCAAATGGTAGCATACAGGGATGATAGAGAAGTTTCGGTCTTTGAATATTACATAGTCTTTTCAAACGACTATAGTAAGTCTCCAAAACAAAGGCTTGCAAAAAAAACTTGCAAATCCGAAGATACAAAATGTGTGCCGCTGTCCGTGACTAGTACCTGAGCGATACCATCCCTCGCGAAGAAACTTTGCAACGCCTTCCGGGTAAACTATGCATGTGCATCTGTGTGTGTTTGTGGTGTATGGGAATCATGACTTGCCTCCAAAGAGGGAAGATAAGAAGAAGTATGTTGATGTGAGACGGAAATGGTGATTTGATCTCTATGACGTTTGTGGACAGAACCGTCTGAACTATCAATTATATTGAACATCTGATCTCCTAATTTATTAATAATAATTCCCTCGCAAACTCGAGGAGTATTGCCTTGATAGAATTGAATTTCAGTGGCATCCATTCTAATAATCCTTAAAAGTCTCCCTTTGAAAATTAGAGCCGGAGGCTTAGCAGTGGTAGAGAGTCTCGCATTTCGGTAATGCAGGAGGAAGGTGTCGATTGTTTGGACGAGGTTCTTGAATGTAGTTGGTGAAACCGCCTTGAGCGAGGCGGGGCCGTTGGATTGCGGATGTCTGGGTGCCGTTTGAATGGGATGGCAGCCAATGGAGCGGAGCCAGGCTTGCAAATCCGAAGATACAAAATGTGTGCCGCTGTCCGTGACTAGTACCTGAGCGATACCATCCCTCGCGAAGAAACTTTGCAACGCCTTCCGGGTAAACTCTGCATTTGCTGTCGTTGTTAAGAAAACTTCGGGGAATTTGGAATAACCGTCCTCCAATATGAGCGCATAATAGGTACCCAAAAATGGTCCACAGTAATCGGCGTGTAAACGCTGCATAGGTTGGAACGGTAATGGCCAAGGTACATTGTTGGTATGAGTCCTTGTTTTTCTTGCACATTGTTCACAGTACTTGACGAAGATTCGGAAATCAGCATTTATCTTCGGCCACCAACATACAAGACGAGATAGGGAAACCATCTTGTTTCTCCCCAAGTGAGACGAATGCAGATGCTCAAGGAAGCTTTGGCGTAGAATTGGAGGTATGACAGGCCCTTCTTGAAAAACGCTCACGCCATCTGCAGTAATGTGCAAATATTCACGATTCGCGTGAAGTACAGGAAATCGTCGTTTAGCAGACAAAGATCATCCTCCTTTTAGTGCAGCGATGACATGACCGTAGAATTCAGAAGTTTCCTGAATCAGGCTGTTTCTTGATACTGGCAGGCTTTGTACGAAGTTGAAGGTTTCTGAAGGTGGTTCCTCAAAACCAGAGTGTCTGGAAAAGTAATCGGCGTTAGTTATCTTCGTTCCGGGTTGATGCCTTATGCTGTACGAGTAGCTGCTCAAGTCCAAAGCCCATATCTGCAACATTCGGGAGGTTGCCTTTTTTATTGACGCATGGCTGTCAAAAATGTAGTTGAGAGTCTGGTGGTCGGTGACAATCGTGAAACGCTGACCGTAGAGATACTTATGTAACCTTTGAACTGCCCAGTGGATGGCTAAGGCTTCTTTCATCGTCTGGCTGTAACTTAGCTTGGCGTTGTTCAGCTTTCTTGACATGCAAATGACTGGATGTCCTTCTTGATTTAATACAGCTCCCAAGGCGTATTCGGAAGCATCCACCATTAACTCTGTTGAACGTCCCAGCGTGAAAGGTAGCAAAACTTGACCATCTAAGAGTTGATTCATGAGATGGTCGTACGCTTTGTTGGATCGGACTGTCCATTGAAAGTCGTTCAGCATCTGGTACAGTGGTTGTGTGATGTGGGCGAAGTTGGGCACAAATCTTGAATAAAACTGGGCGAAACCCAAGAAGGATCTCAACTTTAGTGCAGTGTCAGGTCTTAGCGCGTCTTTTAGGGACTTGATTCGGTTTGTATCCGCGGAGATGCCGTCGCCGTCCAGTATATATCCGAGGTATTCTAACTTCTTGACTGAGAATTCGGACTTGTTTGCATTGATTCGAACGTTGAAACTTTTCAATGCTTGCAGTAGCGAGTGCAGTCGTTGATCGTGTTCTTTTTTATTGCTGCCCGACACTATAGGATCGTCTTGGTAAGCTCGTATACCCTCCAATCCGTTGATCACCATGTCCATAACCCTTTGAAATATGCCTGGAGAGACATTGAAGCCGAAAGGTAAGTTCTGTTATTGGAACAGGCCTCATGGTGTATTAATGGTGGTCAATTCCTTGGCCTTTTGATCCAGCGGAATCTGGAGAAATGCGTGCGTGTGGTCGATCTTCGTGAATAGCTTGCTTGCGAGGCCATTAAACATACAGTGTATCATCCACAGGTGGCGTTGTTGTTGCAGTTTGCCGTAGTTGCTTATTGACGGTCACGCGATAATCGCCACAAATCCTGGGTTGTCCATTTGGTTTAATTGGGGTCACAATCAGAGTAGCCCAGGCAGATGATTCAACCGGCTTAAGGATGCCATCAGTAACCATTTGCTTCAAATTACCTTGAACTGGACCGCGAAGACCATACGACATGGTCGAGATCGGTAAAACTTTGGCTCGCTGACGAATTCCAGTGTTATAGGCTGAATATTCATACCACCAGTATGGCTACTGCACTGTTGTATAAGGTCTCGGATTGTTGAGGAAAACGGAATGATGGGGCTGATGGTTGAATTGAGGACGACTTGGATTTTCAATGCACATAGACCATCAAGTCCTAGTACCTTTGGACCTTCTCGTGTAATAAGCATAGGCAGTTGAACTGAACCGTTGCTTGTCTTGACCTGTGCCGTAATCTTTCCCATGACTGGTATCCGATGACCAGAAACCCCGGTGATTGACGTTGAGGTTTGTAGTAGTGGAGCCTGTAGTTCGAGACGCCTCAGCTCAATCGTTGGCATGAAAGTCACGGGACTACCGGTGTCGATAATAAATTTAGTTGATCGATCGTTGAAGAAGGAAACTGAATAATAGAGATGACCATTGGATTCGAGAGTGAAGGCGAAGATCTCCGGTGGATCCAGCTCTGAGTCTGCGGGATGGTAGTAGTAATAAAAGGTCCATAATAAACACAGCGCGCCCCCCTCCCCTCCCCCTCCCCCTCCCCCCTCTGGAACGATAGAGGTTGTGGTCTGTCGTGGTGTGCCGGCCAGGTTGGTTCACGTTCACAACATGTTCGCTGACTCCCCCCCTCCCCCTCCCCTCCCCCCCCTCGAAAACGACAGAGTGTGAGACTCGGATGTGTTGGTCTCGTATGGGTTGACGTGGCCGACCGCCTAGGTTGACGTGGGCGACCGTCTAGGTTGACGTGGGCGACCGTCTAGGTTGGCGTGGTGGAATGGTGAAACGGACTTTAGATTCGTAATCAGCGTAAAATTCCGCATCGGTATGGTGAATTTGAAGTCAATCGGCGAGAAAAAATGTTTCTTCAAAATTTTGGCAGAGTTAAAATTTGGGACGTTTTGGTCTGTAGCGCCCAAACGAAGCATCGGATGAGAAAACGGAGGCCAGATTCGGATTCAGCGTGAAATTCTGCATCGGTATGGTGAATTTGAACGCCATCGGAGAGTAAAAATTTTCGCTGACTCCCCCTCCCCCCTCTCGGGAGAGCTCGCTTCGATTTTGGCTTCCAGTGGACGGATTTAGTCGTGCCATAGCTCGTTTGAAAGCTAAGAGTGAGACAAATTCACTGAAAGAATCGGCTTGTTCCTATCTGTCTTCGTTTAGATGTGAGACGCCATTTAAGATTTTGGAAGATTGGCGAAAAACGACAGAGTTAGAATTTGGGACGTTTTGGGCTGTAGCTTCAAAACGAAGCATCGGATTGGAAAACGGATTTCAGATTTGGAATCAGCGTGAAATTCTCTATCGGTATGGTGAATTTGAACGCAATCGGAGAGAAAAATTTTCGCTGACTCCCCCCCCTCTGGACAGCTCGCTTCGATTTTGGCTTCCAGTGGACGGATTTAGTCGTGCCATAGCTCGTTTGAAAGCTAAGAGTGAGACAAATTCAGTGAAAGAATCGGCTTGTTCCTATCTGTCTTCGTTTAGATGTGAGACGCCATTTAAGATTTTGGGAGATTGGCGAAAAACGACAGAGTTAGAATTTGGGACGTTTTGGTCTGTAGCTTCAAAACGAAGCATCGGATTGGAAAACGGAGGCCAGATTCGGATTCAGCGTGAAATTCTGCATCCGTATGGTGAATTTGAACGCCATCGGAGAGAAAAAATTTTGCTGACGTCCCCCCCCTCTGGACAGCTTGCTTCGATTTTGGCTTCCAGTGGACGGATTTTGTCGTGCCATAGCTCGTTTGAAAGCTAAGAGTGAGACAAATTCAGTGAAAGAATCGGCTTGTTCCTATCTGTCTTCGTTTAGATGTGAGACGCCATTTAAGATTTTGGGACATTGGCGAAAAACGACGGAGTTAGAATTTGGGACGTTTTGGGCTGTAGCTTCAAAACGAAGCATCGGATTGGAAAACGGATTTCAGATTTGGAATCAGCGTGAAATTCTCTATCGGTATGGTGAATTTGAACGCAATCGGAGAGAAAAATTTTCGCTGACTCCCCCCCTCCCCTCTGGACAGCTCGCTTCGATTTTGGCTTCCAGTGGACGGATTTAGTCGTGCCATAGCTCGTTTGAAAGCTAAGAGTGAGAAAAATTCACTGAAAGAATCGGCTTGTTCCTATCTGTCTTCGTTTAGATGTGAGACGCCATTTAAGATTTTGGGACATTGGCGAAAAACGACAGAGTTAGAATTTGGGACGTTTTGGGCTATAGCTTCAAAACGAAGCATCGGATTGGAAAACGGATTTCAGATTTGGAATCAGCGTGAAATTCTCTATCGGTATGGTGAGTTTCAAGTCAATCGGTGAGAAAAATTTTCGCTGACTCCCCCCCCCCTAGGGAGAGCTCGCTTCGATTTTGGCTTCCAGTGGACGGATTTAGTCGTGCCATTAGCTCGTTTGAAAGCTAAGAGTGAGACAAATTCAGTGAAAGAATCGGCTTGTTCCTATCTGTCTTCGTTTAGGTGTGAGACGCCATTTAAGATTTTGGGAGATTGGCGAAAAACGACAGAGTTAGAATTTGGGACGTTTTGGGCTGTAGCTTCAAAACGAAGCATCGGATTGGAAAACGGAGGCCAGATTCGGATTCAGCGTGAAATTCTGCATCCGTATGGTGAATTTGAACGCCATCGGAGAGAAAAAATTTTGCTGACGTCCCCCCCCTCCCCCCTCTGGACAGCTTGCTTCGATTTTGGCTTCCAGTGGACGGATTTTGTCGTGCCATAGCTCGTTTGAAAGCTAAGAGTGAGACAAATTCAGTGAAAGAATCGGCTTGTTCCTATCTGTCTTCGTTTAGATGTGAGACGCCATTTAAGATTTTGGAAGATTGGCGAAAAACGACAGAGTTAGAATTTGGGACGTTTTGGGCTGTAGCTTCAAAACGAAGCATCGGATTGGAAAACGGATTTCAGGTTTGGAATCAGCGTGAAATTCTCTATCGGTATGGTGAATTTGAACGCAATCGGAGAGAAAAATTTTCGCTGACTCCCCCCCCCTCTGGACAGCTCGCTTCGATTTTGGCTTCCAGTGGACGGATTTAGTCGTGCCATAGCTCGTTTGAAAGCTAAGAGTGAGACAAATTCACTGAAAGAATCGGCTTGTTCCTATCTGTCTTCGTTTAGGTGTGAGACGCCATTTAAGATTTTGGGACATTGGCGAAAAACGACAGAGTTAGAATTTGGGACGTTTTGGGCTGTAGCTTCAAAACGAAGCATCGGATTGGAAAACGGATTTCAGATTTGGAATCAGCGTGAAATTCTGCATCCGTATGGTGAATTTGAACGCCATCGGAGAGAAAAAATTTTCGCTGACGTCCCCCCCCCTCTGGACAGCTTGCTTCGATTTTGGCTTCCAGTGGACGGATTTTGTCGTGCCATAGCTCGTTTGAAAGCTAAGAGTGAGACAAATTCACTGAAAGAATCGGCTTGTTCCTATCTGTCTTCGTTTAGATGTGAGACGCCATTTAAGATTTTGGAAGATTGTCGAAAAACGACAGAGTTAGAATTTGGGACGTTTTGGGCTATAGCTTCAAAACGAAGCATCGGATTGGAAAACGGATTTCAGATTTGGAATCAGCGTGAAATTCTCTATCGGTATGGTGAATTTGAACGCAATCGGAGAGAAAAATTTTCGCTGACTCCCCCCCCTCTGGACAGCTCGCTTCGATTTTGGCTTCCAGTGGACGGATTTAGTCGTGCCATAGCTCGTTTGAAAGCTAAGAGTGAGACAAATTCAGTGAAAGAATCGGCTTGTTCCTATCTGTCTTCGTTTAGATGTGAGACGCCATTTAAGATTTTGGGAGATTGGCGAAAAACGACAGAGTTAGAATTTGGGACGTTTTGGGCTATAGCTTCAAAACGAAGCATCGGATTGGAAAACGGATTTCAGATTTGGAATCAGCGTGAAATTCTCTATCGGTATGGTGAATTTGAACGCAATCGGAGAGAAAAATTTTCGCTGACTCCCCCCCCCCTCTGGACAGCTCGCTTCGATTTTGGCTTCCAGTGGACGGATTTAGTCGTGCCATAGCTCGTTTGAAAGCTAAGAGTGAGACAAATTCAGTGAAAGAATCGGCTTGTTCCTATCTGTCTTCGTTTAGATGTGAGACGCCATTTAAGATTTTGGGACATTGGCGAAAAACGACAGAGTTAGAATTTGGGACGTTTTGGGCTATAGCTTCAAAACGAAGCATCGGATTGGAAAACGGATTTCAGATTTGGAATCAGCGTGAAATTCTCTATCGGTATGGTGAATTTGAACGCAATCGGAGAGAAAAATTTTCGCTGACTCCCCCCCCCCCCCCTAGGGAGAGCTCGCTTCGATTTTGGCTTCCAGTAGACGGATTTAGTCGTGCCATAGCTCGTTTGAAAGCTAAGAGTGAGACAAATTCAGTGAAAGAATCGGCTTGTTCCTATCTGTCTTCGTTTAGATGTGAGACGCCATTTAAGATTTTGGGAGATTGGCGAAAAACGACAGAGTTAGAATTTGGGACGTTTTGGGCTGTAGCTTTAAAACGAAGCATCGGATTGGAAAACGGATTTCAGATTTGGAATCAGCGTGAAATTCTCTATCAGCATGGTAAGTTTCAAGTCAATCGGAGATTTTGAAGTCAATCGGAGAGAAAAATTTTCAACATTTTTCGAAAAAACGAGTTAGAATTTTTGCGATGGCTGCCTACTGTAGAGCCAAAACGAAGCATCGGATGGGAAAACGGAGGCCAGATTCGGATTCAGCGTCAAATTCTACATGGAAATGGTGTATTTCCAGCTCAATCGGAGCACTAGAACCGGAGATAGACGGGTTTTTAGTGTTTGGATGATGGGTATTACGTCATCAGCTGATCGCCACACACTATATAAGCTGGGAACCGACAGAGACTTGTCATTCAGACGAGAGCGATTGTCAGAGGTAGGTCGTCTCTCTGAGCTCCGATGATAGCTTCGGACATTCCAAATCCCGAGTTTCTGTAAGAAACCGACTTAGAAAATTTCATTGCTGATATCAGCTAAGGCGTCAGACTTAGAGGTTCGCCAGGAGATGGCCTTCGTCTCCAGGCCATAAAAGACTCCAAAACTTTAAAGGCTTGTAACTTTGCTTCTACAAGTCCGTTTGACTTGATTCAAAAAAGGTTCGGTCGCTATTGACCTGCCCTAAGTGATAAACTATTTATAAAATTTCATAAGTAGTGCTAAAAAGTTAAAAAATTTAAATTCACTAGTTTTGGAGATTTTCTGGGGTTTTCGACCCTGCTGAAGTCAATGAAAGCATTTTTAATGATGTCTGAGTCAGTCTTCTCATGCTATAAGCGGCTTTTCACTGAAAGCGAGCAAGACACGGAGAGTTTTGCTGTAATATTCCACTGACAGGGTGTTCCTTCGGGACGGCGGACGATGCCGTAGTGATAAGTGTGGCAAGGGAATGTGTCATATTTGAGACCGTAACCGCTGGGACAACTCATGTCTCATGTTGGGCATTTGACACAGCTCTCAACGTAGCACTTTGAACGCCAATCGGTTGAGTCTTAGCTATCTTGTCATGGGTGGCCTCTAAACATCTCCATTGCAAAACGCTGGTGAATCAAGCACTCTACGGCTTGCTATCAAGCTGATCAAAGCAATAACTTGGGATGTTTCCTCAAGGTTTTCAAGTATGCTGAGTTCAAATCTGCTATCAGACTTCAAATTTAACTAAGACTAAGGCAGCTTTGAGGGGTTAGATCCCAGCTACTGTTCACTACCTTTGACTCGGCGTTGCTGTTACCACTTCGGGGCAGTGACAATGATGTCTTAAGCTGTAAATAGCGGGTATCGGGGAAGATCTCTCACTTCCCTAGTGATCAGTACAAGGCCTTCGGGCTGTCGACGGGATCGAGTGCCACTCACTACACTCAAATCTATCATTCCTCACTAAGTGTAAATTACTGACTATACATTTGTCCTGCTATCAGGTTGTTTTGACTTGCTATCTAGTTGAATAGTCTCTTGCTATCAAGAGATTCACTTCTGCTCATAAAGCACATCATCGCTGTAATACCTCCTTTGCTCGAGCGTTCCTTCGGGACGGCGGGTACTGCCGTAGAGGGATTGTGTTGCACGGGTTGTTCGTCGTTTGTTAGACCGAAACCTCTGAGCCGTTGCTCATGTTGGGCATTCGACTTCATACTCAACGTGACGCTTTCTCTCGCCAGGTCAGAGTACTTCAGCCATTCGACAAAGGTTAGTCTTTATGATATGGAGTAGAGTGAAATGTAATTCATTAGATGCCCCTTCAATGATTGCTCCCATGATAAACGTTGATGAGACAAATGAAATGATTCTCATCTTCCTTTTTCAGTGATTGAAATCTACTAACACACTACCGTATAATCGTCCACTATGGGACAAGACATGATAGAGCCTCCACGCGGTTTACCCTGGGCAGTCTTTAGACTGGCGAATACTATCATTAAGTTGAATCTGCTATCAGTCAACTTGAACGTTGCGTCGCGTTAGAGGGGTATATAAACCACTGCCTCTCATTTCATTTCATTTCAATCATGCAGACGCCGAACAGTCAAGTCAGCTCTCCTCGCGGACCGCAGTTAAGGCCGCGAAATTTATTTGAGGAGTTTGTCAGGCTAGAGGAGCAAGACAGAGTTTTTAATAATCTTGCTCGGATTGGCAATCCGATGACAGCAACTGCTGTCAATCCAACGGAATGGCGCTACATTCCACTTTTTAGCCATGTACCAGTTAGTGTGGAAGTCGACACTGCTACCAAGGAGAGAGTCAAAGACTCTCTCAGCAGAATCGGTAGGCTGTAAGATGACGTTACTCCCGAGAACGAACCACCGGCTCTCTTAAGGGCCACCATGGGGCAAGACATGATAGAACCTCCACGCGGTTTGCCCTGGGCAGTCTTCGGACTGGCGAATACTATCATTAAGTTGAATCTGCTATCAGTCAACTTGAACGTTGCAAATGAAGTTCGGTGTAATACTTCCTTTCGACGGGCGTTCCTGTAAAGGGCGGCGGTGAAACCCGTAGCTATGTATACCGCAAGGGACATTCGGCAATGGTCAATCTTGTTAAACCTCTCTGCGTCATGTTTGCAAGTGATTGCCTCTGTCTCAACGTAGTATGCATTCGCGCCAGGGCGACATTTAGCCAACTGTCGAAGGTTGCCTAAAACTTTCCATTGCATACGTTATGAGAACCATGAGTTCTACCTGTCTCTATCAATGAGACGAATTGATGAATGGAATGAAATGGGAGGACACTCACGCGCCACACGCAACATAACACACTTCTCTCTTCCGTAGTCTAACAAGCTCTTTACACATGGATCGCAGTCGATTGCTATCCCTGTATCAGAAGTGTAAGCTATCTTAATTTTATCTAACACTATTTCATCTACCATTATCATCCATATGAAATGTTATAAGAATTGCAAGTTAAACTAAGTGTGCTACTATTTCCAAATGAAAAAGTATACATGGTTAAATCATCCACTGAAGCCCCATTCAAGTAAGTCAGTATGAAAGCAAAGATAATATGAAATAAAAATTTATTATGGCATGTATTTCAAAAGGTCTTCATCGTCAATATCATCCCAGAGTCTGGCTTCACATAGATCACAAAAACAGTTCACTTGCTTCAATCGCTCTTCTACCGCGAGCCTCACTTTGTCGATGTACTCCCACTCCGCTATAGTTCGTGGCTGGGAGTTAGGGGTGTACCATTCCCATAATTGGTGGAGGAATTTGGTGCTGGCGATCTCCATCACTATTCGTGAGTGTCGTTAGAAAGTGTATCATGGTTTGTAAAAGTTTTACTGCAACACAGGTTGATGTATAGTTAGAAAAGTTTGATCATCAACGTTGTATTCGTAAGTCTAGTCAGAAACTTTATCATGTTGTACAAAAGTTTTATTGCAACACAGGTTGATGTATAGTTAGAAAGTTTGATCATTAACGTTTTATTTGTAAGTCTAGTCAGAAAGTGCATCATGGTTTGCAAAGTTAGTGTAGTCAAATAATTTTACTGTGACACCCGTTTGAGAAAGTAAAGTCTGATCATCGAAGTTGTATTCGTGAGTGTCGTTAGAAAGTGTATCATTGTTTGTAAAAGTTTTACTGCAACACAGGTTGATGTATAGTTAGAAAAGTTTGATCATGACGTTTTATGAAACACACATGTCATGAAATGTAAGCGTTAGTGTAGTCAAATAATTTACCGCGACGCACGTTTGTGAAAATAAAGTTTGATCATTGACGTTATATGACTGACCGAACTCATCACAGCACTAGAAAGTTTTAGAAGGTTTTATTTACTGCACAGTGTAGATTGTCTTGTAACTTACTTTCACAGCGTTAGAAAGTTTTATTGGAGACAGTTACCCAATGTTTCCCTATTAGAAATTCAAACTTCATGACTGTTAGATTAGCTTCATCAGGTTTAGTAAAAGCAGTTTTCTACTGCAGTAAGACTGCGAGTTTAGAATGTTATATGAAAACAGTGTCCATCACAGCGCTAGAAAGTTTTACTGCGCTGTGTAGATTGTTTCACACAAGGTCTTATAGTCAGCGTTGAATGTTTTATAAAACCAGATGTTGTCACACACGTTGAGTGTATGAGAGCTAGTTCCATGACATTGAATCGCATGGATTGTAAAGTTCATAATCCAAGGCTAGGCTCCTGTACGGTTGGATTTAGGGTTTTATATTACATGCGTTAACCGTTCGTGTAGAATATGTGAAGCAGATGTTCGCTTAAATGCAAATGTTGAAATAAGTTTTGTAAGAAGTCTTTGACAGGTTGTTGTGAAACGTAGCGAACGTTGAAGAAATGTTTCTGCAGTCACACTCGTTAGCGTGCCAGCTTTACTAAATGTATTCTATTCTCCAATGAGGATTGTTGTCTAATGAGAATCAAGCCTTCCACAGTGAGAATCATTCCATCGTTGAATCATACAAGTGATGGACGCACATTCTCTCTTTGGGATATCATTTTCAAAGTGAATGGGCTATATTATGGTCAGCACAAGGATAACAAAATAGCCTCTCTCTCGATATACACTGAATCCATCCTATATATTCCAAAGCCACCCAACGTAGATGACATTATTGACTTCCTTAACGGGGGGTGGTACGAAGCGCAAGTCGGACAATAATGCTACCTCCAAACGCAAGTCAAGGAAAGAGAATTGCTAATCCTTTCCTAACTCTACCCTATGACAATTTGCTTATGTGCTTTGAGTGTCGTAGACGTGGTCTTATTAGATACATTTTACTTCTTCGTTGCCATCATATCATTTGCGTATTTTGTCGTGAAAAGCATCGATGTAATTCTTCATTTTGTAATATGTTATAGAACGCTTCCTTAGATGTGTAAATTTCCGTTTTAGGCTTCTATCATCATTTTTATGGATTGTGAGGGTGAACCTGTACAGGAGCTCAGTGCTATTGCTATGAACAATTGGACATATCAGATTGTTAATGTCTATCATCAACATGCCAACTGCGATCCCAATGTCGATCAATGGGCGAGAAAACACATTCATGGACTTAATCTGAAATATTTGCAAGACTATGGCTTTTCTTGTGAGAGTGCTCTTCTTATTGACTTTAAACGATGGTTAGCTGCTTTCAATGTTATACGCATCTTTTGTATTAATCCTGGTAAGGAGAGGAAAGTATTTCCCAATCTAATCATTGATGATATTTTGCTCCCGCCTTGGGATAGTAGAGTGAATCAACATTATCATGAAGTCACGAAACGTTTTAAGGATTTGTGTGTTCCTGTTTTGTCTGTTCGTTGTAGTAGCTACGTTCATAACCAATGCTTCTTTCCTCCTTACCTCAACACTGCCAAAGTCCTGAATGGTTATCATTGCTCGCTGTATGATAGTTACCAGCTGTATCTATTTTATCTCTTTCAAACCATTGATTTATAATGCATACTTGTTACCGTTATTCAATAAATGTTACTATGAGAAGAGTTGTTGTTTTCATGCAATGAATGGGTTAGATAAAGGGCGATCATGTCTTTCTCAAACGACTGTGGAACATTGATTTCCATGATGAAGATTTAAACAGTTAGATTCGATGACGAATAAGATTTACTAGTTTGCAAGTTAGACTAAGCGTTCTATTATTTGTAAATGAAAGATATAGTTTCAACAGTGTGTACGTTAGAAATAAAGTTTTATCTGTTTGTAAAATGAGATTGTAGGATTTACTAGTTTGCAAGTTAGACTAAGCGTTCTACTATTTGTAAATGAAAGATATGGTTTCAATAGTTTACAGATTACAAAATAAAGTTTCAATAGTGTTTATGTTAAAAATAAAGTTTAAGCTGTTTGTATGTTAGAAATAGAATAAAGTTTCAACAGTTTAAAAGTTAAGAATAAAGTTTCAATAGTGTGTATGTTAAGAATAAAGTTCTGTCTGTTTATATGTTAGAAATAAAATGAAGTTTCGCCAGTTTACAAGTTAAGAATAAATTTTATCTGCTTGTATGTTACAAATGAAATAAAGTTTCACCAGTTTACAAGTTAAAAATAAAGTTTCAATAGTTTGCAAGTTAAAACTAATGTTTCAATAGTGCGTATGTTAAGAATAAAGTTTTATCTGTTTGTATGTTAGAAATAAAACAAAGTTTCAACCGTTTACAAGTTAAAAATAAAGTTTCAGATTAAAATAAAGTTTCAATAGTGTGTATGATGGAAATAAAGTTTAAGCGCTTTGTGCGTTAGAAATAAAGTTTCAGCCGTTTACAAGTTAAAAATAAAGTTTCAACAGTGTGTACGTTAAGAATAAAGTTCTATCTGTTTATATGTTAGAAATAAGAGTACGTTAGAAATAAAGTTTCAATAGTGTATATGTTAAGAATAAACTTCTATCTTTTTGTATGTTAGAAATAAAAATGAAGGTTCACCAGTTTACAAGTTAAGAATAAAGTTTTATCTGCTTGCATGTCAGAAATGAAATAAAGTTTCACCAGTTTAAAAGTTAAGAATAAAGTTTCAATAGTGTGTATGTTGAGAATAAAGTTCTATCTGTTTATATGTTAGAAATAAAATGAAGTTTCGCCAGTTTACAAGTTAAGAATAAATTTTATCTGCTTGTATGTTAGAATTAAAACAAAGTTTCACCAGTTTACAAGTTAAAAAATAAAGTTTCAATAGTGTGTACGTTAGAAATAAAGTTTCAATAGTGTGTATGTTAAGAATAAAGTTTTATCTGTTTGTATGTTAGAAATAAAACAAAGTTTCAACCGTTAACAAGTTAAAAATAAAGTTTCAGATTAAAATAAAGTTTCAATAGTGTGTATGATGGAAATAAAGTTTAAGCGCTTTGTGCGTTAGAAATAAAGTTTCAGCCGTTTACAAGTTAAAAATAAAGTTTCAATAGCGTGTATGTTAAGAATAAAGTTTTATCTGTTTGTATGTTAGAAATAAAATGAAGGTTCATCAGTTTACAAGTTAATAATAAAGTTTCACCAGTTTAAAAGTTAAGAATAAAGTTTCAATAGTGTGTATGTTAAGAATAAAGTTCTGTCTGTTTATATGTTAGAAATAAAATGAAGTTTCGCCAGTTTACAAGTTAAGAATAAATTTTATCTGCTTGTATGTTAGAAATGAAATAAAGTTTCACCAGTTTACAAGTTAAAAATAAAGTTTCAATAGTTTGCAAGTTAAAACTAATGTTTCAATAGTGCGTATGTTAAGAATAAAGTTTTATCTGTTTGTATGTTAGAAATAAAACAAAGTTTCAACCGTTTACAAGTTAAAAATAAAGTTTCAGATTAAAATAAAGTTTCAATAGTGTGTATGATGGAAATAAAGTTTAAGCGCTTGGTGCGTTAGAAATAAAGTTTCAGCCGTTTACAAGTTAAAAATAAAGTTTCAACAGTGTGTACGTTAAGAATAAAGTTCTATCTGTTTATATGTTAGAAATAAGAATGAAGGTTCACCAGTTTGCAAGTTAAGAATAAAGTTTTATCTGTTTGTATGTTAGAAATAAAACAAAGTTTCAACCGTTTACAAGTTAAAAATAAAGTTTCAGATAAAAATAAAGTTTCAATAGTGTGTATGATGGAAATAAAGTTTAAGCGCTTTGTGCGTTAGAAATAAAGTTTCAGCCGTTTACAAGTTAAAAATAAAGTTTCAACAGTGTGTACGTTAAGAATAAAGTTCTATCTGTTTATATGTTAGAAATAAGAGTACGTTAGAAATAAAGTTTCAATAGTGTATATGTTAAGAATAAACTTCTATCTTTTTGTATGTTAGAAATAAAAATGAAGGTTCACCAGTTTACAAGTTAAGAATAAAGTTTTATCTGCTTGCATGTCAGAAATGAAATAAAGTTTCACCAGTTTAAAAGTTAAGAATAAAGTTTCAATAGTGTGTATGTTGAGAATAAAGTTCTATCTGTTTATATGTTGGAAATAAAATGAAGTTTCGCCAGTTTACAAGTTAAGAATAGATTTTATCTGCTTGTATGTTAGAATTAAAATAAAGTTTCACCAGTTTACAAGTTAAAAAATAAAGTTTCAATGGTGTGTACGTTAGAAATAAAGTTTCAATAGTGTGTATGTTAAGAATAAAGTTTTATCTGTTTGTATGTTAGAAATAAAACAAAGTTTCAACCGTTTACAAGTTAAAAATAAAGTTTAAGATTAAAATAAAGTTTCAATAGTTTGTATGATGGAAATAAAGTTTAAGCGCTTTGTGCGTTAGAAATAAAGTTTCAGCCGTTTACAAGTTAAAAATAAAGTTTCAATAGTGTGTATGTTAAGAATAAAGTTCTATCTGTTTATATGTTAGAAATAAAATGAAGGTTCACCAGTTTACAAGTTAAGAATAAATTTTATGCTTGTATGTTAGAATTAAAACAAAGTTTCACCAGTTTACAAGTTAAAAAATAAAGTTTCAATAGTGTGTACGTTAGAAATAAAGTTTCAATAGCGTGTATGTTAAGAATAAAGTTTTATCTGTTTGTATGTTAGAAATAAAATGAAGGTTCATCAGTTTACAAGTTAATAATAAAGTTTCACCAGTTTAAAAGTTAAGAATAAAGTTTCAATAGTGTGTATGTTAAGAATAAAGTTCTGTCTGTTTATATGTTAGAAATAAAATGAAGTTTCGCCAGTTTACAAGTTAAGAATAAATTTTATCTGCTTGTATGTTAGAAATGAAATAAAGTTTCACCAGTTTACAAGTTAAAAATAAAGTTTCAATAGTTTGCAAGTTAAAACTAATGTTTCAATAGTGCGTATGTTAAGAATAAAGTTTTATCTGTTTGTATGTTGGAAATAAAATGAAGCTTCGCCAGTTTACAAGTTAAGAATAAAGTTTTATCAGCTTGTATGTTAGAAATAAAATGAAGTTTCACCAGTTTACAAATTAAAAATAAAGTTTCAATAGTGTGTACGTTAGTAATCAAGTTTCAACCGTTTACAAGTTAAAAATAAAGTTTCAACAGTGTCTACGTTAGAAATAAAGTTTTATCTGTTTGTAAAGTACGATCGTAGGATTTACTAGTTTGCAAGTTATACTCAGCATTCTACTAGTTGTAAATGAAAATATCGTTTCAACAGTTTACAGATTAAAATAAAGTTTCAATAGTGTGTATGATGGAAATAAAGTTTAAGCGCTTTGTGCGTTAGAAATAAAGTTTCAACAGTTTACAAGTTGAAAAATAAAGTTTCAACAGTGTATACGTTAGAAATAAATGAAAGTAAGAACTTCATCGTATGAGTATTCAAAGCATGTTTTGTAAATCAAATGTGTGTAGTCCTGACATGATAGAATCGTGTTAGAAATAAAGTTTCAGCCGTTTACAAGTTAAAAATAAAGTTTCAACAGTGTGTACGTTAGAAATAAAGTTTTACTTGTTTATATGTTAGAAACAAAATAAAGTTTCAACAGTTTACAAGTTGAAAAATAAAGTTTCAACAGTGTGTACGTTAGAAATAAATGAAATTAAGACCTTCATTGTATGAGGATTCAAAGCATGTTTTGTAAATCAAATGTGTATAGTCTTGACATGATAGAATCAAGCTTGACAAACGCGTTTGTCAAGTTCATTTGATTCTATCATGTCAGGACTATACACATTTGATTTACAAAACATGCTTTGAATCCTCATACAATGAAGGTCTTACTTTCATTTATTTCTAACGTACACACTGTTGAAACTTTATTTTTCAACTTGTAAACTGTTGAAACTTTATTTTGTTTCTAACATATAAACAAGTAAAACTTTATTTCTAACGTACACACTGTTGAAACTTTATTTTTAACTTGTAAACGGCTGAAACTTTATTTCTAACACGATTCTATCATGTCAGGACTACACACATTTGATTTACAAAACATGCTTTGAATACTCATACGATGAAGTTCTTACTTTCATTTATTTCTAACGTATACACTGTTGAAACTTTATTTTTCAATTTGTAAACTGTTGAAACTTTATTTCTAACGCACAAAGCGCTTAAACTTTATTTCCATCATACACACTATTGAAACTTTATTTTAATCTGTAAACTGTTGAAACGATATTTTCATTTACAACTAGTAGAATGCTGAGTATAACTTGCAAACTAGTAAATCCTACGATCGTACTTTACAAACAGATAAAACTTTATTTCTAACGTAGACATTGTTGAAACTTTATTTTTAACTTGTAAACGGTTGAAACTTGATTACTAACGTACACACTATTGAAACTTTATTTTTAATTTGTAAACTGGTGAAACTTCATTTTATTTCTAACATACAAGCTGATAAAACTTTATTCTTAACTTGTAAACTGGCGAAGCTTCATTTTATTTCCAACATACAAACAGATAAAACTTTATTCTTAACATACGCACTATTGAAACATTAGTTTTAACTTGCAAACTATTGAAACTTTATTTTTAACTTGTAAACTGGTGAAACTTTATTTCATTTCTAACATACAAGCAGATAAAATTTATTCTTAACTTGTAAACTGGCGAAACTTCATTTTATTTCTAACATATAAACAGACAGAACTTTATTCTTAACATACACACTATTGAAACTTTATTCTTAACTTTTAAACTGGTGAAACTTTATTATTAACTTGTAAACTGATGAACCTTCATTTTATTTCTAACATACAAACAGATAAAACTTTATTCTTAACATACACGCTATTGAAACTTTATTTTTAACTTGTAAACGGCTGAAACTTTATTTCTAACGCACAAAGCGCTTAAACTTTATTTCCATCATACACACTATTGAAACTTTATTTTAATCTGAAACTTTATTTTTAACTTGTTAACGGTTGAAACTTTGTTTTATTTCTAACATACAAACAGATAAAACTTTATTCTTAACATACACACTATTGAAACTTTATTTCTAACGTACACACTATTGAAACTTTATTTTTTAACTTGTAAACTGGTGAAACTTTGTTTTAATTCTAACATACAAGCAGATAAAATTTATTCTTAACTTGTAAACTGGCGAAACTTCATTTTATTTCTAACATATAAACAGATAGAACTTTATTCTCAACATACACACTATTGAAACTTTATTCTTAACTTTTAAACTGGTGAAACTTTATTTCATTTCTGACATGCAAGCAGATAAAACTTTATTCTTAACTTGTAAACTGGTGAACCTTCATTTTTATTTCTAACATACAAAAAGATAGAAGTTTATTCTTAACATATACACTATTGAAACTTTATTTCTAACGTACTCTTATTTCTAACATATAAACAGATAGAACTTTATTCTTAACGTACACACTGTTGAAACTTTATTTTTAACTTGTAAACGGCTGAAACTTTATTTCTAACGCACAAAGCGCTTAAACTTTATTTCCATCATACACACTATTGAAACTTTATTTTAATCTGAAACTTTATTTTTAACTTGTAAACGGTTGAAACTTTGTTTTATTTCTAACATACAAACAGATAAAACTTTATTCTTAACATACGCACTATTGAAACATTAGTTTTAACTTGCAAACTATTGAAACTTTATTTTTAACTTGTAAACTGGTGAAACTTTATTTCATTTGTAACATACAAGCAGATAAAATTTATTCTTAACTTGTAAACTGGCGAAACTTCATTTTATTTCTAACATATAAACAGACAGAACTTTATTCTTAACATACACACTATTGAAACTTTATTCTTAACTTTTAAACTGTTGAAACTTTATTCTATTTCTAACATACAAACAGCTTAAACTTTATTTTTAACATAAACACTATTGAAACTTTATTTTGTAATCTGTAAACTATTGAAACTATATCTTTCATTTACAAATAGTAGAACGCTTAGTCTAACTTGCAAACTAGTAAATCCTACAATCTCATTTTACAAACAGATAAAACTTTATTTCTAACGTACACACTGTTGAAACTATATCTTTCATTTACAAATAATAGAACGCTTAGTCTAACTTGCAAACTAGTAAATCTTATTCGTCATCGAATCTAACTGTTTAAATCTTCATCATGGAAATCAATGTTCCACAGTCGTTTGAGAAAGACATGATCGCCCTTTATCTAACCCATTCATTGCATGAAAACAACAACTCTTCTCATAGTAACATTTATTGAATAACGGTAACAAGTATGCATTATAAATCAATGGTTTGAAAGAGATAAAATAGATACAGCTGGTAACTATCATACAGCGAGCAATGATAACCATACAGGACTTTGGCAGTGTTGAGGTAAGGAGGAAAGAAGCATTGGTTATGAACGTAGCTGCTACAACGAACAGACAAAATAGGAACACACAAATCCTTAAAACGTTTCGTGACTTCATGATAATGTTGATTCACTCTACTATCCCAAGGCGGGAGCAAAATATCATCAATGATTAGATTGGGAAATACTTTCCTCTCCTTACCAGGATTAATACAAAAGATGCGTATAACATTGAAAGCAGCTAACCATCGTTAAAAGTCAATAAGAAGAGCACTCTCACAAGAAAAGCCATAGTCTTGCAAATATTTCAGATTAAGTCCATGAATGTGTTTTCTCGCACATTGATCGACATTGGGATCGCAGTTGGCATGTTGATGATAGACACTAACAATCTGATATGTCCAATTGTTCATAGCAATAGCACTGAGCTCCTGTACAGGTTCACCCTCACAATCCATAAAAATGATGATAGAAGCCTAAAACGGAAATTTACACATCTAAGGAAGCGTTCTATAACATATTACAAAATGAAGAATTACATCGATGCTTTTCACGACAAAATACGCAAATGATATGATGGCAATGAAGAAGTAAAATGTATCTAATAAGACCACGTCTACGACACTCAAAGCACATAAGCAAATTGTCATAGGGTAGAGTTAGGAAAGGATTAGCAATTCTCTTTCCTTGACTTGCGTTTGGAGGTAGCATTATTGTCCGACTTGCGCTTCGTACCACCCCCCGTTAAGGAAGTCAATAATGTCATCTACGTTGGGTGGCTTTGGAATATATAGGATGGATTCAGTGTATATCGAGAGAGAGGCTATTTTGTTATCCTTGTGCTGACCATAATATAGCCCATTCACTTTGAAAATGATATCCCAAAGAGAGAATGTGCGTCCATCACTTGTATGATTCAACGATGGAATGATTCTCACTGTGGAAGGCTTGATTCTCATTAGACAACAATCCTCATTGGAGAATAGAATACATTTAGTAAAGCTGGCACGCTAACGAGTGTGACTGCAGAAACATTTCTTCAACGTTCGCTACGTTTCACAACAACCTGTCAAAGACTTCTTACAAAACTTATTTCAACATTTGCATTTAAGCGAACATCTGCTTCACATATTCTACACGAACGGTTAACGCATGTAATATAAAACCCTAAATCCAACCGTACAGGAGCCTAGCCTTGGATTATGAACTTTACAATCCATGCGATTCAATGTCATGGAACTAGCTCTCATACACTCAACGTGTGTGACAACATCTGGTTTTATAAAACATTCAACGCTGACTATAAGACCTTGTGTGAAACAATCTACACAGCGCAGTAAAACTTTCTAGCGCTGTGATGGACACTGTTTTCATATAACATTCTAAACTCGCAGTCTTACTGCAGTAGAAAACTGCTTTTACTAAACCTGATGAAGCTAATCTAACAGTCATGAAGTTTGAATTTCTAATAGGGAAACATTGGGTAACTGTCTCCAATAAAACTTTCTAACGCTGTGAAAGTAAGTTACAAGACAATCTACACTGTGCAGTAAATAAAACCTTCTAAAACTTTCTAGTGCTGTGATGAGTTCGGTCAGTCATATAACGTCAATGATCAAACTTTATTTTCACAAACGTGCGTCGCGGTAAATTATTTGACTACACTAACGCTTACATTTCATGACATGTGTGTTTCATAAAACGTCATGATCAAACTTTTCTAACTATACATCAACCTGTGTTGCAGTAAAACTTTTACAAACAATGATACACTTTCTAACGACACTCACGAATACAACTTCGATGATCAGACTTTACTTTCTCAAACGGGTGTCACAGTAAAATTATTTGACTACACTAACTTTGCAAACCATGATGCACTTTCTGACTAGACTTACAAATAAAACGTTAATGATCAAACTTTCTAACTATACATCAACCTGTGTTGCAATAAAACTTTTGTACAACATGATAAAGTTTCTGACTAGACTTACGAATACAACGTTGATGATCAAACTTTTCTAACTATACATCAACCTGTGTTGCAGTAAAACTTTTACAAACCATGATACACTTTCTAACGACACTCACAAATAGTGATGGAGATCGCCAGCACCAAATTCCTCCACCAATTATGGGAATGGTACACCCCTAACTCCCAGCCACGAACTATAGCGGAGTGGGAGTACATCGACAAAGTGAGGCTCGCGGTAGAAGAGCGATTGAAGCAAGTGAACTGTTTTTGTGATCTATGTGAAGCCAGACTCTGGGATGATATTGACGATGAAGACCTTTTGAAATACATGCCATAATAAATTTTTATTTCATATTATCTTTGCTTTCATACTGACTTACTTGAATGGGGCTTCAGTGGATGATTTAACCATGTATACTTTTTCATTTGGAAATAGTAGCACACTTAGTTTAACTTGCAATTCTTATAACATTTCATATGGAGGATAATGGTAGATGAAATAGTGTTAGATAAAATTAAGATAGCTTACACTTCTGATACAGGGATAGCAATCGACTGCGATCCATGTGTAAAGAGCTTGTTAGACTACGGAAGAGAGAAGTGTGTTATGTTGCGTGTGGCGCGTGAGTGTCCTCCCATTTCATTCCATTCATCAATTCGTCTCATTGATAGAGACAGGTAGAACTCATGGTTCTCATAACGTATGCAATGGAAAGTTTTAGGCAACCTTCGACAGTTGGCTAAATGTCGCCCTGGCGCGAATGCATACTACGTTGAGACAGAGGCAATCACTTGCAAACATGACGCAGAGAGGTTTAACAAGATTGACCATTGCCGAATGTCCCTTGCGGTATACATAGCTACGGGTTTCACCGCCGCCCTTTACAGGAACGCCCGTCGAAAGGAAGTATTACACCGAACTTCATTTGCAACGTTCAAGTTGACTGATAGCAGATTCAACTTAATGATAGTATTCGCCAGTCCGAAGACTGCCCAGGGCAAACCGCGTGGAGGTTCTATCATGTCTTGCCCCATGGTGGCCCTTAAGAGAGCCGGTGGTTCGTTCTCGGGAGTAACGTCATCTTACAGCCTACCGATTCTGCTGAGAGAGTCTTTGACTCTCTCCTTGGTAGCAGTGTCGACTTCCACACTAACTGGTACATGGCTAAAAAGTGGAATGTAGCGCCATTCCGTTGGATTGACAGCAGTTGCTGTCATCGGATTGCCAATCCGAGCAAGATTATTAAAAACTCTGTCTTGCTCCTCTAGCCTGACAAACTCCTCAAATAAATTTCGCGGCCTTAACTGCGGTCCGCGAGGAGAGCTGACTTGACTGTTCGGCGTCTGCATGATTGAAATGAAATGAAATGAGAGGCAGTGGTTTATATACCCCTCTAACGCGACGCAACGTTCAAGTTGACTGATAGCAGATTCAACTTAATGATAGTATTCGCCAGTCTAAAGACTGCCCAGGGTAAACCGCGTGGAGGCTCTATCATGTCTTGTCCCATAGTGGACGATTATACGGTAGTGTGTTAGTAGATTTCAATCACTGAAAAAGGAAGATGAGAATCATTTCATTTGTCTCATCAACGTTTATCATGGGAGCAATCATTGAAGGGGCATCTAATGAATTACATTTCACTCTACTCCATATCATAAAGACTAACCTTTGTCGAATGGCTGAAGTACTCTGACCTGGCGAGAGAAAGCGTCACGTTGAGTATGAAGTCGAATGCCCAACATGAGCAACGGCTCAGAGGTTTCGGTCTAACAAACGACGAACAACCCGTGCAACACAATCCCTCTACGGCAGTACCCGCCGTCCCGAAGGAACGCTCGAGCAAAGGAGGTATTACAGCGATGATGTGCTTTATGAGCAGAAGTGAATCTCTTGATAGCAAGAGACTATTCAACTAGATAGCAAGTCAAAACAACCTGATAGCAGGACAAATGTATAGTCAGTAATTTACACTTAGTGAGGAATGATAGATTTGAGTGTAGTGAGTGGCACTCGATCCCGTCGACAGCCCGAAGGCCTTGTACTGATCACTAGGGAAGTGAGAGATCTTCCCCGATACCCGCTATTTACAGCTTAAGACATCATTGTCACTGCCCCGAAGTGGTAACAGCAACGCCGAGTCAAAGGTAGTGAACAGTAGCTGGGATCTAACCCCTCAAAGCTGCCTTAGTCTTAGTTAAATTTGAAGTCTGATAGCAGATTTGAACTCAGCATACTTGAAAACCTTGAGGAAACATCCCAAGTTATTGCTTTGATCAGCTTGATAGCAAGCCGTAGAGTGCTTGATTCACCAGCGTTTTGCAATGGAGATGTTTAGAGGCCACCCATGACAAGATAGCTAAGACTCAACCGATTGGCGTTCAAAGTGCTACGTTGAGAGCTGTGTCAAATGCCCAACATGAGACATGAGTTGTCCCAGCGGTTACGGTCTCAAATATGACACATTCCCTTGCCACACTTATCACTACGGCATCGTCCGCCGTCCCGAAGGAACACCCTGTCAGTGGAATATTACAGCAAAACTCTCCGTGTCTTGCTCGCTTTCAGTGAAAAGCCGCTTATAGCATGAGAAGACTGGCTCAGACATGAAAACCTGTAGAGTTGGTAAGAGGTGGACAGACTTTTAGCAGCTTGATAGCAAGCCGTAGAGAGCTTGATTCACCAGCGTTTTGCAATGGAGATGTTTAGAGGCCACCCATGACAAGATAGCTAAGACTCAACCGATTGGCGTTCAAAGTGCTACGTTGAGAGCTGTGTCAAATGCCCAACATGAGACATGAGTTGTCCCAGCGGTTACGGTCTCAAATATGACACATTCCCTTGCCACACTTATCACTACGGCATCGTCCGCCGTCCCGAAGGAACACCCTGTCAGTGGAATATTACAGCAAAACTCTCCGTGTCTTGCTCGCTTTCAGTGAAAAGCCGCTTATAGCATGAGAAGACTGGCTCAGACATCATTAAAAATGCTTTCATTGACTTCAGCAGGGTCGAAAACCCCAGAAAATCTCCAAAACTAGTGAATTTAAATTTTTTTACTTTTTAGCACTACTCATGAAATTTTATAAATAGTTTATCACTTAGGGCAGGTCAATAGCGACCGAACCTTTTTTGAATCAAGTCAAACGGACTTGTAGAAGCAAAGTTACAAGCCTTTAAAGTTTTGGAGTCTTTTATGGCCTGGAGACGAAGGCCATCTCCTGGCGAACCTCTAAGTCTGACGCCTTAGCTGATATCAGCAATGAAATTTTCTAAGTCGGTTTCTTACAGAAACTTGGGATTTGGAATGTCCGAAGCTATCATCGGAGCTCAGAGAGACGACCTACCTCTGACAATCGCTCTCGTCTGAATGACAAGTCTCTGTCGGTTCCCAGCTTATATAGTGTGTGGCGATCAGCTGATGACGTAATACCCATCATCCAAACACTAAAAACCCGTCTATCTCCGGTTCTAGTGCTCCGATTGAGCTGGAAATACACCATTTCCATGTAGAATTTGACGCTGAATCCGAATCTGGCCTCCGTTTTCCCATCCGATGCTTCGTTTTGGCTCTACAGTAGGCAGCCATCGCAAAAATTCTAACTCGTTTTTTCGAAAAATGTTGAAAATTTTTCTCTCCGATTGACTTCAAAATCTCCGATTGACTTGAAACTCACCATACAGATAGAGAATTTCACGCTGATTCCAAATCTGAAATCCGTTTTCCGATCCGATGCTTCGTTTTGAAGCTACAGCCCAAAACGTCCCAAATTCTAACTCTGTCGTTTTTCGCCAATGTCCCAAAATCTTAAATGGCGTCTCACATCTAAACGAAGACAGATAGGAACAAGCCGATTCTTTCACTGAATTTGTCTCACTCTTAGCTTTCAAACGAGCTATGGCACGACTAAATCCGTCCACTGGAAGCCAAAATCGAAGCGAGCTGTCCAGAGGGGGGGGACGTCAGCGAAAATTTTTTCTCTCCGATTGACTTGAAACTCACCATACAGATAGAGAATTTCACGCTGATTCCAAACCTGAAATCCGTTTTCCAATCCGATGCTTCGTTTTGAAGCTACAGCCCAAAACGTCCCAAATTCTAACTCTGTCGTTTTTCGCCAATCTCCCAAAATCTTAAATGGCGTCTCACATCTAAACGAAGACAGATAGGAACAAGCCGATTCTTTCAGTGAATTTGTCTCACTCTTAGCTTTCAAACGAGCTATGGCACGACTAAATCCGTCCACTGGAAGCCAAAATCGAAGCGAGCTCTCCCGAGGGGGGGGGGAGTCAGCGAAAATTTTTCTCACCGATTGACTTGAAACTCACCATACAGATAGAGAATTTCACGCTGATTCCAAATCTGAAATCCGTTTTCCAATCCGATGCTTCGTTTTGAAGCTACAGCCCAAAACGTCCCAAATTCTAACTCTGTCGTTTTTCGCCAATGTCCCAAAATCTTAAATGGCGTCTCACATCTAAACGAAGACAGATAGGAACAAGCCGATTCTTTCAGTGAATTTGTCTCACTCTTAGCTTTCAAACGAGCTATGGCACGACTAAATCCGTCCACTGGAAGCCAAAATCGAAGCGAGCTCTCCCGAGGGGGGGGGGAGGGAGTCAGCGAAAATTTTTTCTCTCCGATGGCGTTCAAATTCACCATACCGATGCAGAATTTCACGCTGAATCTTAATCTGGCCTCCGTTTTCTCATCCGATGCTTCGTTTGGGCGCTACAGACCAAAACGTCCCAAATTTTAACTCTGCCAAAATTTTGAAGAAACATTTTTTCTCGCCGATTGACTTCAAATTCACCATACCGATGCGGAATTTTACGCTGATTACGAATCTAAAGTCCGTTTCACCATTCCACCACGCCAACCTAGACGGTCGCCCACGTCAACCTAGACGGTCGCCCACGTCAACCTAGGCGGTCGGCCACGTCAACCCATACGAGACCAACACATCCGAGTCTCACACTCTGTCGTTTTCGAGGGGGGGAGGGGAGGGGGAGGGGGGGGAGTCAGCGAACATGTTGTGAACGTGAACCAACCTGGCCGGCACACCACGACAGACCACAACCTCTATCGTTCCAGAGGGGGGGAGGGGGAGGGGAGGGGGAGGGGAGGGGGGCGCGCTGTGTTTATTATGGACCTTTTTTTACTACTGATGGTTCGCAGTAGCGACAGCCTTGACGGTAGAGTTGACCGGTTTGGAGCGGCAGACTTTGGCTATGTGTCCTATTTTGCGACATGAATGGCATTCGGCTTTCTTGAATTTACAATCAGAACGTAAATGATTGCCACCGCAGGAATCGCATCTGCCGGATATGCGGGGTTGTTGACCTTTTGCCTATGATTGGAAGCATGTTGATTAGCTGTTGAAGGAGACTGGTAGGATGGCTTATGTGGCTTGAAACCCTTGTTTATATTTGGCGGTTTGTGGTAATGTCGATTTGCAACCAAAACATCCGAGCTGGCTTGTGGCATCGCCTGGTTGACTGCGTCACAGTCCTCCAAGATAGCTTTCGCTAGCTTAAAATCCAACTTGGCTTCTTTCAAGAGTTTTTGCTTTAACTACGGATCCCGGATACCGGCTACGAGTCGATCCCCCATTTCTTTCTTCTGGTCCCTAATGTTCCTTAGGTTCCTTAAGTCCCTAGGTCCCTGAAGTTTATTAGCCCTTAAGGTCCTTAGCAAGTGCTCTGTGCAACTCAGGTTAGTAGGAGACCTATGACTTACAGCTGAACCTTACGAGTATAGCCCTACAGCCTTAAGCTCGTTAATAAGGGCCTTAAGAGTGCTGTCTAGAGTAAAGAACCTAAACCTCGCTACACCTATGTGTTTTTGAATGAAAGTATGTGCGGGGTCAGAGGGACTCAGGATGGTGGCTGAGTGAACAAGTTAACAACTAGCCGTATACTGAAGGAGAATGAAAAAAGAGAGATAGCGGGTTTGGTCGGAAAGTAAGAGTGCGTGTTTAGCTTTAGTTTGTTGAAGGCTCGTAGATACGCGACACCAGTATTAGGGTCGCACCATTAACCAGTAGCAGCAGTAGGATGCAGTAGAGCGACAGTAGAAGAAGTCGCAGTAGCCAGGAACCGATCCTGCTCATGACGCCAATTGTAGTAGTCCGTTTTTTAATCCAATCAAAACAACTAGGTATTCCAATTGATGATTTATTGAATGAAGTAGTGGTGTATATAGCAAAATGTGAGGTCTCATTATAGTCAACTCTAAAGCGCTCACTTTAGGTTATTTAAAGCACAAAATTCAATTACCAATATTTTGCGGCAGAAACACTTTATTGTAGATAATATAGTCATACACAAATAATTAGTGGTAATCCTTGATAACCACGGCGCAGCTGATTTCTTGCGTGAAGTTCGAATTTAGCTTCGATTTGAAACGTGGATGAATTGGTAAGCGCCTGTTACAATTTTCCAGTTCTGTCAATAGCAGAAAAATCACAATGTAAAAATTCTGAGGCGTGTTCACTAAAACGGCCAAGTGATGACCGCTTTAGTCTACAAACTTGAATAAGATGCTTCGTGACAATGTAGACACTTGTTTTGACGCTGATCGGTAAACTTTGGTATTGTTTTTCAAAGGTTTTAATGAAAGCGTCAAGATCAGGACTCAAAGTCTGGCCAATATATAAGCGATGCAAACATTATTAAAGTCCTTCAAAAGTTGCTTATCAGGAACCAGTTCAATACAGCATCTCGACTCACACATCACTTGAAGGCACTAGGTGACATGCCACGCTCAATCACGCGTGATTCACGCGTGAACCACGCGTAATTACACATGACCCCAAACATCCGCGGCTATGCGGGATATTGCTTCAATATCTGTAATATAAGTTAGTATAGTTGGCAGTCCTGTTATATAGACTTTGCGTCTCATGTGTCATGTATCAGAGGCTAAACAATGTGATAGGACCTCAATGTCATGCTCAGGGAGACAGAACATGCTTAGCGGTTCATCCGTGGTTCAAGCGGCAGCGCAGACAACCGCAGACGACGAGTGAACCATAAACACTCACCCGCGCGTATTCACAAACATTTCCCATGTTTTAACAGCATCAGATCAAGTGATTTCTGACTCTTAGTGCAACGGGTATGTACGCGGGTTGAAGAATAGAATGTCCTTAACCACGGATGTTTGGGATGCTCCGTAATTACGCGTGAATCACGCGTGGCATGTCACCTACACTGTAAATCGCTGGATACGAAAATTACATACAAACATATGCCATAATCACATACAATTTGAGACTAACATCTGATACGAGATTCTCGTATGCTTACAGAGATCTGGTATGTTTTTCATACGACATCTCACTTACTTCAGTATGTGATTGGTATGTAGCGATACGAACTATTATATCTGTGATTGGCTGTTTTACACTGAAATACGAGTTGTTGGTATGTTTTATATACGAGACCCGATGCAAATTGGTCCTCATTCGTATGTGTTTCGTATGAGCTGCTTTAAGTCACATAGCAAAAATATTTGTGTATTTTATACTACTGTCAAATAACTTTCTTCAGTAATACCAGTCGTGAATATTTTTTGTTTGATAGAGTGATATGTAACTAGAATAGAATTTTTGTGAATTTTATGCTCCACGAGTCTGTCGTCGTTGCTACTTGTCTAGCAACATTAACAGGACGTTTAGTTAGCTCCACTTCATGAACGAAGTTGATTAACATCAATTCATTCAAGCGATATTTTTCGTGCAACCATGTTGACTTATATATCTCAAACATAACACTATTTTGCGTTCATGAATTACAATGCGTTTTTATTTCATATTGATAATATAGTCTACTTAATTTCAAAATTACATAATGCATAATTGTTGATGGTTGAATACTTATTGATTATTTATGAAATGCCTTCGACTTAGGCCTGCATGTATTATAATCGAATTCAGTATTGAAAGTATGACTCTTGAATGTCATTATCTCACTACTTACAGAACGAACAGTAGTAACATTAGTGTGATCTTAATTGACAAAAGGCCTTAAATCAAGATACTTTGGACATGATTTATGCTTTCTTTTAACATTGTACTGGTATGGCTTCAGTATGTAAAGCATACCGCATTTGAAATAACATACGAAAAGCATACAAATATATACCAAGAGAATACAGAAATATACCAAAAGATATTTTGGTATGCATCCTTCGCATGTGACTGGTATTGAGCGATTTACAGTGTAGTGGGATATTTGTTTTCGTCAATAGCGGTCGACAAATGTTGCCGTTGAATTGACCTGAGTGCATTTTTGGACGAGTGATTCCATAAGCTCTTTACCCACTGATTATACACAGGTTAGCACTCTGTGGTGATAGCTTTTCCATGTGATTGAATATTTTATTAACCACACGAAGCTCTGTGGCTCTCTATTTTATTAACAAGTGAAGCTCTGGAGGTGGAATAAGACTGATCAACATGTCCTTATCATTTCCCTACTTAACGGCGGATTGGTTAAGTCCTTGCACTTCCAAATTCATAATAGCGATTTGCTTCTTCATTGACAGATCTAATGGTTCGAAGAGCATAGCTGCCAGCCGAGCTGCTCCCAAATTCCTTTTTGGGGCATGTCCAATACACACAGGTATATGAACTTCCATGGGCCTGGATGCCTGCAACGATATTTTCAAACTTTAGGTCCATTACGTAGGTGTGATTGAAATTCAAAGAGGTATAGTTAGCCAATCTCGTTGAATTTCGATCACACCTACGCAATGGACCTAAAGTTTGCTGGCTAGTTGTAGCAAATGATAATATTGACCGGACATTTGCGCATATGTTTCCTTGATATCTTCTGGAGCAATCGCCAGTATGAGAATACGCCTTACACTGGTATGTAAGCTTATTGAAAATATGTTAAATGCTTGAAAAGTGCAAAAGGATCTTGAGATAAATATTGAATGTTTATATTTCAAGTTCTAATAAGAATTTGTTATTATTTGAAGTTGAGGGCTTATTTTAACCATATTGACAAAATTTCCTCTCATTTCAAATAGAGCATTTGTAAATTCCATTGATGAACATTTTCTGGTAATTTAGGGTATTGGTCGACCTATTTGATGAACAAAATTATTGGAATCTCAGTTTCAAATTTTCAGCGTCGAAGACAGTGCTTGCGTGGAATTGCCAAGGAATTCACTAGAAAATTGAAGGGATGGGTAGCAGACCGGATCTCAGAGCGCAGTGCTCGAAAGGAAGGAGCTTGGGAGACATTACCAGCAGGAAATATTGCTGCACAAGATTGATGGATTCGATCGCGGTGTTGCAACGCGTGTGATGCGGATATACTTGCCGAGCCAATCACTCATCCTTTTTCCCTACTGCATGGTCTCAACGACAACTATCCCTAGTCAATGGCAAACATGTGACATTACATACTGTGGTATTAGTAGAACTCGTCATTGTAACGTATTGCACCAAGTATATTTACCAAATTGCAATATACAAGCAGGGACAAATCTATAGACAACAACAGTCCAATTGCTAATCAACCACTATCTCGATGACACTAAATCATGCTATAATGAAGTCATGGTAATAGAATTATACTTGAATGATATGTAACGTAGTTATCTAACAGTACAGTGATGATCTATGATTCCCTTATACAACATATAACTTGTAACGTAGCTATCTTACAATGCACACTGTACCATTGATAAATCCATTATACAACATTACCCCCCTAAAAAACAAAAGAAAACAACAAGCTAACTTGTATCAATTCCGTATCGCACAGTTCTTTTACGTTCCCTTCTAGGATATCTTTTATTGCTCTGTTCTTGGCTATTCTGACTGTTGATTTTAGTTATTGATGATATACTCGTGGATGATATTTTCTCCTTGTTGCTTCTTTCAGTTGGCTGGCCCCTCTTCAGATGATAGTAATTTCTTTCTATGACCTTCCCATTCTCTAAATGTTCTAATCGAAAAGACCAATTGGACAATCTTTTTGTGATTTTGTATGGTCCGTCATATCTTGGAAATTGTATTCCTTTTTTTACTGGAAATATCTTCGCGATCTTCGCCATCACCACGTCCCCTTCCTTAAAATTTTTTACAGTTTTTTGGTCTTTATTGGAAAAACTATCATGTTTCCTTCTTTGTTCTTCCACATAGCGTGAATGTTTCCCCAATTTTTCTATATATTCTACTTGTTCTAATTTCTTGTTCTGTCTTATACCCGTGGGATTAGTATCGGCAATCCAGACATTGGGCATTGTTCTTCCAAATATTATTTCATACGGTGTGAATCCTGTACTTCCATGCTTTGTGCACCACACTGCTCTTTCTATCAGTGGCAGAACATCAGGCCAATCTCTTCCAGTGGAGGATACTGTTGCATAGAGCATGTCTTTCGTAGTTCGGAAAAGTCTTTCAATCATTCCGCTTCCTTGTGGATAGTAAGGTGAGGACTTCGTTTTCTTTATCTTTAATACCGAGCACAACTCTGTGATTATTTCATTTTCGAAACTTGTTCCTCTGTCCGAGTGCACCGACACTGGTGTTCCGAATACCGCAATCCAATTCTTCAGAAGGGCTTTTGCAACTTCCGTTGCTCGTGTGCTTCTCATCGTAACCAAAGCTATATATCTGGAATAGTTATCAATAATTCCTAAGATATATTTTCACCATTTGTACTTGAAGGTAGCGGACCAGCTTTATCAAGTGATATTTTTTCAAATGGAAAGTTACTCGTTAGCGAATTTGCTTCATGCTTGACAACTTTACTACTTTTCCTTTTTTGCACAGAATTTACACGATGCCACATTTATCTTTACATCCAGCGACATACCTGGCCAATAAAATCTCTCTTTTATTACATCCATTGTTTTCGACAATCCTACATGCGCTAGAGATTCATGGATTGTTTGCATATACTCTTTTCTTTTCACCTTAGGTATTGCTAGCCGGTATGATTCTTCATGTGACCCGTAATACAACAGACCACCTCGAAAACGCAGTTTCTCTCTTTTCTTCCATAGAATCTTGCTATTTTGATTGATAAGTTCAACAGGCTTCGCTTCGTTAACTCTACCTGATTTCAGCAATTGAATTATCACTTTCAAATCGTCGTCCGATTCTTGATCGAGTTCCTCCTCCCATGTTACCATTTTCCAGCAAAAAAAAATTTGTTATTATCCCTGTCTCCTTTCAGTATCTTAACACTTCTTTTCTGTTTTGGTTCATTGTGTTTTATTTGGCATTGTTCACACTCCGGAATTCGAGACATAGCATCTGCGTTTACATGCTGCTCACCAGGTCGATATTTCACATCCATGTCATATATTTCCAAATCTTGTCGCCAACGGCAGTATTGACTGGTGTTAGGTTCTTTCCAATTTAATAACCAACATAATGCTCGATGATCTGTTCTGATGGTGAACTTGCGACCCAACAGGTAATGTTTGAAGTACCTCACAAAGTAATGTATGGACAATAATTCCTTTCTTGTAATACAATATTGTTTTTCTGACTGACTAATCTTTCTCGATGCATAGGCAATCACTTTTTTGTCTGATCCTTGAATTTGGGATAACACAGACCCTATACAATCGTGGCTAGCATCTGTGTCTAGAATAAACTTTCCAAATTGTGTTGAGAAACTGAGGACGGGTGCTGATATCAATGCATCCTTAAGTTTTTTAAACGATATATTCAAGTTCTCATCCCAAATCAATGTAGTTTTTTCCTCTTAACTTTTTGATTTCATTTCTCTTTACATGCATTTTCCAGTGGTTTTGAAATGATCGCATAATTTTTTATGAATTTGCAATAGTAGCCACAAAGACCTATAAATGATCTTAACTCCTCAACTGTTTTTGGAGTAGGCCATGATTCAATTGATGATGATTTAATAATTTAATCTATTTTTTAATGATTTGATCCTGCTCGCGACGCCAGTTGTGGTATTAGTAGAACTCGTCATTGTAACGTATTGCACCAAGTATATTTACCAAATTGCAATATACAAGCAGGGACAAATCTATAGACAACAACAGTCCAATTACTAATCAACCACTATCTCGATAACACTCAATCATGTTATAATGAAGTCATGGCAATAGAATTAAACTTGAATGATATGTAACGTAGTTATCTAACAGTACAGTGATGATCTATGGTTTCCTTATACAACATATAACTTGTAACGTAGCTATCTTACAATGCATACTGTACCATTGATAAATCCATTATACAACATATAGCAATCCCAAAAAAGCAATGAAGATCAATAAAAGACCTCCGCCCACTTACCGTGATCCCGGTGCCGGCCAAAATCCTTGAACGTCTGATACGAAAGTCGGTCAAAGACAAATTGAATCAAACATATGGTGACCATCAATATGGTCTCCGTCCAAGATGCTCAACATCTTATGCTCACATTCCACTTGTCGACGCCATAGCTAAACATCGGGACTCCCCTAATATCGACAAAGTTGTATTGCTGGCTTTTGATCTCAGTATAGGGCCTTCGATCGCTTGCCACACGACAAATTGCTCCAGTCCTTGACGGAAAGCGAACTTCCACCTGATTTCATTCGTTGGTGTTTTAGCTGTTTTCACAGAAGAAGGCAGAGAGTAGCACTACATGGTCTGGTCTTAATAGAAAAGTCACTTCATCCGGTGTACCACATGGCTCCGTTATCTCGTCTCATTTATGGGTTCTTTATCTCCTGAACATAGAAAGAATAGAAAGATATATTTTCAGTTGAATAAAAATCATACAAATCAAGAAAAAAATGAGGTCTGAATCTTGTCAGTGAGTAGTTCAAAAATTGGAAATCAGCAGTCAGCAAAATGTCTGTACGGCAAAGAGGACACATATACAATGAAGGAGTTGAGTCGTCGAGATGTGCTTGTGAATGATAGAATTGGCCGTCCACTTCGAGTGCTGATGAGCGGAACCAGGTCATGCAGGGGATGAGTTGGTGATGAGCACTTTTCAAACAGATTCAATGAAGCTCTGAGTCTCCTGACATCCAAGTTCTCCAGACAAGACGAATCGCACTCCATACCGCAGATAACTCTGTGTGCTCGACGCTGTAACTTACTGAGGTCACTAGACAGATATTTTGGCATGCCAACAAAGAGAGGAGAACAATATTCAAGCAAAGATCTCAACATGCAGTTATAAACAGTGATCAAATCAGGCTTACACAAAAAGCATTTCAGAGTTCTAATGCAGTGCAATCTTTTGACAAAAAGCTTAGAAATGTGGTCAAAATGTAGCTGCCAACGCAAATCATTCGACCAAATTACACCAAGTATGCGCTGCTTTTTGACAAGTTCACAATCTGGAACAATACAAGGTGTACAATCATTTCTTTTGTTAAAATACATGCACTTTGATTTCTGAGTGTTGACCTTCAGATTCATTGCATTTGCCCATGACATAAAATTGTTGTGTTCTTGCAATACATTGCCTTTGGTAGTGTATTGGTAGTGTAACATTTGGACACAAACATTTTCAAATACGCTGATGACTTTTACTTGTTGCTTCCACCGTGCAAGCACTCAAATATGAGTGACATTATTCACTCTGAAATCAATAGCGTTACACATTGGTGTCACATACACATGGTCTTGCGATTAATGTGGACAAAACTCGTCTTACAATGTTTGACAAGTCAGGATGTTCAGTCAGCCTTCCCTCTGACCTTACGATAGTCCCGGAAATCAAATTACTTGGAGTGACTTTCCAACAGAATCTACAGTGGGATTCCCACATCGACAGCATTACTAAGAAAGCTTCTCACCGTATTTTCCTTTTAAAGCAACTGAAAAGATGCCTGGTATAAGTAAAAACGATCTTTTGTGTATGTCCAAGGCATATATTTCAAGCATGCTTGAATACAACTGACCTATACTTTTTGATAAGTTCAAAAAATCAAAAAGAAAAGTTGAAAGGGTTAGAAAGCGCTGCCATCTCATCATATGTCGTAGTTCTGACAGTAATTGCAATTTACTGCCTTCCTTCTTTGAGTGGGCAGACAAGATTGCTCTTCGTACGACTTTTTGTATCATTTGGCTCCACGCCGACTTACCGTTTCGGGTCATATCGCAATTCCACGTTGTAACTTAGTGCGACGGTTTTCTACTTTCTTTCCTTTTACAAATGTTTGATTATCTTCTCTTCCTTAACGATGTTGTGAGATTCGCATGAACTGCTCTAGAAGCTTATTCTATTACCAATATACAAAGATTGTTAAAATTCTATTACCAATATACAAAGATTGTTAAATCAAAATAAGAATGCTTCTATAATAGCACTTCACGACTGAGAATGCACTACAACACCAAAAACAGATTTTTCCAGAAGAAATTTTCATTTAAAATTCCAACATCTGTACTTGTTCTCACTACCTATTAAGTTGAAAATTCAAATGATTTCAAGATAGCTCTATATCATAATGCTGTCATTTTACGACTTGATAAGCGTTGGAACGCCTGGTAATGCGAACGTTTTGCATGTGAAATTTTTCATTTGAAAGAAAATATGTTTTTCATGGTTGGCCTGCTACCTACAAAATTCAAAATTAGAATTTTCTCGGAAATAGTTGGAGGGATATTTTCAGATTTACATTTTTTAACAACCCGGAATTAGTATGTTCAAATATGGTCTGCAAACCGCTTTTATGGAGAATTTTTAGGTAACAATCGAATTCAAGTCCACCGTAGACTCTCAACAATCAATCTGATTATGTGGACTATATCCGTCTCACGGGATGCAAGCTGATGCAAACTCTATGCAAACTCCATCATTTTTAACTGTGATATTTTTTACCAAGTACGTGGGCCTAATCTATGCACTACATTTCTTATTTTCTAATGCCGCTTGATGAGCATTCCAGATGCTTTCAAAAATCCTTTCTCTTCAACATTACGCTCAGATTTTACAAGTCATCATTCATTTCTTTATTTACATTCTCAAGTTTCAGAAATTGAGTAGTTGCGTGGAAATTGCGTAGAGAAAAATCTGCTTTGATGCTTGATATAGTAATTCGCATTATGATGTACAACAACAGCTTGTTTTTAGAAAAATGCTCTGGATAATCATATTTTTAAAAAGTTTTTTAGAAGTTTAGTATTTTATCAAATTCACTTATTAAGCATTCATTCTGAATGATGCTTTGATTTTTATGTAAGATGTAATTTGAAAATCCATTTTACGTGAACAGGCCGTCATATGGGTGAAAATGTGTAAGATTGGATAATATTACAACAGCTTGGCTAATTGATCACTTTTTTGGGAATGTAAGTACTTACTCTATGTTCTGCACCTCCTAATGATTAGAATCTACTAAGTAAGTAGGCCTATATGAGGTTTGTCTTGGAATACCATGAATAATTAAAACGTTTGGCAGTACGATATCAAGATGTTTATGTAAATAAATGTCCATGATCTCTAGTCTTTTCAGGTTCATGTGATTCATGCCGTAATCAAAATGCCATTGTTGCAATAATGTAAATGTCCCCTCCTTCCAGAGCTGCCTTGTTATTCTCTCTAATCATTTATGTCTATTTCTTAGTGTTTTCATCTGAACAGTACATATTGATTTGACATGATCATATTCATTTTGTAAGTACATCATTCATATCATTGAATACTAATTCATATTTTTGTTGATAATCACATTTCTCATCATCATCATGCCTATTTTCTGACATCATTTATCATATTATGTTCTGGTGAGAAATCAACATTGAGAATACACACAAAAATGGTGGGAACTTGGCTGTCACGATCTGAACGTCGCCGGGGATTCATCACGTGTTGCTCACGTACCTGGCATCTTGTCAAAACACGCTATTCTTTGGTGAATTCATAACGTTAAGTAGCCGCTTTTTAAAGAGTCTAGAACGTGTCACTATCTACAGTGTACGTGCAAGGAACAAATGAGCCTCAAGATGAATATATAAAATCAACAGCGGATTTTACAGACCTAGAAATGGAGTGCAAATGAGAGGTGGCAAAAGAACAATAACTGCGGCTAGTACTGGTTCTAAATATAGCTGAACGTGGTAGTCGGATTTGCTCAGCACGTAGGGGATGACTTGTGCACGTGCAGTTGCACACCATCACATGTTAGAAACGTGTTATGACGCGACACTTTCTCCGTGTTGTACACCTGTGAAACAATTTCATGATTGCTTGGGTAGTTCTCAATGCATCAATCATTTATAATACGCTGTTTCATAAGTACTGAGAACTCATGTGTATCTCAGCAAAATTTCATTCAAATCATTAGAAATTTTAACCACCGATACTTTGGTTCATATGTGACTTCAGAAGGAAAGAATTTTGAATCATAGATATCTGAAAACTGTTTTATAGCTATCAACAAAGTACTTAAATTCCCACCTGTAACGAATTGTAATTATCACCATTGGCTAATTGAGAAATAGACATTACGATCAAACATAGAGTTATTCAGTCTCAAACATAGTCCACGCTATGAATGCGGTGGTGTCACGCAGTTTCTTCCGCGGTTGATTTCTACAGTGAGTCATAAGATGGTCTACTTCACCAGACACCAGCCTTCACTTTTTTCTGCCGAAATCGTGCGGGCAAGGGTGGAGTAACTGGGACAGTCATCAGGCCAAACTTCAAATCAAAGAGTGCTTCATGAATTTCTCGAGCTGATCTTCTTTTTCTCCATTCAGTATAAACGTACAAAAATATACACTCTTCGCGCGTCCATCAGTCATGCAAAAGTTTGTTGTGAAACGTATACTCCAGGATGAACAACTTAAGTTTGAAATTTAAACATTAGTTAAGTTGTTAAGAAATGTTTTTATCTCTTGTCATGTACATGTATATACATACTATCACTACATACCCTTGATTTAAATTTTCTTTGAAATCGAATTCAAATTATTGAACTGCGGACGAGTTTAAATACAAAAGATCTTAATCAGTGGTGATAATTACAATTCGTTGCAGGTGGGAATTTTGATACTTTGTGGATAGCTATGAAACAGTTATCAGATATCTATGTTTCAAAATTCTTTCGCTCTGAAGTTACACATGAACTGGATATGAAGTAGAGCATCTGTGGTTAACATTTCTAGAGAATTGAATGAAATTTTGCTGAGATACACAAAAGTTTTCTCACAATGCCTCGTGAATTTGGATAGAGTAAGTAGGACATGCAAGTCATCGGAAATATTGTCCAATAATTGGTTTTGGTATTATCATCACTATTTATCATGCGTTTTTATGAAATAGTCCGTTGATTGTCATTCGGACTGGTGATCGGTACTTGGTTTTAAAAAACAATGTTTTTTGAAATGTTTTAAAACAGAAAAACATGACATTTCATGTGTAATCATGCACAAGCTGTAAGAATAGTATCTTTGGTTTTGAACTTTAGGATAAAAACAAAGATTTGGTAATGAAGCATTATAATTGAACACAAAAGATAAATGGATCTCATGTACATGCATGAGGCCAGAGAGGATCAACAGGGACTGAAAACGGCACTCCGGACCACCATCACAATTGGAACTCAGAAGATAAGTAAACACAAGCCTTTAAATTCCGGAGAAAAAAAAATCATTGCTCAACTGCGTGAAGACCTCCCTTGTGAGAGGAGGCTGAATTTTCGACGTTGCCATTATCGCAATAGTTGTACGATATAATGACCATATTCGTCTGATGACATATCGTGGGCAATCAAATCCCATTCACTCAGCTCTCAGGGTGTTGTTATCAAGGCATGCACATGGATCAATGCATTGATCGGAGTGACTCTCGGACAGATGAGTGCCATACATATGCAGTAGAATAGTACGACCAAATAATTGTGAGATTCTGTGACATGCAATAATCTTCATCAAGCTTTAAACACGTCCAACTTGCTATATCAAATTGACAATGTAATGGTTTCAGATAGATGATTTCCCGATTTATTTTTCTATTACAGACTTAACGAGGACCTTCATTAAATTTTCTTATTGCTGCTTAAGAACTTTAGAACATTAGAACATTAACGAAGAGCATTAGTCTTTAGAATATTATGTTACAGGTTGATTACTTTCGGGATTTTGAATCTCGAGAAGATGCGATAATCCAGGGATTGAAAATTCTTTTGCTCACTGCTATGTAATCAAATTACTCCTGCTTTGCACTGGAAGTATCCTAGATAGGTTGTGCACACAGGGTTAGAACCGTCCGTAGACCGGTTTCGGTTGTGAATATTGAAGACCCCCAGTTATTTCAATGAAATCTATGCCGCCCATTGACAGAAGAATGACACATGGAAAGAACATGAAATTGTCAATGTAAACAGCCGACTGAATATACATGTAAGTCTCGAGGCATGTAGCTGCGGTGCGAGCTTATATACACACAAAATCTTCAAATGTAATTTGGGTTTCGACCCTGGGCTGCTCTTTGTTCCAGGTCAGCTCGCGGCCATCATTATGACTGAGTCAACATACCTGCATCTAAACGTCGAAGTATAAAATTCTGCTTTTTAGATGAAGTCGTAAATCACTGGAATTTGCTCACAAGTGACGAAATAAAAGTAACTTAGGTGAAATCTGCTTGCGACTTCCGAAGACACAACCGTAGGCAACACTTATTGGCATTCAGGGTACCGTTAGGCCTACCTACTCATTAACGATCAATCAGCAATCATATTTTTCGTCTTCTTGCATCATTTTCATCTACGTTTGTGTCAGCATTTTCATTCTCCGCAATTAATTTACTTGGTGATGATTTGTCTTTGAAAATTCAGCTATTATTGGCGCCGAATGTGTGGTTTTCGTCTAATTTGATGTCTAACTGTAAAACTTCAAGTACAACATTAGTCCACTCCATCTTGCATCGCAGTGACAGCAACTATTGACGTGAAAAGATTTTACGCGTGCAATATAATTGATTTCTTTCAGTTGTGGCTACTTTACAATTTCCGATATTTAATTCCAGTATCATGTAAATAAAACTATGAAAATCATGGTTTTATTATAAAGAAACACCAGGTGACATGCCACGCTCAATTACGCGTAATTACTCATAACCCTAAACATTCGTGGCTATGTGTGACATTACTGCAACATCTGTCGGCAGTCCTGGTATATAGACTTTGCGTTTCATGTGCTTGTATGTATGAGAGGCTAAACAATTTGATATAACCTCAATTTCACGCTCAGGGAAGACAGAACATGCTTTGAGGTTCATCCGTGGTTCAAGCGGCAACCCAGACTATAAACGCTCACCCGCGCGTATTCATAAATATTTCCCATGTTTCAGCAGCATCAGATCAAGTGATTTCTGACTCTTAGTGTAGCGGGTATGTACACGGGTAGAAGAATAGAATGTCCTTAACCACGGATGTTTGGGGTGTTTCGTAATTACGCGTGAATCACGCGTGGCATGTCACCTAGTGAATTCTGCTTCTAATTCCTTTAGCATAATTAGAATTTTTCCAGTTCTTTACGCAAACCGCTTTTAATTCTGGATTTCATCAACACTTTCAAGAATAGACCATGCCTTCTAGATTCCAAGGACTTAATTAAAGATCACATGACAGTCCTTTGAAATCTTCGGTGCGCCAGTGCGAACAGGTGCAAAAACCCGACCGGTTCCAACCCTGGTGAATGTTGCCAAAAAAATAAAAGTTCAGAATGATAAGAAAGGATAATTGAAAAAATGAAGAACTTTCCATCAGTCGTGCTTAGAAATGAAGTCACTTTTTCATTGGTTTGACATGTGCTAAAAGTTCAAACAGTTTCTTCTTACAAGTATTTGTGAATCAGAGACCATCATGTGCTTTATGAGTTCCAGCTTCTTCCGATCTGTATAGACGGCATATATGATTCTCGTATGAAAATGATCTGCAATTTAATCCGCTGTAGTCACATTCTCGTGCACAATCAAGAATGGTCGAAAGGCGAACTTCCTTCGTAGGAGCTTCAGTTATTGTAGGCACTTTGCGAATATCTGCAAGCAAGAGAAACAAGATGCAATGCGTAAACTTGGTGTCTTTCCATAGTTTATATTTAAAATTCATCATACAGCAAATGTCTTAACCACAGAGTCGACTTAAAAAAGTATCTGTATACAGCTAACATTTTTATGTGAAGAGATTCACTTTTTTGCGGAGATTGAGTTCCTACGGATCAAAACATTATTTGAGCAGTTTTAAAAAGTCAAAATTTTGCAATTTTATATACTACCGAGATGACGCCCCGTTATAAGTAGTATGAGGCAAATTGGATATCAAAAGGAACATTCCATTCACCTACTCGTGTACATACTCGCGGCACTAAGAGTCAGAAATCATTTGATCTGATGCTATTAAAACATGGGCAATGTTTATGAATACGCGAGGGCGAGTGTTTATAGTTTGCGCGTGGTCTACGATTGTTTGCGTTGCCACTTGAACCATGGATGAACCACTAAGCATGTTCTGTCTTCCCTGAGCATGAAATTGAGGTCCTATCACATTGTTTAGCCTCTCATGCATACAGACACATGAGACACAAAGTCCATATAACAGGACTGCCGACAGATGTTGCAGTAATGTCACGCATAGCCACGAATGTTTAGGGTCATGTGTAATTACTCGTAATTGAGCGTGGCATATCACCGTGGTGTATATTTGCTAACAAGCATCGCAATTAAGCGGAAGTTAAATTGATTATCAAAGGAAATTCATGAACAGTTTTCATTACATATAATGCAAGTTTTCAAGAAAAACTTGAGATATCATTGTGCTTATTGACTGAAATGTCAAGTTTTTAATTCAATTTTCATCGCCATGATTTTTTGATTCACTACATTCATATTTCATTTCTTAAATCTGAATGGTAATGTGGACCCATTTGCATCTTCTAAAGTGTAATTGTGGTCATTGTCCCTGATTATGTTATTTTGCTATTCCAGTGGCAGGTAGTGATGAAAATTTTCCGGAAAATTTTGGAAAATTTTGAAAGTTTTGATTTTTTTGATAGGCCCTATAATTTGAGCGCTTCCACTGCCGAGGCAGCTACGCACCAATAAATTGGGTCTGAAACTCTTGATTTCATCACTATTTCGATTAAAGTGATCGTAGTAGTACGAGTTCTGTCCGCGCATTTTTGAACATTCCTTTGCCACCAAAGGCTTGTGCTAATTTGCTAGCATTTTTAATTATCACACATACCGGGATAACGTGAATCTTGCTTTACAATAGGGGTATAATTTCATGCAATGTGAAAGATCTGGAGCAAAAATAATATGCTTCATCTTGGAGTTTGCTAATTGTTAGCTTGAAAGTTAAGCTTTATCATGCAGCGTTGATCATATAGTGATAAAGATTCTCCATGTGTTGATGAACATGTGAAGTATAAGCACACAATCCACGCAGCATTCATGAGCGACCTGGAAGATGTAAAGACTGTAAACTCGTGAGATATTTGGAAACTAATGATATCTGTGATGAGTAAAAGAATCCGATATCTTCGTTGAGGATACACATCCTCCATTTCTAGTTCAGATGGTTCAGATAGTACCAAATCGATTTCAGATCTGCCCAAATGAATTTCAGGTATAATCCAAATGAATTGGAGATCTCCAGTTGAATTTAAAATCTTTTCAAAGTTGTGCTTCTGACAGATATCTGAAATTCAGCTAGAGAAACCTGAAATCCATCTAATGTCTGAAATTCATTTGGAAAGATCTGAAATAGACTTGGAAAAGGTGAAGTTGCAGGTTCCAAAAGCTAACATACAGGGATGATAGAGAAGTTTTCGGTCTTTGAATATTACTTAGTCTTTTCAAACGACTATAATAAGTCTCCAAAACAAAGGAAAAACGTCAATCACCAAAAAATAAATTTCAAAATTTTTCAATGGAAAATTTTCCGGAAGATTTTGAAAAAATGGAAAATTTTGACGGAAAATTTTCCATTTGCATCACTAGTGGCAGGTGGCTTGTGATATGATGACGCTCAAGAAAATGCTCTTATTGAGATGATTAAGTTTGAACATTAAAGCAGTAGCAACCTTCGAATTGCTAATTTAGCAAACATTAAATCTCCAAGGCTGTCATGACATGGAAGATCTGTAAAATACTATTATTCCTTCTGTACTGCTATCATGACCAGTCAATTCAAAACTGCAAAAATTTGCGTATCTCACATTTGGTATGAATACCCAATTGCATTCAACACAAGTTCATTTAATAAAATCGAAACGGTTTACACATTGGGGATTTAATAAATGCTGAGTTGCTACTCTGCCTAATATACTTACTGATTCTCTACTTTGCTGCCATATTTATATTCTGGCTTTGTAATAGCTACGAGGTCTGTTTGGTGTTTATCTTTACCAATTCGAAATTTATGCGGTTCTAATAACATTGCACACATGTATTGAACCAGCTCTATTTTTATGTAATTTGAAATGTGTCGTATAATAGAATAGAATTGACTTCATTTGAGAACAACTCGTCTCTCTCCCAAGACAAACTTACATACTAATGAATGGTAACACGGATCTACACCCAAAACTTCGACATCGCAAATATCCAAATCGAAATGAATCTCAGGCTTTGCAATAATGACATATCTTCCATAAACCGGGTCTCTCCATGCCAACTGAAATCAATGGGAGACAATAATTACCAGTTGTGAGCATACAATAGAAGAGCACCAGCGTTCAATAGTTAGCAAATAAAAATCATGAAAAAACAAAAATCCAATTATTTTTGGAATGGAGATTATTATTTAACTCATACATGCAACATGTCCTACATCTTCGATTATCCGAACAGCTTGAGCCAAACACGCTTGTCAACAAGCGAACTAAAAATTCAGTTAAATGAATTCGAGGTTTCTAGTGTTCTTCTTCTTTTGGTAAAAAGTGATAAGTGCAGCCTGCTAATCCTCGGCATGCTCGAGTGATCAGAACTCGAGTATCATTTGATCATTTGATTCGAGTACTCGAGGTGAAGCTTACTTTATCACACGCACTGAGCAAAACTACTCACCATCACGAAGTTCACACATCAAACTGTCATCCTCAAATCATTCACTCACTCATTAACGGAAACTCTTACCAACAGCTTCTGTCAAACCCTTCAAAAATCCAAGGAATCAGAGAAACTTTGAAGGATATAGAACTTTGCACAGAATTAGATTCATCTGTGCGCGCGGCTTCGGTTTCTAGAATGGAAGGATCGTATCTAGCCTAAATATCGAGATGGCACATCACAGAATTAGACAACTTGCTCCTTCTCGAATGCATAATTCCTGTATCGCTTGCTACTGGAAATGGCAAATAATAAGCTTTCAGAAGAGGACACCCAAGTCAGTGAGAGAGGCGTGCGTGCTGTGATATCACTGTGCTTTGCACACACCAAAACACACATCGCCTAGCTAACACTCGATTCAGTGTATGCAGTATGCAGTGGACTACTTTTCGTACACTAGCTATTTTTTTAATGATGATCGGAAGGGCCAACATTATGGAGAAAACTTGTGCGCAATGATCTGAATTCTTCGAATCTGAAGGAATTGTGGCAATCGAAGCACTTTGCTGGAACTCACATTAATCCGCAAGCGACGCACGACTTTTCGATCTCTGTAAGGTATTAGAATTCCTTTTGCCCACTTTCTAAGTTCCTCGATGTGCTGGCGATTTCGAATCTAGATACATGATCTAGATCAGAATTTAGATACAGATCTAATTACAATTCTAGCAAACCGAAGACGATAAACAAAATATTTAATTCTGCGGAGCTTTGCATTTATCTGTATAATCGAAATAGCAATCACACATGACGCTCAAGTCGAATTGCCGCTATACGAAGCGATGCGATTGTTGTACGGTTGCCTGCGGATCACTCCACTATGTCCGCTTCACTAGAGTCCAGATTATCGTCATTAAATTCCTCCTCAGATGGGTATTATAAACTATATGGGGTAATAAACTGGCTATTTTAGACAAACGAAAATCAAATTTCTATGGATGGATACTCTATGCCATAGAGTAGGGATATATAGGTAGAGTGTCAACTCAAAAAAGTATCTGTATACAGTGAAAATTTTTATATGAAAAGATTGTTTTTTGCAGAGATTACGTTCCCGTGGTCAAAAATTATTTGAGCACTTTTGAAAACAGTCAAAATTTTGCCAATTTATATATTACCGAGATGACGCCTCTTTATAAGTAGTATGAAACAAGTTGGATATCAAAAGGAATGAATATTTGATAATAAGCATCCTCACTAAGCGGAAATCAAGCTGATTATCAAAGGAATTTCATGAATTGTATTATAATGAAAGTCTTCATGAAAAAGTCGCGATCTTATCCGTGCTTTCATGACTGAAATTTCAAGTTTTAAATTCAATTTTCACCGACATGATTTTATGATTCACTAAAATTCCAAAGTGTTGAATTCATGTTTCATTTCTTGAATCTGAATAGTGATGTGGAAGCATTTGCATCTTTCAAAGTTGATTGAAATCTTTGTCTTTGATTATGTGATTTTGCTGTGCCAGTGGCAGGTTGCATGTGATATGATCACGCTTAAGAAAATACTCTTGAGGTCGAGCATGAAAGTAATAGGAACCCATCGAATTGCTAATTTTGCAAACATTAAATCTCCAATGCTGTCATGACTCGGAGAATCTGTGATCATTTCCTCTGCATTACTATCATGATCAGTCAATTCCGTTGTGATTTCTGCAAAACTACAAAAATTTGCAATCTCACATTTGGTAACAATAGCGCCTGTCATATGACATCTGTATTCCCAACGAGTTCAGTCAATAAAACCGAAAGTGTATACACATTTGGAGTTGCCACTCTACCTGATATACTTACTCTGCGGTTCGGCCCCTTTTTCCTTGTTTCTTCTCGAGGTGTCCACTCCGTCAGCGTCTTAGTCCATCTTTCGTCATTGAGTCTCATCACGTGACCAGCCCCTATTTCGATTCTTTAGCTGTTCTTATAATGTCACGAACTTTTGTTTGACTTCGAATCCATGTTTGTTTTTCGGTCTCTTTTTGTTATTCCCAACATCAGTCTTTCCATGGCTCTTTTGTGTCACCAATAGCTTTTGTTCCATTTTCTTAGTAAGCGTACACGTTTCACATCCGTATGTAATTGCTGGGAGTATGCATTGGTTGAAGATTTTCTTCTTAAGACAGATCGGGATTTCGTTATTTTTTAAAGTTTCGTAATGTTTTCGAAAGTTTATCCATCCTTGTTGACATCGTCTACTTATTTCTAGTGTGATGTTATTGGGTCTCACTTCTTGGCCTAAGTAGACGTACTTGTCTACCTCTTTGATTTCTTCGTCTTTTAGGATAACCCGCTTTTTGGTAGCAAAATTGTTGCTCATTACTTTAGTCTTCGCTATATTAATATATTTTTTTAATATATCGAATTGGTTATATGTTTATTTTGTGCATGAGTATATCTGACGTATAAATTGAAATGTATGATTTTCATTTACAAAATATAAACGTTTCTCTCTCTCTCTCTATTAACATTTAGGCCACCCTTTGTGCTAACCGTGCTCAGTTGGTTTAACATTTCTTGGATCTCGTCACAGGTATTTGCAGTAAGGACTACATCATCTGCAAATTCCAGGTGATTCAGTTTTCTACCGCTTATGTTTATCCCAAAGTCAAAAGTCATTTGATGCAGCAAGTATACGTATCAATAAATCCAAGCCATTAAAGCTTTAATGTCCACAAACTATTAGTATCCGCAGACATGCACATGCAGGCTACATGCAGGCAATTGCTGACTGGTTCATCAAAAGGAATGTCAGACTGTGCGGCGGCAGTGCTATTTGCCACATCTATGTACATGTCATAGATAAGTTAAGTAGCTATGTGCATGTACATGTCCTATATCTTTTATTACAGTTGTGCTGTTATGCTATGTTAAATTTATGATACTGCTATGTAAGAAAGTCTTAATAAAGCAGTTTAGCATCACATCAAGACTTAGTTAATTCAAATCAAGCATTATATCAATAAATTCTTTTCAAAAGTGACTGGCCTGAGGGCCTTCCATCCTCAAAGTTAAAAAGACAAGATGGCAAAGTTTTTCAACTATTTTTTAATCTTTTCTTTTTGTTTTTACATGTAGTAGTGGGGGAGGAGGGCTCCTAGGCCATATCATGATTTGATAGTTGCGAAATATTTAAATCACATAATGATAAGCTCCTCTGCTTTCGATTTTAGTTTCTACTAATTTCTGAAAACCAATTCATACTGCATCAAACTTGACTCTTGGGAGCAGCAAACACTTGAACTGTATTTACAGGTATATTTTTTAAATCGAGCAGCTTCGTTAATTTCTTACAAAATTTACTGCCTTTGTCAATTCAAATTACAGACCATCGATAAAGTAGAAATGAAAGCCATGATCAACATATGTTCATTCATCAACAAATGCACAGATGTAATAACTACATAAAGAACTGCAATTACTTCTAAAAATCGCTCACAGCATGTTTAAAGAGGCATTGGCTCATTTTCCAAATGTGAAAGTTAGGAACCCAAGTATTTGTAAAATATTTTTTGCTGCTGTATATGTTGGAATTCGCAGACATGGAAATTCGCAATCGTGTTCATCGGTTGAACAAGATTCTGAAAGATTCCAAAATTGTTATGGCGTTCAAGACGACCAAACTGCGAACGTTTCATAGAAAAGACAGAATGCATTATTGGATCTCTCTCAAATGTCATTTAACATTTTCTTGTGAACATGTCTAAGTGTTACATTGTTGTGCCACTAGCATTTGCAAAACCTAGAATTAACGAACAATCAAAGGTCGCCCCCTTTGCCAACTGAAATCACTTTGCATACCATGTGAACGCCTAATTCCGCTTTCTCTGTCATTGCCCGAAGAATATACTCGTATCGCAGAATCTGTACTCATTGCCGCTACTGAATGGTCTTTATTGTTAAACAGTAACTTCAGTACCATTGTTTTTACATTTGTAGCTTCTATTGGACTAAATTTCTCTTTTGATGACTGATGGTATTTTAAACGTGTGTTTTATATTTATAACCACTGAGGATGAAAGACATTGTTTTGAAATTGCAATTTTGTATGATTAATCGTAAATAATGGATGATTAGAATGAAGCGAAGTTCTCCGAGCGTGGCTCAATATGTTTTAATATGATTTCCCTTTTTACAAATGATGGAAATGTGGACTCTATGATCTCTGTCCTGTGTTGTCGATGAAATCGAAGATAAGTCGGACTACACAAAACAAGAACCACAGAGGCCCACTCAAGGTAAGGTTCTTATACATATAAATAGTCTGACAATGATCATTGTTCTTCCTTGCTGCTAATTCTTTAGGTTGATTTTTGATGCAGATAGCTTCTTAATAATGACGGTTGGCAATTGTCGTGAGGCCTTTCCTTCGAAACTCTATGATTTCCATCATTTATATAGAGTTTATTATTGTTTATCTCTCTATGCTATCCCCATGCTAGAATTTCACTTTTTGAATTAAATATTTAAAAATTTAAATCCGTCCATTGTATGATGACCAAGAGCTGGTCGAAATATATAAAGGTTTAAACCAACAGCAAAAAAATAATTTAACAAAATATTTGGGTTCCTAACTTTTGATATCGCTCAGCATGTGTTATAATGAGACTGCCAGTTTTATTCTAAAAATGGAAAAGGCTGTTATGTTCACAATATTTTTAATATGAATCATGTTTATTTAAAATGAAGCTGTTCTGCAATTTTTTCTACTCAATATATAACTGAGATTCTAACAGACTATTTATAAATTGTACGATATATTTTACTATACTTGCATATTTCGATATTTTTTGCTAACCTTTTTGCGAACGATGATACTTTTGAATAGGTGCAGTCAATTTTCAATATGAGGTATGGAATGTTATATGAGCTAGAGACATCAAATTGAGCATTGGAAATTGGAATGATTATGTAATTTGTTACCAGAACTTTTATCTAATAGTTCTAGTATGTTTTTGGGTTGCACCTAATCACTTAAAATTCTGGGCAAGACTGTCTGCTCGAAAGTGAGTTTCATTGGTAGAATATCATTTTTTTCAATTCTTCTTTAAGGTTACTTTAGAGTGATAAACTTCACAATATGCCGGTTACGCTTTTGTAAGCTGTTTTCCATGCACACATCGGATCTTAATCAATCTCTTTTTTTAACCGGTGCAGCAAACTTCGTCAGTTACTCATAATATGTGTTTGATTGAAATTACAAACCCGATCTTCATTCTGATTTTTGACAATTAGGTTCGCAGCAAATTTTTAAAGGTGCCGGTTATAATTATATTACCTGGTGCCATTTATTACAATCAATGGAGGGGGAAGGACTCAGGATTTGTGGAGTGATAATTCTTTTATTATTCACTAGCGTTACAAAAATGCTGTTGTCTCTCGATCGTTTCGGCTAGAGTACTTAAGCCATGATCTCGACAATTAAACAAACACGGTTATAAGAACAGTTGGAATCAACTATACCACAGCAATCAACACAGCCGACCAATCAGGACACTTAGATGAATACTAACACAGGTGATAGCACATTAGAATAAGCGTGAACATACAATAACAACTGTCAACAGATGACAGCATCACTCCATACTGAGGCACGTTAGCAGAAACAAGATGTAAAAACACAAACATACACTTTACGAAATCAAGAAAAGAAAACCAAACACAAGAACTAAAAAATGAAATTCTCGCATTAGAAAATGCATTTCTATACACGTTATTATTTTTTAGTTTCTTGTGTTTGGTTGCCTTTCAAAGAACTCAAAGAGCTCACTATAGTTATTGTAATTTCAATTACAATTGCAACACACTGTCTACTATGCAGGCAATTAAACCAGTAAGATATTATATAGTCCTGCAGCCATGAACGAGTTTCTGCAGGGATACAAGGTAGAGAGTGAGATTTCACAGAATGATTTGTACAAACCTATCCTACTACGAATCGGCACGCTGCCGAGGTCCTTGTGAGTACTCTTCTTGTCAGACAGGATCAAAGAAAATCATTGTAAAAAATCCAATGGGACGCAGATAGATTGAATTTTTTGGCTAAAGGAAATTTTGCATGTATTCTCTGGATTAAACAAAGCGTTCTAGGCCAGAGTCATAATTTTTGACATGGAATGTCTTCAGGTCATTTTATATGATGTGCCTGTGCTTTTATCATGCCATCCTGATCGACAATGTATGTGAGAATGTGGTTGAATGTGGATAATAGTTGCTTAAAATGTATGTATATGTTTGCACGACATTAAGAGGCTTGCGAAATTTAAATGTTTTTGCTTTATTAGAAGTGTGTGTTGAGATGAGAAGGAAATGACTCTGAAGACATTTACGTCAAAAATTATTGGAATTCTGGGCTTAGTATCGCTTCGTTCAATCAGAGAAAACTATGGCGAAAATTCCATTTCTGCCAAAAAACTGCAATCATGCGTTCTCATTGATTTACATGTGTTTTTTCATCTGATTTCCTAGTCAGCCAAGATGAGAGACTCGCTAGAACTCAAGTTGAGACGATGGCAATTTTACGCACAGTATGCATTAGGGAGTACAACACTCTGTACGGAAAGTCTCACATTCGGCCTCGTTCCTGAAAGAAACTCGTTCTGGTTTGCCGAGATTACATAAGCAGTGGTACCAATGTCCTTTCTATTTTTCTTTACCTGCTTCTTGGAGGTACCCTCACGCCTCTCGTTTCCTCTGATTCGTGTCGAACTATGTGGGTGACGCTTCCTCCTTCGAGTGGCCGTCATTATGCTCTGCCCTCTGTCGGGTAATACCTCATGCTCAAGGCACGCCAGGATTATATAGTACACGCAAATGCAAATCAAATTAACCAAAACTTGCTACTAAGTTTAAGTCTTAAATGACATGATAAACTCAATTTCTTTTGGATCTTATTATTTACTCCTTACGATAATTATCACAAGTGCAAATGAATTTACTCGGGATTCTCTTCATTATCCTATGATGATTAAAATCAATTTATCTACATCGACATCCTAGTAATACTGTATATGCTACATGATACTCACATTTAAGAAGCATATTCTGGAATATATATCGACTTTTCGATTAGTAAACTATCTTTTTCTGATGCCTTGCAATTCTTCTTGAAATGCTCCGTACAAATCACAGCTTGTACGATTCTATTAGAGTTAATCGGATGCATGTTTCCAACCCTAAACACTACTGTATTTTGTTTAAAACTTTTCTGTCTTATATTCTACAACAATGCAAGTCAAATTATCTACTGGAAAGATAAAATACTAGTCACGCAAGACATGTTGGTTGGGATATGTCATCTCCAACTAGCTAGACTAGCAAAATTATATTTTGTCGTACTGAAATAAGTAACTAGTTTGTGTGCGCAAATTTTGAATTTTAGTTACTCAACCAATGCGGAGGGAACCTTCCAGCATGACATACGCAAATTCCCGGCAATTTATGGAAAAAGACCTATTCTTTACAAATTTACAAGTAGCATAGAGTAAAGTAGGGATAATATAGACGTAGATAGTGTCGACTCAAAAAATGTATAACAGTGAAACATTTTGATATGAAAAGATTCGATTTTTTTTGGCTGAGAGTTACGTTCCGCCCCGTGGTCCTAAAATTATTTGGAGCAGATTTTAACAAAGTCAAAAAATTTTACGACCAATTTATATATTACCAAAGAGATGACTGTCACCTATATAAGTAGTAATGAAGGACTAGAGATTGGATATCAGACAAAAGCAATGAAATATTTGCTAATAATCATCCTAACTAAAGCGGAAATCAAGCTAATTATCAAGGGTAAATACCATGAATCACGCGATCTATAAGAGGAAGTACTTCATGAAAAATTCGCAGACATTATTCGTCGCTTTCTTTGGCTAGATAATTTCAATTTTAAAATTACATATTTTCAACCGACATGATTTTATGAATTCCCTTAAAAAACAAATTCCATGTTTCCTTTTCTTGAAAAAAAAAAAAAACAAAATCTGAATTAGTGATTGTGAAAACATTGTCTTATGAATTCTGTGAATTTTTTTCTGCATAAGTGGCAGGTTGCATGTGATATGAAACACGGCATAAGAAAAATTCACTTGATGTTGCATAAAAGTAATAAGGAACCCAACGATTTGCTTAATTTACAAACTTTAAATCTCCAAGGGCTGGTCGATGACAACTGAGAATCATGTAAAAATACCATTATTTCATCTTGTATTACTATCCAATGATCATAATCAGATTCCGTAGTAAGTACTTCCAAAACAGCATTAAATGATTATAATCTCAACATTTCGAAACAGTTCCCGACTGTATCATCCCTTGTGTATCAAATTGACATATAAAACAAAAAAATAATCAACGTAGTTGTAGTAACACACATTTGGGATTTAACTAATACAGAGTTACCATGCATCTAACCATAAATATGCCTACTTCTATGCTCTGGGCCTGATTGTTGGAAATATAAGTACCTGCGTAGATTCCAGGTAGCACATAGCAGGAAATAGATGCAAAGAAATCGGGCGAAGTGTGTTATTGGGTGCAATCTTGCAAAGCACTTGCAAAGATAATTCGCATTTGTCGCGCATGGCATCACTTGTTAGATCTCACAAAACAGTATATAGCAGTCTGAATTGGAACCACCGCTTGGCTTAGACGAGTCCTACAGGGGGGGCGAACTACTACAAGTGCGACAATTAAAGGTTACAAAATCAAACTATTGAGCGAATCTACACGATTCGCGAAGACTCGAGTTTTAATCGAGAGGTGTTGTAACCGAACTTGTCGCCCAGCCGGTATTCCTGTCAAAACTCTGACATCACTTCCTCGATAGTATGAGATGTAATGAATCAGAAAGAAAATTGGACAGCGTGAATCTAAAGCGGGGCTTTCACAATCAGTCGTGCGAACACCTCTTTACGACCTCTTACGATCATGGTTGGGGGGCGGGTCGCAAAGAATCAGATCGCTTCTATCGCACGACCAGTATCTCTGCTGTCACGCTACGAGCTAACTCAAAGGCCTGCCTTAAGTCGTGCATCTGAATTTGAGCATTGCACAAAATTCAGGCGCGACCTTACTTTCCGGGACTTCAAGCTCGCCCCGACGATCGCTCATAGCGACGGAGATCGCGTTATAGTCGTGCAACAGTAATCAGAAGTCGCACGACACATCGGTGCGAACTAACTTGTTCATGACTTTTCCTTCCAAAAGTCTGCTTTGAATCTGGAACCATCCGTACGACTATAGAGACCATTTACGTGGCAATAAGTCTCAAATGTACACAGCGTGAGACTTGTGACTCACGACTCTCACGCCAATATATATAGCCGCACATGTGCAAATCTAGCTTATCGATTAAACCCAAAAAAAAAAAAATACAAAAAAAGCAGGAAAAGCAAATAAAAAAACAAAAAACGAAATGCCAATAAAAAAGTAAACTAAAAAAAATAACAAGAAAAAAAAACAAAAATAAAAAAAATAAACAAAGGCGGCACAAAACGTCAGAGATGAATAATAAATAAAAAAACAAAAAAAAAAAAAAAAAAATAAATAACTACTAGGAAAAAAAAAATAACTAAATTTACCAATTTTCCAAATAAATAAAATAAAAAATAAAAAAAAACAAGAGACAAAAAAAAAAAAAACAGAAAAAAGCCATAAAAGAAAAAAGGAGCTTGATTTTAACAATAGTAGAAATATGAAAAAAAAAAGAAAAAGAAAGAAAAATAACGCAAAATATAATTGTATCATGTCCTCTGTTCGCCCCCGTGACGTGCTTGCTCTCAACACCTGATAGAGACATTGCATAGCGTTTGTTGCTTCTTATTCGACTTCGACGACGTAATAGAAGACGCAGAAGTGACCGTTGGTGGGTCACAGCCTTGGAGTTGCGAAGCGTGAGGGGTTTGGTCAGTATCACAACACTCTGAATTGACAGAATTAGTAGCTGCAATCCCCAGAGTACTTCGTCAACTACTTGAGAATGCCTCCGGAGAATATTCTATAAACGAGATACTGACTCTTGAACCCGGTCAAAAGTTAGCTATCTATCACTCTTAGAATACATGGCTACTGGTGCACAAGCTACAAGACACTCCAGTATTCGTTCCGTGTTGCCCACAACAGTTATAGCACTGTTCATTCCGGAGGTTCTGTCAGGCCATAGTATGACGGAGTACGAAGACCAGGTGTTTGCCTTCCCTAGGAACCCTGATGACTGGAGAGACATTGCAAGGAAGTTCAGTGAGAAATGGAATTTTCACCATACCTGCGGAGAACCCTGGTATGGCAAGCACGTGGCGATAAGATGTCCCATGAAGTCTGGATACATCTCTATCACAATTACAAGGGACTTCTTCAGTATTATCCTTTTAGGGTTGGTGGTGATGCTGACTACAAGTTCATCTGGGCAGACGTGGATGCCAAGGTTCTTCGTCAATTCAGAAGCGCAAATCTTCAACAACGACAACTCAGAAGAAAGCTGGAAGAAGGAATCTTTGCGCTTGCCAGATCCCGAGCCTCTACCACATTGATGACAGGCCAACACCATACTTCGTGGTCGGAAGATGACGTCCTTTTCCTAGCGTTACGTGTGATGATGAAACCCTTCTCCAGCGCCAGATGACGGACCAACAGCGGAATATTCAACTATCGCCTATCCCGTGCCGCTGACCGTGTGGTGGAGAACAGCTTTGGTTTTTATACTTGACAACATCGCTGGAGATGCTAGCTGACTACCATGCAGCAAGATCCGATCAGAGTCAAGGTCATTAGTCATATAGGCAGCCATGTGCCTTACACAACTTGATGCGGCTGCAGCATCGTTCTTTGCCATGACCGATGACCTGGACCAACCTGTTGGTGACGGCAACGCCTCATCCCTGGTGCTTGGCGAGAGACACAATTACTCACGCATAGCACATGTTTGTGTGCGCTAATCCACCAAGCCAATCGAGAGGGCAAGAGACTCCTACTGTACTTGTAGGGACTATCTACAAACAGTGATGTGGGAAAGCTGCCCTGGCAGGACAAGATGATATTGAGGCTCCTCGTTGTTTGCACTTGTATTAGTATGATGCTAGCTTCTGTAGCTGATTGTGTCCTTTGATCTATGAGGGGTGGCGGACTCAGAGGGAGGGAATAAGGTGGAGGGCAGGGAAGGCGAGCGGGGTTTGAGTGGGAAAGAGGGGATTAAGGGGTCTGGAGAGGGGGTGGGAGGGGTGTTGGAAGAGGAGGAGGGGCGTGCTAAGGTAGGGACGATACAATGGATAGGAGTCGTTATAGGTGGTGTAAGGTACTGTACAGAAGGTTCGGGGGGTAGGGGGCGGGAGGGGGGGGGGGGGTGAAAGATTAAGGGGATGGGTGTTATGGGAGGAGGGCCCGGGGTGTTAGAGCAAGGAGAGTTGTGCGTTACGGGGAAGGGTGGGAGGTGGCGTAGGTAGGAGGTGTGGGTGGTGGGATATGCGGGGGGGGGGAGAGGGTGAAGGAAGTTTTGTGTAAGGGGTGTGGGAGGTGGAAGATGAGGGGCGGGTAGGGGTTTGGGAAGGTAATGGAGTTAGGGGGGGTTAAGGGGGGTTCCAAGAGGGGATGACGGGTCGGGGCATGACCGGGAGTCAGGGGGGGGAGGGAAGAGAGGGTCGAGGGGGGGGGAGGGTAAAGGGGGATAGCAAGGAGGGAGGGCGGGGAGGACTTTAGGGAGGGGGTGTGGATTTTAGGAGTATTAGGGTGGGTCAGCGCGGGGGTTTTTGGGACGGGGGGAGGGGTTGCACGTGTATTGCCGATTGTAGCTTTTCGCTTTTTTATATCTTTTTTCCTTCCTTCGCTTCGCATCGTCTTTTTTATTTTGCTACTTTTGTCTTTTTCTTTCTTTTCTTTGGCCCTTACTTTTCTAGCTTATCTTCGTTTAGCCTCTCTTTCTACTTTTTTTTTTTCATTTTAAAATAAGTTCTATCGGATTATTTATTTTGCTTTTATGTCACTAACAAGGCTAAAGAGGGCCATAGGCTATACGAAAAAAGTCAGGGAAGTTTATTTCATTCATTAGAGGAAGCTGAAGTAGTCTACTAAGTTATACAATGTTGTTAGTACACATACTACTGTTGATAATACATGTAGTCATTATCACATTTTGTTGCACCTCAGTGAATACTGCATCGATTTTTATGATTCAAATTGCAAAATTAATCCTCGATGAACGGAGAATTTAGTAAATCCAGTGAAATATTGATGCAATAGATTTCCATTAATAAGTTATTTGCCGATAGTTATCTTGACAGATAGACGAACGTTTCAATACTAGGTACTGATTGACTGATAGCACCCACTGTTTCTGTCTGGGACAACTTCGCTGTAAAATGCGTTCTATCATGGTTATGCTCACGTCACAGAGATGGAATACGCTGCTGCTCCAATACTAAGACTAGGTAATTTATCTCTGCAGCTCACGTCAACGGATGGAAGATCTTTGCATGTCAATAATTTGTAAACACACATGATGGCCTTCCAACAGCATGAATAGAATAGAAAATATATTTATCAAATAGGCTCTATCAAATCCCAGTGTATCCGTGGGAAACTAGCATACAACACCGTAGCAGTCAAGAGTCTAGGCTACCGATTGACGATGTCAAGGTCGCGACTGCTCGTGCAACATCACATAGTCTTGCGATCGGTTGTACGATTGACTCAGCCATCGAACAATGCAATTGCTAGGTCGTGCAACTATCGCACGACCATGCGAGAGGTCGCACGACTGATCACACGACTGATTCGTACCACTGATCGTACAACAGTCTCCTTCGAGCATACGACTGTTGTGCGACTAGATTTTTCACTGCGACTATTTGTGCGACTGACATTGGATCGCTTCTGAGCGCACGGTCGTAAGGTCGCATCTGTCGCACGACTATTGTGAAAGCCCCTTAAAACCGTCTATAAACCATCGACAGGCAGAATTTCATTATCTAATTGGTTTGTCGGTTTGTCATGGACTCATAACGCTCAATTTCTACCCAAGGTTGCCGCATGCAGACAGAAATCCATGACTTAGGTATAGGAAGCATTATTTGTCAACTTGCCTGAATGTTCTCTATCTCTCTTTTGTATTTTCTATTCTTTTTGTAGCTAACTTTACATTCGACATTCAAAATGCGCAAAACAGTCGCACGCACGCACACACTCGTGCAGCTGTGCAACGAAGAGGTTGCAAAGCCGATTGTACGGCGCCATTGAAAGAGAAGCTCAATTTTAATAAACTTTATACCATGTGAATTGCTGTGTTTCATATACTAATATGGCAGACTCTTTATGGCATGTCCGGTCAGTTGTGGTCAGCAGACCTAAAATTATATAATTGTGGTAATTTTATTCACTAAAGTCGTCGCAAAGGACTGCACGAGAAACAGAATTGAGATTGTCGCCGAAGAATGAAGCTTTCAAAAAGCTTTTACGGACAATACAATATTTTTGAAAAAATTAAAGCATCTTCATTCAAACTATAACTTGTATTAAGCGGGAGTTCGAAATGTGCAGAATAATTACAACCGCACGGACACGAGCATCTCCACAACGAAGAGGTTTATTGTTGCGAAGCCGACTACCTGGCGTCAATCATAGTGCGATAATGGATCGAAAAAGACATGATCGAAAGTCATGAAGACCGAAAGACGGCACAAGTTATAGCTAATAAAATTGTCATGCAAAATGATTTAGTGATCATTAACAATACAGTCCGGCAGCCAGAACGAGTTTCTGCAGGGAACGAGGCCGAAAGTGAGACTTTCACAGAATAATGTACACCCTATGCCAACTACGAATCGGCACGTCGCCGAGTTCTAATGAGTTCCTCCTCTTGTCAAACAGATCAAAGAAAAACACATGTGAATCCAATGGGACGCAGATTGCAGTTTTTGACTATAATGAAATTTTGTATTTTTTTCTCTAGTTAAACGAAAAGCACTAAACCCAGAGTCATAATTTTTGGCATGGGATGTCTTCAAGTCAATTCCTTTCATCTTCATGCACCCGTCTATAAAGCTAGACACATTTAGATTTGGCGAGCCTCTCAATGTCGGCAAACACAAACATTTGGAGCAACTTTATCCACATTCAACCACATTCCTCACATACATTGCCGATCAGAAGCATGATAATGACATATGCACATAAAAGGAAATGACGTGAAGATATTCCATGTCAAAAATTATGACTCTGGGCTTAGCACTTTTTAGTTGATAAGAGAAAACAAAGAACATTTTATTGTAGCCAAAAACTGCAGTCTGTGTCCCATTGGATTTACTTCTTTTGATCGTGTCTGACAAGAAGAGGAACTGGCTAGGAATAGGGTGTACATCATTTTGTGAAAGTCTCACTTTCGGCCTCGTTCCCTGCAGAAACTCGTTCTGGCTGCCGGACTAATACTAAAAGGCCACAAAATCGACGTATGATCAGCGTCGCCCACCTGAAAGTTGTACATAGTTTCAAATTTGCGTTTCTATAGCGCCACCAGTTTGCTAAATCACTAAGCAACAATGTCGCGACGTTAAGTAAGTAGTTGCTAAAAGAAAAATACCGCTCACCTGCAGCACTCCAGAAGGCAACAACCTTGATGCGATAAATTTTTCCCAAGTCAATTGTAACTGCCAGAACCTTGCCAGCTGTCGGATTATCTACTTTAGATTTAACACATTTAGTAAGTGCAATCATTCCATCATTTGCGTCGGCAGCTGTACCCCACACTATATTGGAAACCGTAGCTGGTTTGCCCCGTGAAATATCAAACGGATGGAGAGCTGATGTTGTTGGTGGCGCTGGAATGCAGATTAATACAGTTGTTATGCAAACAAGCAGGAATGCTGGTGTATTTTTTGTTAGCACATTTATGCAACCTATCGTATTAAAATGATTTAATCTCAACATGAGTATCTGCTGCGTAGAATGTTTTATTAATTCTAAATTTCTGTTTAATTATTTCATTACAGAAGTCAATTAAGCAAAGTCACCAAATTCATTTGACAAAATCAAATGTTAATATCTTGCACAATGCATTTCGTCCACTCTTATTCAAGTGCAAGCATTGAACTGAGTGTAAAATACAAAATCTGAAATCATAGACTTCCACAGTAATATTTATAGGATATCAAACGATACTTAAAAGCATTATCAACATAACAAACGACGGCCGCAGAATATCGCATAATATTCTGTCATAACGCATAGTTTTACTTGTTTTCGGAGTGTGATGTCTGATGGTTTCCGTTTGTTTATGTACATAAATACACGGAATATATCAGGCAATACCCATGGATTTCTAAAAGCTATAGAAATCCATGCCGAAGTGCATGGAAATATCCAGATAAATTCAATTCCATTCGAGTTATTCAGTGCATGAAGACGGCGTGAATTTTCATCAATTTTTTTTTTCATTTTCAGAAAAGTCATTTCTTCTTCGGGTACACATTCATATTAATAGCCACCAAATTTTCGCCTTATGGCTTTGTCAAGGTGTGATAAATGCATGCAATCAATTAGTGCAGAGCAATATGAACAACGGACAGTCAATCGATAAAGATATAGGAAGCAATTAGGGTGAATGGGATCTACAATATTACTACTGATATGAAATGAAAGTAACATGAGCAATTAAGAAAATGAAGTAGGGACGTTAAAACACTCCCAATAACAATACTGTGTGAAAAAATATTAGACATGTTGTTGACGTGTTCATTCCTAGCATGCAAGGCCACGTGACTAGAGCTATTATTCGGATTCAAATGCTCCAAAATTCTTGACTTGATCATTCTCTGGGTCTCGCCTATGTATACCATCCCACAAATTCTGCATACAATTTTGTAAACCACTCTTTTGGTATGGCACAAGTTTGGCTTGGCGGTATACCGGCAGCTTTTGCACGACTGATCACAGAAAGTAGGTTCTTTCGGTGGACGGAAATGCCGTTTCATTGACCGATTTGTCAACTGATGAAAACTTTATCTTTTAGGCCAGTCCTTCTTACAGTGTTCAACATTTGTCTTTTCATATTTTCGGAAATGAAGGGGCACTTGATAAAAAGTTGTTTCTGCTTATCGTTGACATTGTTGACTTTAAACTGCCTGATGATTCTGTTGAAGAATGATCTTGGATATCCATTGTTCAAAAACCTTTGAATCACTTTGTCCCTCGAATAGTCCATGTAATCTTCAGTTGACAAATCGGTCAATGAAACGGCATTTCCGTCCACCGAAAGAACCTACTTTCTGTGATCAGTCGTGCAAAAGCTGCCGGTATACCGCCAAGCCAAACTTGTGCCATACCAAAAGAGTGGTTTACAAAATTGTATGCAGAATTTGTGGGATGGTATACATAGGCGAGACCCAGAGAATGATCAAGTCAAGATTTTTGGAGCATTTGAATCCGAATAATAGCTCTAGTCACGTGGCCTTGCATGCTAGGAATGAACACGTCAACAACATTGACTTTGACTGGTCACTTCTTCATACCGGCCTACATTATATGAACAGACGACGAACTCTAGAATCTATGTATATCAAACAGTTTCCTATGCATATGCTAATGAATGGGTGCACCGGTGTGTGAATAACAATACTGTGTGAAAAAATATTAGACAACACGTAGAGAAGCACCGGTGCACCCATTGTCAAATTGTTGTTTTCTAACTTACTACTCAGATCCCAATGACGGGCATGGAAAGCAAGAAAATTTTGAATCTCGACATTCTTGAAATATAGCATTTAACAACAATGAAATTAAATAAACGATAGATCAAATTGCCATGTAAAAGATGTGCGGCTGGTAGGATTCGAACCTACGACCAAGGTTAACTAGACCTGTGCTCTAACCAAGTGAGCTACGAGCCACTTACGCGACTCTTTCAATTGGCAGGGTCAAACCCTCACCACCACACATCAGTTGATAAGGCAATAATAATCAATGAATAAATAACTCGTCACAATTGTGAACGCACTATAACATATTATCGTTTTCAAGATAGCAAGACTCAAGCTTGATAAAATGCTTTGCTAACTAAAAATTGTGCGTTTATTTGTGACTTCCGCTCTGAAGAAGAATGAAAGAATCAAACATGGCCGTCGGGGTTACTCAATGATTGAAGAGAATTCTGCACCATTTAATCATTACACAAGACAGAAGTCATGAAATATTGCTGTTTCAGGTTATGGAGCATAACATACCACCAAGCAAATTCCGCAGTGGATATGAACACCATGAACAGATGCAGATTACAGTATGTCCTCAATTAAGATGGAATTCGTCAATAGACCTCATTATAGGAAACAAGCAAGCCTCTAATCCAAGCTTCCATTTCGCAAAATATTGAAGCAGTTCTTTTGTGTGCTTATAGCAACAGGCCTTTTCCGCTGAACACCAGCTCTTCAAACCATGTATATGTGATATCTAGTCATCTAAATATTCATGAAAATTTCCGTGTGATTTTTTTTCATTTAATACGCTGAGATCATTGGAAGACCAGAGATATTTGCATTGAAATATGTGCTATATCTATGAACAAAATTGAGAGCATGCAAACCTATGATCTATCAAGCTTAAGAGATATGAATCAAATAACAATTGAGTAGATCAACTAGATATTAAAAGATGTAAAACAGACTAAAGCTGCCAATGTAAGGGGTGGAAATAATATTTTTTTTGCGGGCGCAGGTTGAGATTCTTTCGCAAAGTAACGAGAGGCTTTGAAATTCCTTATGTGTGTTTGTTGTTGATGTGGTTCTTTATACTAAAATTGTTTACAGCAGTTTGTTTCTCATTATTACAGACTTGCAAATGTCTTGTGATACTGCTGCCTGGAATTGCAGCGGATCTGGATGGACACTTAAAAAAGTTGGCTAATAGTTCGACAGCCAGAACGAGTTTCTGCAGGAACGAGGCCGAAAATGAGACTTTCACAGAATGATGTACACTCTATGCCTACTGCGAATTCGCCCGTCTGTCGAGTTCTAGTGAGTTCCTCTTCTTGTCAGACATCATCAAAGAAAAACACATGTTAATCCAATGGGACGCAGATTGCAGTTTTTGGCTAAAATGAAATTTCATATGGTTTCTCTGATTAAACGAAATGTATCAAGTCTAGAGTCATGATTTTTTGACATGGCATATCTTCAGGCTATTTCCTATAATGTGTATGTGATATTATCATGCTTCTGATCGGCAATGTATGCGTTAATGTGGTTCAATGTGGATAAAGTTGGCCAACATATTGGTGTTTGCCGACAGTAGGAGGCTTGTCAAATCTGAATGCATGTAGTTTCATTGATAGATGTTCATGAACTTGATAAGAAATGCCCTGAAGACATTCCATGTCAAAGATTATGGCTCTTGACTGAATATTTCTACCGTAATAAGCGAAAACATAGAACATTACATTTTGACTACAAACTGCAATTAGAACTCGGCAGACGCGTGAATTCACAGTAGGCATAGGGTGTACAACATTCTGTGAAAGACTCATTTTCAGCCTCGTACCCTGGAGAAACTGCTTTTATGGAAGAACCACAGAGCGCAATGGATTGCAATAAATCGAAAATTTTCTTTTGGACAGCGTGCCTGGTGTACGGATACAATCATGTAAAATGTGCCCCGGTGGGAACGTCGCTCGCTAATATCAAGAGATTATCTGGTGAGTTAGCGATTTTGTGGCTAAATCTATATTTGTTCAATTTTGTTACAAAATCATCGCTACATGTGAAAGTCGCCTTTATCATTTTTAGAAATGCGTCTAAAATCCAAAAGCGCGGTAGGTGGCGAGTGAGTTGCCATAACTAATTGATAGACGTTTGTTAAGTTGATTTGAGCTGATTTCTCACCAACCGGCGAAATAGTGAATATTGTAGCAACTAATTAGTGGTAAGTAGCAATGTTCGTATACTACCTTCAAATGAAAATAAATTGTATCATCAGTCTTATCTGTTAAAAGGCATCTTTTTTAATTCACGAAAGCTTAAACTAAAAAAGTATTTGTCTTCCATAAATGTCGTAGAAAATACTATGATATTATTCAAGTATTTGTTATTGTTGTAAATTATTGAAAATCAAGAGATGTTCTGAAAATTGATGTAAGCGGATTCTCTATATACTTTCACCATCAAAGAATGTGAGTCTGCATGTATTTCTTTGATAGGTTAGCCATATGTGGGCAAATGGTGAGGAGGTGAGGGAGAAAAAGAGTCTCGGCTGTAGAGGCGGATTATTAAAGAAAATAAGAGAGAAAGTCAAAAGTAAAAGGTGGCACATAGAGCGTAAAATTCGCGAATCGTCGCCGGCGAACTTCGCCAGCGAATATGCCGTAAATATGACTGAACTGTAGCGTGATATTCTGTAGCTGACAGCCGCCAGTCCTTCGCAAGATTCGTTCCCACAGGGTAGTAGCTAATTAGCTGTAAGTAATAATGTTTGTATGCTAGCTTCCTCTGAAAATACATTGCATTCTCAATCAGATCAGTTAAAGAGGCTAATTTCTTAAATGCATGAAAGCTGGAAACGGCAATTTTGTATTTTCCATGAAATGTTGCAGTAAATATCATGAATTAATTCAATTATTTGTTATTGTTGTAAATTCCGGAATGTCAGGAGACTTTTTCATCATAATCAAGGACAGCCAGCATGCAACTTCTAATTGGTAAATAGATTGGCCATGTGTGGGAATTGGTAAGGATGTGCGGCAGAAAGCATCCTCGACAATAGAGGCGGAAAACAGTGATTACTAGAGAAAAATAAGAGGCTAGATTAAAATTCGACGTAGAGCGGTAAGTCGCGAACTATCGCCAGCGAACTTCGCAAACGAACTTGCTTAAAATATTACTGAGCTTTAGCATGACATGATGCGGCTGATAGTGCACCAGCGTTTCGCAAGATGCCTATCCTCAGGGGCAATGCAATCCATTTTACAAAAAGTCAATTAATGTAGAAGAGACAATGCATAAAGCGTGTCATTGACGTTGAGTATGGAGGTTTCACGTAGAGTCTGATTTTCGGTACAAACGGAGGAATGGGGAGAAAAAGGCAACAGTTTTTTGCCAAAAGTATATTGGCCAACAGTACATCGGCAGAAGATAATGTTCGAAGATAATAACTAGATGATAGCTACAAGATATCAAGGAAAGAGAATAAAGATTATAAGGATGTGATGAATTGGATTCGAACAAAGCATTGAAGTCGGTGAATTAATGCGTTAGAGGATCGAGGGTGCCATTTAGAAACAACGACCTAGAAAGCATCATCACTGACTTTAGTTATAACAGTCACACAGCCGACATTTTTCTGACCGACTTCATTTACAATTTGATCATCAATTGGTTTGGGTTATGAATTTGTATCTGTGAAAATTTTTGCAATGAAAAAATATATTCACTTTACCTATTGAGGTATGAAAAAAATAATGTACGCTTACGAGCTTGAAAGACTTGGAATTCACATATAACCAGCTCTCCTGTATTGGAAGGTTTCAACAACGATATAAAGCGGGCAGGACGACCATAACATTTCAGTGTGTATATAGGAGAATGAGTAGTAAGCGTTCCACAAAGGTGTTGGTTTGCCAAACCTGTAGACCACGTTGCTCGTCCAACAGTACTTAAATATATTTTCGACATTTTGATCCGTTCTCCGCAGCAGTCAGCTCGATTGTAGATAACAATCCGGTCGATGAAATAGTCTCTCCCTAAGTCAACATTGAAGTAATTAGCCCTGCCGTATCCAGAATGAAGGCAGGAACCACGGAAATAGTTTTGGTTTGTATTTCCATCAACGGCCCGTGACGCCGCGGCACCAAATGATGTGCTGTCTAGATACACCCTTCTTCCCAGAGCAATATTTGCATGTAGGGCAGATTGAGTTGGTTTTGCTGCAGGAAAAACAAATAATATCAGCATGTAGCAAGAGGGCTTTCATTCGAATTCATAATCTAAGTAATGTAAGTAATGTTGCTGTTATTTTTTTATAAGCCGATATATTTCTACGACTAGGCGTCGTTATCATCAGGGCACATAAAAAGTATTATGTAATAGATATAGTCCGGGAGCTAGCGTGAAGTTGTGCAGGGAACGAGGTAGTACATAAAGCTTTCACATAGCATAGTACACCTTTAACCTACTGCAAACTTCGCGTCTGCCGGATCAGATCATTTGCTTTTCAAAAATAGAGAGGATAACACAATCCTATGAATTTCCAGTGGTAAAATTGTGACATTTAAAGTGTTGACTCCATTTTTTCGAATTTTTGATCATAAAAGTTACACAAATTGGTATTTTGTTGAACTGGTTATTATAGAAATCATCTACAGATCATGATCTTTCAAATGAGTTATCATTCAGTGACAGAGGATGAAGTAAAGTGTACAAACAGACACTTTTCGTTGGTGTAACTGCAAATTTGAACATAGAAATTTCAGGAAAATGGTTGATATACTTTAACGAAAAGTGTCTGTTTGTACATTTTACTTCATCCTCTGTCACTGAATGATAACTCATTTGAAAGATCATGATCTGTAGATGATTTCTATAATAACCAGTTCAACAAAATACCAATTTGTGTAACTTTTATGAGCAAAAATTCGAAAAAATGGAGTCAACACTTTAAATGTCACAATTTTACCACTGGAAATTCATAGGATTGTGTTATCCTCTCTATTTCTGAAAAGCAAATGATCTGATCCGGCAGACGCGAAGTTTTGCAGTAGGTTAGAGGTGTTCTATGCTATGTGAAAGCTTTATGTACTACCTCGTTCCCTGCACAACTTCACGCTAGCTCCCGAACTAATAATGCATAGATTTGAGGTCATTATTTGCTATAATTACCGAGAGCCGCACGATGCTTGTTAAAATATTTGCTTGTTAGCAAATATTAATTCCTTTTGATATCCAACTTGTTTCATACTACTTGTGTAGGGCGTCATCTCGGATGTATACAAATTGGCAAAAAATTTGACTTTTTTAAAAATGCTCAAATAATTTTTTGGAGCACGGGAACGTAATCTCCGCAAAAAAAATGAATCTTTTGATATAGAAATTTTCACTGTATACAGATACTTTTTTGAGTCGACACTCTACCTATATATCCTTACTCTATGAAGTAGTTGAAGAGAAGAGGAAATCAATTTTGTAATTTTTGTAATTCATCCCTCATGATAAAATGAAAGCTAGCAGAAGAGCCGAACTCTCCAAATTATTAGTTGTGACGTGCTTTGATGCAGCGCGCAATATTGGCCAACATGCGACTTTATAGAATCTAAAAGCACAACACTGCACGCATTACAACAAACAATTTCCAGACCTTCTTCATTGTTTCTGGCCCTTACTAATGATATATTGCTAGATTGATCGGAGTAGGAAGGTAAAGAAATAATACCGTAATTGCTTCTATTTTCTGAAAATGTTCTAGTCTCTGCACTCTGTAGCCTACCTATGATAAGAAAATGCGCAGGATGTAAGCATATAATCAAAGTCAACTTGACACAGCAGTAATGCACAACATTGAATTAATAAATCCAAGGAAAACTGTCGAGAAGCATTCGTAAGTCTAATCAGTTTCCACAAGGAAAAAATAGTCAAACAAATACTAAATTACTATTCAAACCAGAGATCGGCAATGATAAAATGATATCATTTTATTCTAAGGAAAAATGATATCATTTTACATCACTTTATTTTTGAAAAATGATATAAAATGATATCATCAAAAATTTCTGTTCCATTGTATTTTATAATCATAGATTCTTCGCATTTTGTATTGAAGTAAATTTAGTCTCTTTCGTTTGTTCTACCCATGTCCTTCTCCACTGGTTGATTCATGTAGCGAAAAGCAACAGGCTATTGTCAATCTCACATAGATTGTCAAACGATGTAGACAATAAAGACCGCCGTTTTCTGGGATTAGCTCGATATCTACAGTGTATATCTCATATATTGCTGGCTACTTCAGACTTCCAGTAGGACCATAGAGTAGGTAAATTAGGTAGAGTGGTAACTCCGCATTTATTAAATCCCCAATGTGTATACACTTTCGATTTTATTAAATGAACTGAAGCGAGATACAGTTGGTATTGTCACCAAAACGGAATTGAGTGATCATGATTGTAATGTTGAAGGAATGATGATATGTCACAGATTCTCATGACTGCCTTGGAGATTTGATGTTTGTTAAATTAGCAATTCGATGGGATCCTATTACTTTCATGCTCAACCTCAAGAGTGTTTTCTTAAGCGTGGGCATATAAATAACAGGCAACCTGCCACTGGCAGAGCAAAATCACACAATCAAAGACAGTGATTTTAATTAGCTTTGAAAGATGTAAATGGTCCACATCACTATTCAGATTCAAGAAGTGAAACATGAATTTAGTGAATCATAAAGTCATTGAGGCAAAAATTGAATTAAAAATTTCAAATTTCAGCCAATAAAGCAAGAATAATATCGTGACTTTTTCATGAAGACTTCCATTATAAAGCTGTTCATGAAATTCCCTTCATATCAGCTTAATTTCCGCTTAGTGAAGATGCTTATTAGCAAATATTCATTCCTTTTGATATCCTACTTGTTTCATACTACTTATATAGGAGAGTCATCTCGGTGGCAAATTTTGACTTTTTTCAAAAGTGCTCAAATAATGTTTTGAACCGCAGGAACTCAATCTCCGCAAAAAACTGAATTATTTTTTCATACAAAAAAGTTCACTGTATACAGATACTTTTTTTAGTCGACACTCTACCTATGTATCCCTACTCTATGAGTAGGACTACGATTGAACATTGAACTCATTAATGTCTGTCTTGATGCTTCTGAAGTCTTGACTTTAATCTAAATGTTTTAGCTTTTTTCGTACTTTAGATACTGTTGGCCTAACCAACTGCTGTAATTTGAGTGTATAAAGCTTAAATCGAAGCTTGCGATGTCTAATGTATAGGCCATACGCCCTACCTAAGTCTTGATTTACAAGAAGTTTTGCATGACTAAAATGCTTTCTTCGGTCTTCCAGTATTTGGAATATATCGATGTTGCATGCAATCTAATTTCAATTTCATTGCTAAGAGCAGTAAAAGCATCATGGCAGCAGTGTAAATCGAAAAATTCGAATGACTAGAACTATTTACGGTGAAGGCCTTCGTATACGTCACTAAAAAATGGTATATTTTCATTACAAAAAATGATATCATTGCCTACCAAACGTCCTACAAGTATCATCAAAGTGTCGACTTAATTAATCCCGGGTTCCTGGTATTGCAATCCACAACAGTTGCGCTTTCATATGCATGATCCTGCTAACTAATATTCTTCAAAATATGATCTATCTATTTAATTTCAAAGCAAATTCAAATAGCAGAGATCACCAGATGATGTTAAGAAATGAAAAACATTCTTACTTTTGCAAATGTACTTTTGAATAAAGGTAACTTTTTTGTGTTCCAGTGGGTCATAATAAAAAATAGTTTAGCTGCTTGCCAGCAATACGTGAAATGAAACCTACAGTACCATGTCATTCGCGACTCAGAAAAGTTTCAAATACTAGAGCAAATTTGTGACCAGGTAGCTGTTAATTTGCGTCAACTACGCAAGTGGACCTGAATTATTCAATCCCGTCCAAGTTGACCTCGCCACCTTTGTTCGTTACGACATTGTCTATCAGTTGATCATTTTTTTGTAGCTGGTTTTGACAATAAAATAAAATGAAATGAAACAGACGATGGATCAAATTGCTGAGAGATGTGCGGCAGGCAGGTTTCGAACCCTACTACCCAGTTTAACTTAGACGTCCGCTCTAACTACTGAGCTACAGACGCTTACATGCGACTGTGTCAATTGGCAGGATAAAGCTTTAATAATTACTTAAAGGTAAAATAGTTCACTTTGCTCTAGATGTCATGTTTTGCATGTCCCTTATATTGTCTGAAAAATTTTTATTTTCTGATATGTCTGATATATTGAAATTTTCAAATAAATGTTGCTTTTGGACATATTTCTGGGATGAATGTTAACAAAATCAATGAAACTGCTTTACATTTAGTTGTACCTGATATGTTTATGTTATGTTTAAATATCAAATTGAAATGGTAATAGCCTAGAAATGTTTGGTTTTGTGTTTTGCTCATCAATTACTATACTTTTATTTAAGTACAGTCAATCTATAAGATAAAGGCAATATGCTAAAATGAAAATAATAAATGCCAGCATTTCAATCAAAATGAAATTTCATCATGTCAATCAAATAGGCACAAAGTAATGTACATGTAACTCTACCAGTGTAAAATCTCCGACGTCTAATAAGGCTTCAATAGGAAAGGGACTAATGGAAGTACATACAACATAGTAAGGACGTAATTGGTATTGCTTATACGAATTATGAAAAACTTCTGACTTGAACGTTCCTTGAATACGAATTCTGCCGATATACTTACTACAGCGTGTGCGGAATAGTTAATCCATTTGGTCAACTGTGTTCTAACGATGACGGTCGATTGGTCACTTGAAAATTTACAACAGACCTGTCATCTGCAGACTAAGGCTCCTTGATGCTGTGATTGAGTAAGTCGAGTAAGTGCTTGAGATTAAGACGAAGATAAAGTTATGAAATGCTGACAAGGACGGTTGGTTCGTTCTCTACAGGAGTGTTTTCGTCAATGTTACTTAAAAACTTGCTATAATTAGAAAGGGTCATGGAGAGAGGTTTATTCAACAAGAAATAAACCCCAAGATTTGACATTTTAATGTTTTTACTCTCTTTCTAAACAACGACCAGTATTTCTAAACACAATTTTCCCGTCTTTGTCTCTAATTTTAGTTGGTCCTAAATGGAGTGCGTATCATAAATAAACATTTTATTAACATTTTATTATTCCATTTGTCATGCATTATAACAAATTCCACGGACATGTAATATAACAAACGGGCATTGTAAATGTACTGTATATTATGGTGAAGGCAGTGGCGTCGCGTGCGCCCAGACCATCGGCCTTTACTCGGTATTGGAATGCTATTTCTATACCAGACATTTTTTATGTTGCAACATTAATTTTCATAAAAGTTGAATTTTTAATAACAATTTCCCGAGCATTTTTTAAGGCCAAGTGAATGTGCACATGAGAAGTGATTGCTCATGTCTCTTAACCGCCTTACTCAAGGAACAGATTACTATATCCCCTCTCTGTCCAGACCACATCTTCTCGGGAAAAAAAGGAGGCAAGGTCTACAGTTTCTTGCGTTTCTCATGACCGGTCAGCCGCTCACATGTTTGAAATTTTGATGCATTAAAATGTCTTGTGTCTTTCTTATTTCTTTCCCTGCGAGTACTGTCAATTTTTATATCAGGTGTCGGCCTACCTTGCTTGACGACTGTCATCTTTTCAGTACTAAACATAGTGTCACATCAATCACGTAAAAACAAATTATGGAATTCTGCCGAATCTGGGAGTTCGAGTCAGATGCATTACTCTGCATTCATTGGAGAACGCTCATCATCTGATCGCAGTCTTGTCTGAACGTCAGCCATCTGCTACTGTTGACGTAGTGGCCTCTCTGACATAAAGCGAATCCAGGAATAATTGGGTTGCGCTTCCCTTACTATATTTAGATACCGCGCCTCGATCAAGAATCGTGTAGAATTTCATTGCAAAAATTGGAGAAGGCAAAGCATTATATCTATCGGAAAAGCCAATATTGCCGCGGGCGCGTGTGCTTATTACTGCCTCACACGCACACAACTATCTTTCGCTCTGTCTGAACACACGACCAGCTTGTGTGTCTAATTGTTGGAAGAAAACAGCTGTGATTCGAACACGTGCTGCAAAACTGTTCAATGAGGTTCAGCGTCTGACTTTGAGACGGAAAGTTGTACAGCTGTCACAAGAAGCTATCGAATTTAAATGAATGATGACACTTTTCATTTTTATAATTGTTGGAAAATTATTTTTGAGGATGCGCCGAAGACCTCGCAGGTACGAAGAAGACGCCACTGGGTGAAGGGCTGTTTTCCTCAATTTTGCAAGGTTCTTTCTCAATTTCGCAACTTTATGCACAAGAGACATGATATCTAACTTTAGGACAGAAAGTTTCATTTTTCGAGTTTACCTAGTTTTCGTCATTGGTTTCGTTTTCGCTTTATTTTTACCACGACTTTCCGTTTTCGTTTTTTCTCATTAGTGAAAACTGGCTGAAAATATTATTAAAAATGCATTCATTTGCTTGAAACATTTATTTGTTCATCAATTTGCAAACATTATAATGCTTCTCAACTGCTTGATTTTTCTAATGTTTGCTGCTTTAGTAGAAGAATATTATGCATGTATAGCTTACAAAGCAAGCATGATTATTGTACTGGTATGCGAAATTTTAAAATTATCACAAAGGCGGTCTTATTCGATCAAAACAATATACTATCTAATGAATTGAAGTATTATTGCAGCCAAATTTGTTGAAACAAAGCTGAAAACAAGCTGAAGGACTGCCAAGGAATTTCTGTGCTGCTTAAATTGTTCAAGTCTGAGGACAACTTTCTATTCTATGAACAGGCGAACTGACACTATGCAATCTTCAAGCTTATTATTGCAGACCTCCATTGAAATACATTTTCACAGAAACTTTTTCATCTTCTAAAACGGTGAATTTTACACAGAAATCTCAAGAAGTAAGAAGTTAAGAAGTAGAAACATCTGCTTGACATTTTTATCCGGATCTCATGAAAACTCACAGAATTATCAAGAACCACAATGTAATCCTGCAAGCGAAATTTTGCTTGAAAAGACAGTGATTATCATTTTCAAAATCTTATAAAACTGCAGTAAATGTTCATCTGATCGAGACCACAAAATTATCGTTCAGAAGGTATCTAGTGCAAGTACAAAACTTGGTGTGGTCGCCACTATGATTTTCAGATTCAGTGTGAAAAAATGACTATAGGCCTATATGCAAATTCTCAAAGAAAACGAAGTTGCAAAGATGAAAAGACAAAAATTGCCCAAAATGTTGTTAGATAAAATGGATTTACCCTGTAATAACTGCTACGAAAGGCTTTATTGCATCGAAATAGGACCCATTTTTCATGGTGCTGTCCGGCAAGTATGTTTCTTCTGCTCTCGGTAAAGATAGCGGCTTGAGAAAGAAGTCTACTTTTCGTGACTTCATTCTCGAAAACATAGTGGTCGCCCAGCGCACTCTTCGGTCTCCCAAATACACCCGTTTCACACGAGGAAATAATTGAGTTTCATCCTCTAAAACGGTGAATTCTACATAGAAATCTCAAGAAATAACATTGACATCTGCAATTCCATAACAGTTAGACGAAGATTTTTGACAGCTATAAAATTCTGATGGTTAACCTAAGTTAATCTAACTAAAGGTTATATTCATGTTAATGTTATATTGTCATATTACTTTACTCACTTCCTTTCATCACCATGACTTCGCATAATTGCAGGGGAGATGTTGTGTGCTTGAGTATGGACACATAGCGTCCTCTGTGATTATTACACGTCGCGGGGTATATAGAAATGTGGGTAGTGGACTCCAACAGCTCTCCGCACAGATATTGATCATTCAATCCTGTTGACCATGTAGCTGCTCTAACTGTGCTGATATATACTTTCGCATATTGAAGACGGTCCTGGCAACAATCTCCCCGATTGTAAATTATGACTCTGTCAATGTAGTTTTCTTGTTGCAAATCAATGCTGAAGGATGTTCTTTCTCCTGGTGATGTATGGCTGCAGCTACCATGTCCCATTATTCGATTCGTATTGCCGTCAACTGCCCTAGAGGCGTCATAAGGAGGATTAGTCGAGCTTTGTTCTGCCGGTTTTCTCAAGGCCAGATTTTGTCCAAATACAACATTCTTTTGATATAAAACAGATGCTGAGATAATGCATGTGATGTAAAAGAAAGACATGTTGGTGGTCCGCATAATCAGAGAGAACAAGACGATCTCACGCCATACGCTTTATTAAATAGCGATAGTTAATCGCCAATAAGTACATCCTCGTCAAGAAGATGTATTTGCATATTATCCGAGAAAAAGTAAGAACGAGATGCATGAGGGGGCATTTCTGCATCAGAGTTTCAGTCGTGGAATGTCGGTAGACGTTTGAGCGGTTGAGGTGAACGGACCATCACAACCTGCTTTATGCTACTTCATAATGTGCATCACGGTATGTTTGAGTAAAAAGTGACATGATATCCATTATCAAGAAGATTGCTTTTGAGACGCTTCTCAGACGAACGACACAGTTCTACTTCCGCCAATCATGGAGTCTAATAGATGTTTCACTTAATGATTCTTCCTCAATCCATCCATTGTAATGGGATGAGTTAGCGCCATCTTGTCCCCTACATGTTGTGTCTACGATGTAAAACTTGAGGTCATGGATGGTTAGATTATGGGAGCATCCATTGTCAATATGCCTGGTATGCACAAAGTTTCACATAATGTGCTAATCAGCTATCTCAATTTTGCCGAGGTATTGTTGCTGATTTAATTAAGGAGTTGTGTCGACGTTGAGACATTCATGTGAACTAGGTCTGCTGATGATTCCCGATATTAAATGAAATGACAGGTATTCAGGTGTGTTCCCACTTTTTAACTGAGGATACAACTCAATCAGTGATTGTTCTGTTAAATTAGGTTGATGTCACTTTAGTTTCCAGTGTATTGTGTGCAGAAGTTTTGTGCTTTCCGAATTCTAATGTGTTTGTGCATTTTAGTGCATGTTTGGGGTTGACTATGGTGGTGTTTTAAGGGTAATTTTACATTACATATGTAATTATCAATTGATTATTACTAACTTATGTCACGTGATGTAGAGAATCATGATTGATTTGTCAAAAATGGATTGCGACATTAGCTTTTGAGATTCATGCTACTGAATTATTGTTTTCCCCTTTTATGAAATGCATACTAGGAATGTCACTGATATCTTTAGAGAACTAAAAGATGCATTCTTTTGACTTTTTCATTGTAATCTATTATACTTAGGACATCAAAAATCTTTGAATCTTTTATGTTACTAGATTCGTAGAGCATCTAATGATTGTGCGGAACAATTGAAAGCGCTAGTGCTGGAAATTCTTGCACATTTTCAACATTTTCCATCGTTGGCTTTTGTTTTAATTCAAAGCCTTGCGATATTCTTCCAAAAAACGAGTTAATTACTTATTCTTCTAAATAAACATTTCCTGTATTTGTGACAGCAACGCTCAACAACAATCAAACACGTAAACTTCCAAAAAATGAATGGATAAAAGGCGGTTTTTTGTAAACAGTTATTAACAAAGTGAATGCAATCATTGAAAATGTAATTACTACTAATGAGCTTCCATTTGAGCTTTTAGATCGAGGGAGATCAAGTGACCATCATCAGAGAGAAAATAAAGTCCTTGATTATCCTACTCAAGAGAGTCTACTAAACGAAGCAGATTCTCCTCTAAAAACTCAGAAAGACAACAAGACATTCAGAATAGGTCAGCAAATTGACTTTAAAAGATGGATGTAGAGAAAGTTAAAGAGAATATG